>BPLQ01006523.1:0-140974 GCA_021605075.1 Caerostris darwini
TCATTGATTATCAATGTATTAAATATTAGTTCCTGATTTAATGGTTGAATACATTTCCGTAATACAGCCAAAACAGATTCGCCTGAATATAGTACGTCCTTCTCTGATGGGACTAGGTACCCACACTTGGCTCGGCAGCAACAAAAAGGCTTGCCTTTCTTAATATCCAATGTGGATTAACATGTAACAATCTTCCATCTATGCCATAAACAACGAAAAATATTAACACTTACACACCAAAGAATGGGCCTGTGGTATGGAATGGGCTCAGAGGAAGGCAAAGCAGCTCGTGCCGCAGCTGAGAAATGCTTGTTTTCAAATTCATTCAGAGAGAAAATGGAGTTTATGTATTGTCATATACTTGGAACGGGAAGAGGTTCATATTCACCACTCAGCGTACTAAATTTTCAGCCACTTATGGGAATCTTCCAGAATCTATACTGTTCGTCTTGGGGTCATGCTGTATGCCCCACTGAATGCGTGAGGTGCTTGTGCATGCAAATGTTCATGAACTCAAATTCAGCCAAGTATCGTAAAGCACATCACACCACCAGTTGCTCAATCTCAGTCACAATGTTCATTACTGCATTCACTCAACATTCATTACCAGTTTGCACTGTTTGGTCAGGGTTTTAAGAAATGTGCCGGTATATTACACTGAGCTGGCTGACCTATTTAGAATAGGAGAAAGACAAGGAGTTTTGGGTGCCATGAATGATATGGTAGTATTCTGCTTGTATTTTGTCTTAGTTAATATATTTAAGTACTATTTCTGTGACGTGTCTGTCATTTTGCAGTATTTTCGACGTTTTATTAAAATAAAATAACAAATCCTTCTCAGTACTTTTACATTTGTTTGTTAATTTAGTATATGCAATATTTATGGAAAGTAGTAGAAATAAATACAGATGGTGCGTCTAAATCTTATTTCGAACAAGATGAAACAATGTTTCAAAAACAATTATGGCAACCGAATTTGGTTCCGAAATACTACCAGACATGCTCATCACTGGCTGTTGGCACAACGCTGGCGGCGGCGCTGCTGCTAGAATAGAACACAGTAATCTAGATGGATGAATCAACAAAAACTCGTAGTGCCCTCATTTGAATGGATACGGCATTGCACAGCCCCGGAGGAGTCATGTTGTGTTTTGACAGTCTGTTTGATCCACACACCTGCTACGCCGGTTTCGTGAACTGTCAGGAACATCAGAGGTGGCTCAAGAAGAGCCAAGAACGCGGTCAGCCATTGAGCAGTGATGCCAGAGGCCATGGAGCCTGGCTGCTCTGACTCACAGTACCTTGTTGAGCATTTGAGGAAAATTAAAAAAAAAGGAATGCTTTTGATTTAATATGAGGGTATCAGTGTGAAACTGAATCAAATATAATCCATTCATGTTGCAGTAATACATTCAATGAAAATAGCAGTATTTGGATTACTTTATATATGTCAGAGCCAGATACTGATGTGGCCTATGCGCTTCCTCAGCAAAAAGCAGCCTCTGACAGCATTCACGCAACAGCCTGAATGTTTGGCCTGTCCAGCGGCTTCTTGCGCACTTTGATCGGGACCCATGATCGATTCCCGAACACCCGATGAGAATTTTGTCCCGGAAGTGGTGTGGTCTAGTTCGACAGACTTTTGTAGGAATTCATACGCGAAACACAGACAAAGTGCATTAACTCAGTTTAACATGGCAAAGGGTCGCATTTTCTCCATTTCAGGAAATACTTAGTTAAGTTTGAGCAATTTATCATTTATGCAGCATGGAATACTGTGCTGATGCTGTTGAATTGTATTTCAATGCACAAAAGATACGCATGTAATAGTAGGCCTGATGGTTGTGCTATATTGCTACCCAAATCTTCTTGCCATAGGTCCCGGTCTATGACGTTAAAAATAATCCTGGCTGTAAGAACAAACAGGTCTCCGTGCATGGTTTCCTTAGCTTCCACATTAGCGTTGTTGTATTCAATGAGCAAGATGTATTACACAATATCAAAACTTAGTTTCACTGAATTATGCAGTACATTACAAACAAAGACTGCAGCACAGAAAGCAATGAATATTTTTCCTCATTTTTTAACAGTCATTTATATATTGTTAAATGTTACAGTACTTCGTTTTGTAGGCCTCTGTAGGGCAGCACTGTAATCTTGCACAGATTTTTGATCTTACTTTCTCGGATACGTAGTCTAAGTGAGGTGCTCAGCCTGTTAAGAGTACCCGTGACCTCTGGGCCTGAAAGAGAAATAGACACGCCAACAATATTCATCACCTGGTCATATTATGCTTTTTGAAACAGTATCACGTGTTATTGGCGCTTCCTGACAACAGCCTCTCACCCCTGACATCGCTGCTCGGATGCGCTCCACTTGACGACAATGGCACAGACGGGAAATTACTGCACATTTTCTGGAAAGGTTAATTTTGCTTTATATGTTGCTAGTGTCATCTCACAGTGGCTGCCACTTCCTTCTTATGAAAAATATGATATACACACATAATAAATAAAAATTTTCATATTTCATTTATATATATCAGTCTATTAATTTTGTATATATATTTTAATACCACAGCCTATTTCCTCGAAGTCAAATATTCATTAAATACAAGAAGCTGTGGAAGGATGCCATCTTATATTGTGTTCAAGAAAGAATTGTACCAGAAAATTAAGAATTCGTGTCCTTCAACAATACCAGATATTTTTATATTACTCTTTCCATTAACTTTTAGAATATTATCAATATTTAAAAATTTACATATTTCAAAAATTACAATTTGCCATTTATTTCACCTTAATTTTAGGTTCTCAATTCAAATTTAATATTTGTCATATAGGTCAGTTTCAGTAGCATTAAAAAGTGAGCACTGCAGCAAGACACAGAGAAAATGTACAGTATGCCGTAGGACGTCCAAGGCTTTTCTCCCTAAGCGCATGCTCATAGGAAACTGCGCATGCGCTAAAACAAAATCTATTGAAACGATAGAATTGTAACGGATAATGCTATTGAATAGAGAGATATCGCGGTTACCGTAGGACGGCTTTTTCTCCCAGCGCGCATGCGCAGTTTCCTATGAGCATGCGCGCGGAGAAAAAGCTAACGGACGTCCTACGGTAACTAACGTACGGTGTGTATGCAAAACTCTATTATTTCCACAGCACCTGCTTTACAATTTCTATCGTTTCTTATTAGATTTTTAGACTGTAAACACTGATTTAAAAATGTAATGGAATGCACAGGACACCGGGGCAGGCTAGAGGTTGCTGGCAGGGAGCAGGTTGGGAGACATGCGTGCCGGGACCATGGACATACCTCTTAGGCCGCAAGAACAAACATCAATACTCACAAATAATCAACATAAAATCTGTCAAAATATTGTTTATGTGGCATTTGAATTCATGATTTATTGTAAAACAGGTAATACATAATAACAGAGCTGAATAATCATTGAAGAATAGCGAATACTCAATTAATAAACATCTAACTGAATTGTTGGAATTTCCTTCATTTAAATGAGCTGAATGGAAAACACTGCAGTTTGACACACACATTCGGTATATACTGGCAATGCATTTCCATAAGATATCGCATACAGTGAACTCATAAATTTTGTCTCTTAAATTTATTTCATAAGTTTTGTTCACATCTGAATATGGATGAAAACACAGAATACACTGATATATTTCGACCTGGGCAGACTGATTTATGACATAAGATGAAAGCAGACCACGGACAGCATCGAAAAGCAGGTAGACTATACACAGGTCAGTAAGATCGAAAGATGATGTCATCGGTAAGATCGAAAAAGTAGTGATCATATGTAAAGATCGAAAATAGATCATTTCTATGTTGTCACTGACCTCAGCTTGTGTTTCACGTACAAGATTCAGATCGTGTAACACCGTCGGTCTGTTCTCCTGCTTGTCCTGGGACTTCCACTGGTATGGGCCTCTATCACAAGTGAGATTATCTGGAAAATTTTTTTGACATAGATATTATGGCCTTTTCACCTTAGATGTTCAGCATAGTTTCCACGATGTCATTTCAAAATGCACATTGAACACTGAGTGAATAGGAGACCAGGCTCTGATTGATGTCATGACGTACTTGAGCAGCGATTTAACGATGAACTATAAGAGATGGTTCATTATATGCAGACAACGATCACGTTCATATAGCAATAGAAATTCAATGAGCCATAGATGGAGTTTAGCTTTGAAGCGGACACGGGACGCAGTTTCTGACAATTTCCAGCCAAGAGATGACCACGTCACAGGTGCAGAGGGAGCAGGTAGCTGAATCCGAAAGGTGGTAGCGACGTTCGCCAGATGGCGCTTGCGGTCGCCTTCCTTCAGTGGATGCTGCAATTTTCAGACACTGTTCAGATGGTGATGGGAGCATTGCACAGCTCAAGACACAGATCAAGCATCTGAGAAATGGAGTCAAAAACTGATATGGCTGGGGGCCTCAGCCTGTGGCTATAAAGAGTTGATGAAGGTGCATTCTCGTGTTCAGCCTTCAGTGCTCCTCTGCTGGCCCTGAAAGGTTGCCGCGAGGGCACAGTGAAGCTGAAAACATTTCACGAAATCATTTGACTAATGGAATATAGAATGTAGAAATGTAAATTCTCAGCTTTTTATCTCCAACATTCACGTAAATGTCTTTGCTTCGCTGACAACTTGAGGGCTTGCAGGCAGTGAGATCGTCCAGGCTAACGCAACCTGGGACTAGTAAGGCATCAGTTAAACAGAATGAAAACATCATGTAAATGAAAACAGGCGGCTGGTCAGAGTCAATATGGTTGATGGCTCACCTGGGAGGGTTTATCGGTTACTTGACACCTGAGTGCAGATACACCCTTAAATGACAGTCAACCAGCGCCTGGCAAGATTCTTCTCCAGAGAGTGGAGCACCTCTGCAGACAGCAAGCAGGTGGTCAAACATCATTTTTAAAATTACCCGGATAGAACATTGTCACTTACAAATAGCCAAGAAAGTGTACTAATTATTATTTTTCGAATATATTAAATGATATTTATCATACAGGCCTGTCAGTCAGACACACAAGATAAAAGATCTTATGTTGTTCAAAAAGAAGAATTTATAAGAGCTAAGAGGAGCAAAGGTATCAATACACTGAAGCAATGTACTTACTATGGGGCACATTAAATACAGCTTTAATAAAAATTTTGCCATCATGAACCATAACTTTACTTATAAGCAACATAACCGTCATTAAAGTATCAGCTACAACAGTTTTAATACTAATAATCCAAAGGTTAGTTTTTTCCCGAATAGAAGAAGTCCCATACGCTTTTCAGCGTAGCCTAGTTTCACATATGGTAAAACAGTTTACAGATTACTTTATAAAACTACCAGTCACAGACAAGTTTCACCACCAATTAAAAGGGTAGCACAATTTTCTTTCTTATCGAATAAACCGTTGATCATCGGTTTTTTTCAATACGATGATATCTTATTGTTAATAGGAAAAAGAAAAAGAAAGCTTAAATAGCGTTTTCCAATGAATAATATATCATGCAGAAAACTGCTATGAATCTGTAAAACCAGTTTTCCTTTCGATACCTTGATTAACACACATGTTCTTCGTAGGTAGAAGCTGCGCTCATAATATATTAAATTAGCAAATTAGATTAATAATTCTTAAATACTATTTTACGATAAATGATTTTAAAATTAGTGTTATCGTTGCGTTAATGTAAACTTCATTATTTACATATTAATATTTTTTTTTTGTTTAATATAACCTATATTTTTTTGTTTGAAAATCGCTTCTGTAATAAAATTAGTCTCTACAGAAAATTGTCACTGTCTTTTTATAGAAATATGAATTGAAGAGTAATGCCCGACAATTGGAAATAGCTTTTGATCAAAGCCATTTTATTTTATTAATTTAAATATAATTTTATAATTTAAAATTAAAAAACGCCTTTATATAATACATCATATACACATATTGGTATATAAAGGCATTTTATATACACATATTGATGTATAAAGTGGCAAGCACACATGCATTTGTTGCAGCATACATTAAATTTAAATAATTTAATTTGAAGGAAAATTTTTATGTTATTATTATATCACATGAACTGGGCCTCCCGGATGTTCATACAATTAACTTAATTTTCTTTCACCTGAAAAACAAAGACATCAATGAATAAGGCTGTGACCTAGCAACACTGCCAGCGAACATGTTTGTGTTGAAAAATACTAAAGTAATGGAAGTCCATTATAGAATGTTCAATAGTAGAAGAATTTTTCCGTGAAGAAAGAAATACTCCAGCACAGCGGCAATTAGGACGAAGGTGAAGTACTTGAGTATGCTCGTGCTTTTCAAGACACTTGTTAGAGAAATCTCAAAGGGATTCAGCTGCGGGTCAATGAGCATGCCCAGTCACAGTGGTGGTTTGTTTGCAGCAGAATTATGAAACAGCCTGTAGCTTACTAACGATTCAGATTTTATGAAATTTAACTCAATATTTAAAGAAATCGTTAAAAACTATCTTCAAAGAATTTACAAGGCATCTATACAGGTGTCATATTGATAATTTTTTGACAGACCAACCGTATTTTCAAAAAGAATGATACACTTCAAATTTCTATTCAGTAGAGAATTTATATTGTTGTAATTTGCTCTTCCATTAGATCAACTGTCGGGAGAGGTCACTTTCTCAGGCTCATGAGAACAAATTTTATTACTAGCATTATAATATATACAAGAATTTTATTTACAAAAATTAAAATTATGATGCAGAATTGTGAAGTATATGGCAGTTTATTGGTAGCATATTGAGATTTCTTCGTAGGTTCTCGAGCCTATATCTACACTGTCATCACATCAGGAGTAGATAAAAGGGCTTCATTGAAAACAGGTGAGGTTCCTGCCTATCACTCAGAGAAAAGAAACATTTAGCCGACTCTCAGCCTCCTCACTCACCAAAAACTCTTAGCTGGGCCTGTCAAATAAGCTCTTCACCCTCGCTGGGAGCCATTAAGCTCAGCACATCAGCCCGATAACAACTCATGGCAACACTTCACGTATGCAGTTGTTTTCACCTGGGAAGGTCCACATTCCCTGGTTCTCTCGTTATAAGATGTGGTCAGCTTGCCATCGATCTTGACTGGTGCTCAACCATTAGCGGCAAAACTTTGGTCTGCTGTGATGCAATTAGAAGTCATGCATGTCTCTTCTGGCAAATTCTCTTGTGCTTATATTCACTCACAATAGGTTGCCCTATGATTGGTTTATTGTATATTTGTCACACTCATCTTCACAAATGTTAAAAGAAAATTAAGTATTTAATATTTAGAACAAACATAAAGATGGTGAATTCAATGAAAATAATATCGAGTCATGCATTGTAAAATATCGAGTAAACTCATCTTCTATAACATTTGGTAAATTGTCAGCGCAAGAGGGATTAATGTAGTTGAGCATATCATTTAGCATGTATTATATTTGCCCTTACCACAAGGAAAGACGGGAGATGAACATCCTGACTAGGGACCGCAAAAACGGAACACACTGTAAAAATTACATTAAATGTTACTTCCATCAAATTTACATCATGACTATTGCAAGAATGTCATTCTAAATTATTCAAAATGATAGCCAGAAATGTAAATATACACAACATTGTGTTGTATTTATTTATGAAGTAAAATCATACAAAATGGAGCTGGCTGAGACATTGTTACTTTCTGCCATTTTGTATTAATAATGAAGCTAAATGCAAAATTTTGCCTTAGTTCCAGTATAGTTTCTTCGAATGGGATGAACATGTGAAGGGCTTTCAACTTAAAAAAGCGAAATAGTGCTCATTATCATAACTGTTGTTTTATTACCTGTTATTGGTCGGAATAATCCATGTGTTGTCACTACAGTAAAAAGAGATCAAAATCAAAGACATAGCATGCCGGCCATCATTTGGGTCGAGCCAGTATGTGCTGTGATACATGGTCACACACCGGACGGGGAGGCCTTTCACGCTGGAAAGAGGCGGGTGGTGGCGAGTGGTCGGCACGCCGAGCATCATTCAGCCAAGGCCGCTGCTCCTCATAAGATCATCAAAGCATGCAAAAGCCATATAGAATATTTTATCAATACATATATCAAAGAATATACAGATATAGATATATAATGTGGTTCTTTTCATAGTGGAGCAATATTTAAAAGGGATAGCGAGGCACACCATGAATTGGTGAGGGACCCTGGGTGACCTGCCGTAGACGCGACCCTTCATCGCCCATGAGGCGGTCCACACAGGTCACCATGTGCTGGAGAACACAGTCATGTGTGACAAAGAAACATTTAAACAATTTAAGCAAGGTTTGTCTGTAGTAGCCATCCGATCCGCCCAAGAGCAGGTCACTGCTTGAACATACCGTACATATCAATGAGTACAAGAAAGATGCTCACTGTTTTGTTGAAAGTATTTTGGTACAATATCACGAGTATTTGAAAGGTATTGCAAATTATTATTATTGAAAATCATTTATTAATATCTGAAAATAAATAATTATTATTTATTATTATTTGAAAATACCTATCTCCCAACCTGAAACTTGAACGGCATAAAGATAATATTGCAAGATGAATAGTTGCTTACTGAATTGTCACTTGGAAATCCACTGAACTATCCAGTCAGCATGCACTTACCAACAAAATAAACGACAAGGATCTTTAAATTGATGCCGACAGATTGCGGACACAAGTGATAACATTATCATCTGCCAAATTTAATTTAAGAGTGGAATTTATATAGCAATTTTTTTGTGAATTTGTTTTTCAGATTTTGAAAAGAAGAAATAAGTGAATTATACTCAATTTGCCCACTAGAAATTAAGAGCCCTAATTGGTTAAAATACTTTATTTAATGTTTACTGATGGAAGAATAAAACCCTCTTTAATAATATTATATATAATGTGTGTGTAGTGCAAAATAAGGTGTTGAATAGCTTTATGTTTTTGAGAGGGTCAGGTCAGGAAACGTGAGCAGTGTGGCTCCTCATAGCCCTGCACTCCACTTCAACATGCACTCTTCATTTGATGCCGTGCCACCTAGTGTAGCCAAGGTATTTTTTCGTAATGTTTCACAATAGGTTGGTCAGCCATCAGGGAAGAAGAGGGTGCATGTGCCTGGTCATGAAGTGTACTGTCCCTGACGACCTGTCCGACTGCTGGACAGAGGGGCGCCGAGCGGTGGCGCTCCTGTGAAAGAAGCCAATGCCATTTCAGTCAGAGAGGCAGAGTGAAAACAACATAACATAACTAAAACACCACACTCAACCTCATTTCTTCAGTGTTATTTACAAATGCATCCACGAGCACAAAACTAACTTAAATACTAACATTTGATGTTCTCAGAATATCACTCTGTTCACTCGCTGTCAGACTCCACCATAACATTATCATACATAAATGCTTAGCGGGTTTGCATTTTCCAAAATATATCCTTTTCAGGCCTGTAATATTTGTGCAGTAAGAGCAAAGGAGCTAATATTTTGTGGAAAATTGAATTGAAAGAAGCTTTAGTAGCCATGTGCAATGCAATTACTGTGTTTGACTAGCGTACTAGCAACTGGCAATCTAAGCACAGAATCCGGGAGTTGCCTTGTAAGACAAATAAGAAATATGTGAATTGTGAACAAAGCTGATATGCATGGAAACATCATTTGTACCAGGATGCGAAGAACAATATGACTAAATATAAAAATGTGATCTCACCATACTCAATACTAAAATCGTTGTACTGTGCTCCAGCAAAGGAAATAAGAGAATTAAATTTCCGCTTTAATTGACTAGATGATGGGGGCCAGCTGGATGAGCTGGTAAAGGTGATGGGATGTCTCGTAATGTCTGGAGTGGGGCCATCAGACTTTCAAGAGGCCATTGAATTTTTTAGGTATCTGAAAATAAATAAAAGTTGTTTGTGACTTTAATTAAAATGAGTATTTCGCTCATGTTATGTGCATGTTATTTCCTACTTGTGTCATCGAGTAAATCACATTAAATTCTCAAAATAATTTGCCGTGACACAGATGTGCCGGGACCCCACACGGCACTCGATAGGGCCGGGTGAGCATTGAGAGGCAGGTTGAATATGGCACTGATCTTTATTACACGAGCATATAGCCTCACTACTGGCAATTACAGGCATGAAGCTTGACCAATAGTTTAAAGACATATGGTTTTCATAGATTCGTGGAATGAGTTTATGGTATGCAAATTAACTCCTGAGTTCAGGGATCAACCCACTGCTTTCTACGAATGCCATGGTGGCTCTGCTTTCTGTCATGTGAGAGCATGGTTACAAGAATTAGCTTTAAATAAATTTATATATAGTCAGATTATCCTTAACAAAGTATATAAATAAGCCATCTTTTTCTTTTTTGTTAGGTTGACAACTCTCATTAAGTAAGTGCCTAATATATATGTGAAATATATAGTTGTATTGTTTGGCTTTCTGGCCGGGCACTCTTTAACATGGGTGGGCCAACACACACGCAGTCATGGCCTCACCATCACACCCAGCTCAATCCTCCTGTGCACGACACTTATCACCTCATAGCAAAAGATACAGGTAACAGAAACTCAACAAGGCCAGACAGTGGCCGGATAATTGGTGGCTGGAATAATGTAAACTCTGTTCATGAGCCTGCTGGCACCTCAGCTTGAGCAGTGGTCCAGCAGGGGTCAAGCAACAGACATGGGCATGAAATGCTGTAAGAGGGCAACAATGGAAATGTTTAATGAATACATATTTGGCACTACTTCTAAACATCTTTACTTGCTTCTTTACACATTTTCGTAGAAACATTTCATGCTATGCATGCCGTTGTGACCACACTGTTGCTTGTCAATCCACTGGATTGCTACCGGCAAATAAAAGTACTTAGCTGGTTTTATGGATATAAAGTGAAAGGCAAAGTCAAGGCATATCGCTGGGATTCCCATTCCATGCATTTGCATTTAATTGGTCGAATTCCACATCATTATCCGTTTTCGTAATCAAAAGGATATTGCTGTTCACAACCTGATGAAGTTTCTGTTACCTTTTACCTGTATAGTTGTGGCATGATTTGATAAGTATCATTACTGGGGAGAGTTGAAAGCATGAGGAACAAAAAGATCTGTGAATAAGTGTTGAATTCCATGATCAAGCTGGGTGTGTGTGTGTGATTCCCCTCTCCCCATTTTTTATGTTAAAAGTCTTATTGAAGCCAAACGAGCTCTAACATAAAAAATATTTCGCTTAAAAACATATATTATGCACTTACTTAATGAGTTGTCAATAATTCCAATAAAAAAAAAATTAGCTTATTTATATACTTTTATTTAAGGATAATCTGCATAACTGTATATAAATTCATTAAAAAATAATTCTTGTAACCATGCTTCCTCCTACGCACTGACAAGAGCGTAGGAGGCCCTCTATGGCGTTCAGTAGAAATAGTCAGTTGGTCCACAGACCAGGGAGTTGAACTATTTTTGCGCATTACCGCTCTGTAGCTGAGTATCGCTTTTCGGCTTAGAAGTGAACCCCTTCCCACGAATCTATAAGTATATGTCTTTAAATGTGTTAAATATTGCATGCCTGTAATTGTATGTGTGGGGTACTTGTGCTCGTGTAAATAAAGTGCCGTGCCATGTGTTCTCCAACCTGTGCCTCAAATATCTCAACCCAACCATACCCAGTTACAATACAGTTGCACAACTTCAAAATATCTCTACATTCTATATTTTTAATAGATATGTATGATATGTGTACGTATTTTAATTGCAAATGATGATGAAAAATGACTGCAACTGAATTGCATGTAGTTACATAACATCTGTGCTCATAATTATACCATAAGTTTCATCAGCAAATTAATTTTGAGAATTTAATGTGAGTCATTTCTTGTGTTTCTCGTTATTTTTAAATGGGAAATAGCCAGTAGCAATAATGTTGAAATGCTTCATTTTTTTAATTGCAATTATAACCAACTTTATTTATTTTTCCAGATGCCAGAGACGCTCCTTGGTAGTGAGCCTTTTACAGGAGAGTCTCGATGGCGCACTCCAGACTGTTACAGAGACATCCATCACGCTTGCCAAGGCTCATCCAGTAAGCTTATCATATCAGATCATTAGAGTATTGTTGGAAATTTAATTCTCTTATTTCCCTTTGCACAGAATTTTTAATTTTTAACTGATTTTGAGAGATTATGGTGCCAGTGAATGGTGAGATCATAAAATTTTATATTTAGTATATTGTTTATAACATAAAAATATAGTACAAAATGATGTTTCCATACATAATTTAATTGTGAGTATCAGCTTTGATTTTAATTCACATATTTCTTGAAAACCGTTAAAATGACCTTTGTCTTACAATTAAAAAATTTTAACTCAGATTCTATGCTTAAATTGCCAGTTACTAGTACATACAAGTCAAATGTACGGAATTTTAAATTGCATTTATAGCAATTACTTAGAAAATTTCTTTTTCATTCAATTTTCACAAAATAACCACTTCCAATGCTTTTAAAGAATCTTGAATCTTTGATCTTCTTACTTTTTAAATATTTTAAAGAACTTTGAAGCTTTTAAAGAACCTGAAAAAAGGATATATTTTAAATACAATGCTAGAAGCCATTTATATTATGATAATATTATGGTGGAGGTCTGATAGCAATGGGTAGGTGTGTTCTGAGAACGGTCAAATCGTTAGTATTTGTCACTAAGTTAGTTTTATTATTTTGAGGGTCATTTGTTTGTAAATAGCACTGAAGAAAGTAGTGAGTTAGTGGTAATTAATTTTAGTTATAATGGTATGTTGTTTGTTTTCACTCTGTATTTCTGCCTGCACATCTGTTTGAAATAATGTTCTTCTTTCGCAGGATTACAACAGCGCCACCGTGAAGCTCGACATGCCCCCCTCGCTGCAGGAGCGTCTGTCCAGTGGTCAGTTTGAGCTGAGGATCTCGTCCAGGGACGGTACTAGAATGCAGAGCGGTCGCATCATGCCCAAAGTGACCTGCAACGGTACGTGTCTTCTTACAAATATGGCTGATGAGCTTCCTATTTGTAGAAAACATTATGAAAAATACTATAACTACACTACTAGGTTTAATCGTACATCATCAAATGAAAAGGATATATGTTTAATAAAAATGGAGATGCAGGGATTTGTGAAGGACGCATATGCTGATTTTACTTGACCACAGGCCGCACATATAAAAAAAGCATAAAAATTATTCAACATATTATTTTGAGTTCTGTTTTTGCGCACACACACTTTATATATAATAACTTATTAAAAAGGGGTTTTGTTCTTCCATCAGTAAACATTAAATAAAATATTTTTTTTAGTAATTAAATGCTAATTTCTAATTAGACTTAAATTGGATATAATTCGCTATTTTAATCTTTTTTCAAAATCTGAAAAACCGTTCAAAGAAAAATTGCGTATAAATTTTCTAAATTTAAATTTAGCAGATGATAAAGTTATCCACTTGTGGTCAACGGAATCTGTCAGTACATCACTAAATTTAAAGATCCTTGTATCACATTCTATCTGAAATCCAGTTTATATTTATTTTTGTTATTAAGTTATTAATTTATTTTCGCTAAGTTACAGTGGAATTCAAAATAACCAATTCAGTAGTTTTGTAAACTTAACTATTCCACAATGAAAGCACTATCTATCGTAAGTTTCACCATTCAAATTTCAGAGAGAGGAATTTCTGAGTTCTTGGAAATAAATAATTATTTTCAAATAATAATAAATAATAATTATTTATTTTCAAATATTAATAAATAATAAAATTTTCAATAATAATAATAATTTATAATAAATACCTTTCAAAATACTCGTGATATTATTTTCAAAATACTTTCAATAAAACAATTGAACATCTTTCTTGTACTCATTATTGGTCTCTTGCAGTGTTCCAAGCGGTGATCACACCGACAGAGGTTGTGGATCCTAACAAGGATCCTGTTACGGGATTCATCATACTTGACATTGGATCGGATGGCTACATATACTACAAGGTATGACGCTTTTTTTTTTAAACTTTGCTTTAAAGTGTTTTATGTGTTCTCTTACAATCTCTACATGACGCTGTTCTTCCAGCTGCACATGAGTGACCCTGATATTGAGACCGCCACCATCCGCCTGGAGACAGACGTGGAGACCCCGACGGGCACCGGCATGCGTGTCCTGCAGCAGGTCACCCAGAATCTCACCAATTCATGGGTGAGTAGTCTCCTTTGGACTTCTATCTCCCTTTTTTAAATATTGTCTATAGAAAATTATTATATATGTATATATTAACATTATATATTATATTATTAAATATTCTATATAAACTTTGCATATGTTTACTGATGGTCTTGTGTTTTGCAGGGCAATGGCTCGTTTGCCCGACGCAGTAGCCAGGAGGTAGAGATGATGCTCAGCGATGACCTCACGGTTACGGTTTATGCCGACACCCTCCGCCGCGCTACCCACCTCTCCCTTCCGTCATGCGCAGAGAGCTCCCCGATCCGGTATGTATCAGTTTTTTTTTGTGCACTCCTTTTCTACTTACCAATATGTTAAATGTCTCTATCACTTAGCACATAAAAACGTAACTAGTTTTCGACTTAAATGTATATGGCCGATGCCATGTCTTTTCACACTTCATAATTTTGATTTGCTTATATATTCTCTTTGTTTCTACTGTAAGTGACCTAATTTTTATGGATTGAGTTCCAGTAAAGTAACAGGTAATAAAAACAACATTTTTATATGATAATGGACTTAGAATTTATTTTCGCTTTTGCAAGTTGAAAGTTACAATACCTCACATGTTCACATGTGATTTCTGCAATATCTATTTGGAAAACTATGTCGGTTTAAATTTAAAATTTTGCATTTAATTTTTATTATTAATTGCAAGTAACAAACAAAATAACAAGTAATAAGCAAATTAACATTCATTTTCCATTTTATCATTAAAAGCATGATTTTTTTCCTTCATAAAATAAATACAACACAATGTTGTGGATGTATTGTTTACATTTCACAGTATCATATTTGGACAAAAAAATCATTTAAATTGAAGCAGTCTTGCAATAGTCATGATGTAAATTTGATGGAGTATTATTTAATGTAGTTTTTTTTTCACAATTATGTGTTTTCTAATGTTGTACGTTTTTTTCTCCTTCAGTCCCGGATACGTATCATTCGTTCTGAAAAAAGCCACATGGAACTGAGAGGTCAAGTTCGACAAAGACTCTACACGGATGCTCTACTTAATGGTAAGAACTAGAAATATAGCTACATAGATTTAAATGATATTCTTTCAACTGATAATCTATTTTGCTCTGATAGATTTAAATCGTTATAGAAGACTGAGTTTTTACTCGATATTTTACAATGCATGACTCGATATTGTTTTTTCATTGAATTTTATCTTTATGTTTGTTCTAAATGTATATTCTAAATGCCAAACATTTTTTTCGCACGAAAAGAGTTTTGGCATTTCTTTCCCAGGAGATAGGAATGTATTTTATTTGACAAATATATAATAAACCAATCACTTAAATTCGACAGCAGACGATCTTTATTGTGGGTAGTTATAGAAGCAAGAGGACATACATGACAGAAGAGGACATGCATGACTCTAATTGCATACAGCAATTAAAGTTTTGTACTAATGAGACAAACTTGCCAGTCAAAAATCTGATGGCAGATATTTGGTATCATGTATAACGAGGAAATTAGTGAATGTATGTGAGACCTTCCCAGGTCGAAACAACTGCATATTAAATATGATATACCATGAGTTGTTCCATCGAGATTGGTGGTAGACCACGAGCTGAGAAATGTCTACTCCAATGAGAAGTGAAGGAAGCTGACCCCCTTGACAGATTGTCTTAAAAGGAGATTTTTTGGTGAAAAAGTGGGAGGGAGAGTTCTGTGACGAGTCGACTAGAAATGTTTTTCTTTTCTTTTTTTCTCTGAAGTGACTAAATAGGCCGGAGTTTTCCGCCTGTTTTCAAAGTGAGCCCTTTATGGTTTCGTGAATCACGCCGTGTGATAGTTAAGGTCTTCCGCTGACCGGGTGAAATAGATTCGTCGTAGATTCGAGAACTCTGAAAATCTCCCAACGTATGCTGCCAACTAGAGCTGCACTTATGTATCTAATTCATATCCTTAATTTTAATTTTTTGTAAATAAAATTCTGTATATGTATGTATATAATGCTTGTAAATAAAAATTTAAAATGTTCTCATGAACCTGAAAGTGGCCCTCTCCTTACAGCCGTTATAGATCTAGTATAGGCCGAGAAGTTACAACAGTAATATAAATTCTCTACTGGATAATTCATGCAGAAGGCAAGTGTACAGATCGTACTTTTGAAAGCCACAGTTGGTCACTGACAAAATTATCAATACTAATAATTTTTATATAATGTAAGATGCCTTGTAAAAAATTCTTTGAATAGTTTTTTTTTTAACGATTTCTTTTAAATATTGGGATTAAATTCATGAAATACGCAAATATAAGGATCGTTGAAATGAAGCACTGATGAACGAATTTCTATATGATAATTTACTGCCGCGTAATAAGCCACTGTAATAAGGCATACTTTGCATTATTCCCACTGTGATGTATTGGAAAATCCACTTTATAGCTCAGATTTCTCTCTTTGTGGCTGTAATGTTGAACCAAGAAGAAAAACACGAAATATAAGTACTTCACCTTCGATCTAATTGCCCGTAATGCTGTGGAACTATCTATTTCTTTTTCTTCAGAGAGAAAATTCTTCTACGTTGAAACGATTACAAGAATAATGGATCTTCCATTACTTTAGTATTTTTCAACTACAAAACGTATTTAAACGGTAATTACATGTTACTAGGTCACAGCCAACATTTCATTTGAATAATCTTTGTTTTTTTTCAGATGAAAGAAATTAAAGTTAATTTAATTATGAACATCGGAATTGAAGTTCATGTGAATATAATAAATATTGCGCTATAATCAACTGTAAAGTTTTCCTTCAAATTTAAATTATTTAAATTTAAATGTATATACCAATAAATGCATATTGGTATATAAAATGCCTTTATATATCATTATATTGTATATAAAATGCCTTTATATACCAATATATTGTATATGATATTGATATATAAAGGCGTTTTTTAATTTTAAATATAAAAATTATATTTAAATTAATAAAATAAAATGGCACATTAAAGTATGCTTGTTTCTATTGTCGAACATTGCTCTTAATATGGGGAAAAGTTCAATTCATATTTCTATAAAAGAGACAGTGAGTAATTTTTCTGTAAAAAAAATTTAATTTTTTTATTATTACAGAAACTGATTTTCAAACAATTTTTTTTTAAATATAAGGTACTATATTAAACAAAAAAAAAAAAAAAAAAAAATAATAATAATAATAAATAATGGTTACATTAACATAAATTCCCAGGCTGTAGCGATCTTTATAATTTTTAAAATCATTTTATCGTTAAAATAATTATTTAAAAAAATTATTAATCCTCTCGATTATAATTTTATAATTTAATATATTATAATTTTTTCTCGAAAAAACATATTTACTTACAGAATTTTTATGTGTGTGTGAAATCAAAGGTAGTTTAACTGCATGAACCGTATATCAGAAGAGAAACTGGTTTTACAGATTCATAGCTTAGTTTTCTCTGCATGATTATGTGGTAGTTGGAAAAACAGCTATTTAGGCTATTTTTCTTTTCCATCTGTGGCTGTAAGATCTCACATCGTATTGGAAAAAACCAATAATTAAGAATCAGCAGTTTTTTATTCGATAAGAGAAAGAGAAATGTTCAGTTAATATACCCTTTTTAGTTAATTTTAATTTGAACTTATTATATACCTTGACTGAAATGAGTTTTACTAAAGTAATCTGTAAAACTGGTTTTACAGCCATAGCATTTCATGTGCAGGAAAGCAAATTAGAAGCTGCCTTTAAAAAAAAAAAAAAAAAAAAAAGAAAAAAGAAAGCTTATTGTAAGGACTTCTTCCTATTCGGGGAAAGAATAAACCTTTGGATTATTTAATTATTTAAAATTTGTTATGGGACTGATTCTAGCTTTAATGGTGGTTATGTTGCTTATAAATTAAAAGTTATAGACGCGTAATTAATTAAAATTTTTTATCTCAGGGCATTGGTTTAATATTTATGTAATTGTAAAACCGGTTTGATATTAACTTTTTACTTCAGAATATTAATGATACCTTTTTAGCTATTATGGTGAAAAATATACTTAAATATCTCTTATAATTCTCTTTTTAGTTACTTTATAAGATCTCTTTTATCTTGTAGATGTGTGAGCTGACGGGAATAATGTATGATCATCTATCATTTAATATATTCCGAAAAAGAATAATTAATTTTTTACTTTTCTTATTATTTTGTAAAAGTATTAATGTTTCTATCGGATTTAATTTTAAAAAGTGTGTGATTACTTAATACTTTACTTTTATCTGCAGAGATGCCTATCTTACTCTCTGGAGGGAATAGCACTGCTGGAGGCATTGCCTGGTTGACTGTCGACAAGGATTGTATCCTGCACTATCAGGTGTACGTAGCCGGTCTCGACCCTCGAGAGAAACACTTGTTAGAACTTCTACAGATCAGACCGGGAAAGTACAACGCCCCCCAGCAAAGAGTGCTCAAAAGGTTCGAAGGAGAACAGGTGAGCTGCTTTTGGATACATCCGATATCCGATATATTCTCATATTCATATTATTCTTATATTATTCTTTCTGACTCATATTCTTTTTTATTGCCTGTTTTTCATTTATGATGATTTTCATTCTGTTTAACTTGATGCCTTACTCGTCCAGGTTGAAGACATGGCCGACGACCTGGACGGTCGCAGCCTCGCCTACCTGCAAGCCGGATACACGTTTCTGGTGGTGACTTCCAAGTTGTCCGGGAAAGCAAAGGCGATGCAGCTGAGGGCCAGAATAACGGAGGTAGAAAATTAGCTGAATTTCATATTTCTTTTCCCATTCTATATTCCATTGAACATCAAAATGATTTCGTGAAAATGTTTTTTTTTGAGAAAGGATCTTTATCTTTTTCAGCTGTACACGCCGCCCAGCTGTGTTCCCCGATACATGCATAAATCCGGCGGTGGTAACACTTTCCAGGACAGCTCGAACGACGTGTACGGGGATTCCCTGGGCAACCAGTGCTTGTATGATGAGACTCTTTTCGAAGACGGAGCCCACTGGAAGGCTGAACACGAGGAATGCACCATGTGCTCTTGCCAAGTACGCAGGTCCTTTTGAATAAACTTTGTATTCATCAATTGTTTTTGTCCATTTCTCAGATGTGCTGATCCGTGTCTTACTGTTTGCAGCGAGGCCATGTGGTGTGTGAGCGTTCCGTGTGCCCCGAACCGACATGTGCCAATCCCATCACCATCCCTGGCGAGTGCTGTCCCTTCTGTCCGGGAAACGCCACCGAGCATAAGAGTCAGCGCTTCTGCTTTTTCGAGAAAGGCGACCGCAAGTACCATCTGGCAGGCAGTCGCTGGCACCCCTATGTACCACCTTTCGGATTCAGCACCTGCTCCCTCTGCACCTGTGACGTGAGTTATCTCTTAACTGGAAATTATTAAGCTACGCCCACGTCGAAGCTAGAAACAAATCTATAATCTATAACCTCATTGGATTTCTTATTGCTTATGGGCATTGGATCTTTTATTGCTAATATACAATGAATCTCTTATAGTTCATCGTTAAAATCGCTTAACATGGTTTTACCACTAAATGTTAAAATTTTACGTCGTATAATGACATCCAATCGGAAGCCTGATCTCCTATTCACTCAGTGTTCTTCAATGTGCGATTTTAGTATTCGATGGAAACTGCCTCTGGGTTGTTCTTTGGGCTTATCTAAAGGTTGTAAAGGAAAAATTTCCATAACTGTCCTAATGGTGATAAAAGTAAAGTTTTTTTCCAGATATTAAAATCTCACTTAGTACTTAGAACGCCTGCCGATTGGAGTCCGAGTGAGCAGGAGATCAGATTTTTAATTGACTGGTGTTTTACGATCTGAGATCTTAGTATCCGATGGAAACCCATTTTTAAACCAGTTACAGTGAGCAACATAAGAGATAGTCTTATTTTTCGATCTTGCTAATGATGTAATCTACTTTTCGATCTTACTGATGATAACGTTTATCTTTCGATCTTACTATTCTGTATTTCGATCTTATTAATAATATAGTCTACTTTTCGATCTTATTAATGACGGTCTGCTTTTCGATCTTACTAATCATATAAATCAGTCTACTTTTCCAAGGTCAGAATACTATCAGTGCTAAAATACTGTGTTTTCATCCATATTCAGATGTGAACAAAGCTTTATGGAATAAATTTAAAGAATAAAATTTATGAGTTCATATTATCACGATATCTTATGGAAATGCACATTGCCGAATATACCGAATCTTCGGTATTATTAAACTACGAAATTGTTTTCCATTCCTTCATTTTAAATAGAAAGAAATTCCAAACAAGATTCAGTTAGATATGATTTGAGTTCTTCTAATTGAGTTCCTTCCATTCAGAAATTCAATTAGTTATTCATCAAGCTCCTGTTGAGTCCATTAATCCTCCTCATATTTTAATAAATCATGAATTCAAATGCCATAGAGCTAATATTTACAGTAAGATTTTGTGTTGATTCTATTTGTGAAATGTGTGTTGTTCCTTTGCAGCCTAAGAGCATGTCCGTGAAGTGCGAGCGCATCACGTGTCCACCCTAACCTGTTCCGAGAAAGAGTCATACCGGGAACACCCCAACTCCTGCTGCAAGAAATGCCCCAGTGAGTATCCCTGTGCATTTTTCAAAAGAATTTGCATTTGCATTTTTGCCTAGAAATCAATTGATTTGCAGTCTAAAAATCTAATAGAAACGATAGAAATTGTAAACGGAATTGCTATTGGAAATAATGTCTTACTACATTAATTAATACTTTAATGCTACTGGAAACGATGTCACATTAAAGCCCCGTGTGATTAAGTAGTTTTTGTTGTTTATGATTTTGTAAAAGTGGAGCAAGATGATTTCAATTTAAATTTTGATAATTATAATAGGTGGAACCTAAAATTAATATTGCAGAAATAAGAAAAAGTTCTTAGAGTATATATTTTTGAAATATGTAATTTTTAAAAAATATAAATTGTGTAATATTTTAAGTTAATGAAAGAAATTAGCTATAAAAATATCTAATTGTATTTGAAAATTTTTTTTTGTTAATTCTTAATTTTCTAATTTTTAATTCTTTCTTAATTTTAATATAAAATGGCATCAACTTTTAGCTTCTTATTATTTAATGAATATTTATTTCGAAATGAAACTGTGGTATTAAAATATATACATTAATAGGCTGATATATAAATGAAAATATGAAAATTTTAATTTTATTATAATAATCTGTATATCATATTTTTCATAAGAAAATTAATTATATGAAGATGGTACTACTTGTAACACAATATATAAAGCAAAATTAACACTTTCCAAGAAAATGTGCAATGTGAATAATTTCCGCGTGTCTGTGCGCAGGTTCCGTGTCAGTCAAGTGGAGCGTCATCGTGATTCCATCCGGGCAGCTGGGTGATCAAGGGGGTGAGAAGATGATTGTCAAGGAAATACTCGCCAACGGAGGTAAGCACACAGGATGGTCAGCGTCAAGAATTCTATAAAACTATTCTGTTACTATTTTCAAAAGCACATAATATATTAGATGATGGATATTTTGATGCAGTGTCTATTTCTCTTTCAGGTTGCAAGTACAGAGGTCAGGTGTATCCCAACGGAGACGAGTGGCACCCCACCATAGACCCCTACGGTATCGAGAAATGCGTCAAATGCCATTGCAAGGTACAGTGCCTTTTTTTAACATTAGTAAAACGAAGTACTTTAATAACATTTTAACAATATATAAAATATTTGTTAAAAAATGAGAAGAATATTCATTTAACATTTTCATTAACGCTTGCAGATCTTGTGATATTTATTGTTTGTAATAATATCTCTTAAGGAAGATACCGTAATTCAGATAAAAACTAAGTTTTGATATTATTATGTACATCTTCTTCATTGGTGCAACAGCGCTGTGGTAGGCTAAGGCCAATTACCTTGGAGACAGGAGATGATTTCTTCTTACGGAGTAGGATTGTCAGTCCTACCCCAACAGTCATATTAGACCGGGACCTATGGCTTAAGGGGGATTCCGAACAACAACCTGTAGCACCTAGTGCCAGAGCGCTAGTCACCTAGCCATCAGGCCTCTGTTACGTACATACTATTAGTATCTTTTTGTGCGACATGCTTTGACGCCTAGTTGAAATTTTAATTCCAAAGAAAGAGAAAAGAAACGCTTTTATCAGCGTATTTCCATGCTGCATAGAATAATAAATTACTCAAACTTAACTAGAATGTTTCCTCTTTCGACTGATATATAGAAAAATGGAAAATCGTATTACACGTTTTGTAACCATCGTTGTCATTTTAAACTAGTTATTACTTTGTCTAATTATTTCCTTATTATGAATTCCCTGCAAGAGTGCAATATCTGTCCGAACTGACAGACTTGATGGCCAATTCGTTACCGCTCTGGCCTTTGGTACCAAGGACTTAAAATTCTCATCCGGATGTTCGGAATCCACATTAAACAGTAGGTCCCGATCCAATTAACCTAAAGTGCGCAAAAAACATGGCCTTAGAGAGACAAACCAAACGATTCCGAACTGATTTACTTGAATGAATGCTGTCTGACCATTTTTGTAGAAACTGTTATCCATTCTCTATTTCCTACGGCATACTCATAAAATAATCAAATACCTTATTTTTCATTTAGTTATTGTTACTTTAACTTATGAATGGATATAACGATTCAATGCTTTCACACTGATAATGCCCTCCATTGCTCAAAGCATTCCTTTTTATTTTTCCTCGTGGCAAAACAGCAAAGGTCATCCCGGGCGCCGTCTTGACCTGGTTTCGAGGCAAGGACCCTCCAGGGCGCGCTATTGTTTCGGTTTCCTCCTCATTATCCCCTGGCATCACTTTCTCAAATGGCTTGTTGACGCGTTTCTTGGCTTCACTTCACGGGCCACCCCTTCCTTTTGATATTTCCTGACGGATGATTCATTTTGCAGAACCGGCGGTAACCCGATCGTCCGAGCGACGGAACATGTGGATGGCGGAAATTGGACTGTCAAAACTTACTAATGACTCCTCCGGAAACGATTTGGCAGTGGCGCACGGCGCGTATCCGATTCAAAATGAGGCCTTTATTTTGAGTTTTTCTGTTGATTCATCCATCCTAGATTACCTGTGTTGTCTTGCTGGCGAAAAGCGCCGCCGGCGCCGGCGTTTGATATTAATAGCGCCAATTATGATGAGAACGCTGTCCTTGGTGGGCATATTTCGGAGCCAAGTTCTGAAGAAGTTGCCATAATTTGTTTTTTGAAAACATTGTTTCATCTTGTTCAGAAATAAAATTTAGACGCACATGTCATATGTTTATTTCTGCCGCGCCATATCTATAAATATTTATATACTAAATTAATAAATATGTGTAAAGTTACTGAAGGATTTCTTTTGTTAATAATTTAATTTTGCTTTAATAAAAACGTCGAAAATTACTACAAATGACAGACATTTCCTAGAAATAGTACTTAAATATATTAACTAAGACTAAAATACAAACAGAATACTATATATCATTCATAAGCTTAAAACTCCTTGCTATGATATAAAGATATGTCTATTTCTCTCTATTCTAAATAGGTCAACCAATTTCAATTGTAATATGCAGCACATTTCTTAAAAATACACTCTACAGTTAAACAATTCACAAACAATTAATGAATGTTGAATTGAATGCGAATAATGAACATTGTGGTGTGCAAGTTGGGCAACTAGATTGTAATTGGGTGTGATTGGCTTACGATACTTGAAGCACAGGTTTGAGAATTCATAGCTTTATTTACTCATGCACAAACACCTCACACATACAAATAGAGACATACAGTATTTAACATATTTAAAGACAGATAATTATAGATTCACGGAAGGATTCTACTTATAAGCCGAAAACCCGAAATTTAGATACGCGCAGGGTGAGTGAAATATAATTCCTCTCCGGTTGAGAATCTGTATGACAACTGATACGCTAAATATATTTTCTCTCTGAATGAAAGACTATAAACTAAACGTTTCTCAGCGGCAGGCAGGTTACGCTGTACTTCCTCTGGGGTAAGTGTCTCGAGGCCTATTGACTATTTCTCCTGAACGCCACAGAGGGCGGTCTTGCCAGTGTGTAGGATGAAACATGATTACAATATTAATTTTTTCGTTGTTTATGGCATAGATGGAAAATTGATGGAGCATGTTAATACATTGGATATTAAGAAAAGGCAAATTTTTTGTTGCAGGATGGCCGAGCCAAGTGTAGACGCAAGAAGTGCCCTAAAGAAACATGTCCCGTCAAAGTGCAAGGAGAGGACGGCTGCTGCGAAAGATGTCTCGATTCAGGTGAGATCCTATTTTGACAGCTACTTGTGTCGTGTGTTCTGGGAAATAATATTCAATATTATTAAATCAGAACTAATATTTAATATTATTAAATCAATGAATTGCGGGTTTCACAATCAATTCATTATCCAAAAAGTGCAAAATTCGTATAATTGTACTGGACATCTAAAACGAATTAGAAGAAGGACTGAAATTTTTTTTTATCTCAGTCATTCATTTAAAACTGTTTTTAATCACTGTAGTTGGTAAAGATTGTGGAGTGTCTTAAATTTTTATCGTCCTCACTATAGAAGGTTCAGTGAATAAATTCAGTATAGATGAGAATTAAATAATTTTAATAATAGAGAGTTTTTGCATACCTTATTTTGGACGTCCGGTATCTTTTTCTCCCTAGCGCGCATGCTCATAGGAGATTGCGCATGCGTATCTGTAATAATGTTTCCTATGAACATGCGCGCTAGGGAGAAAAAGCCAATGGACGTCCAAAATACGGTATGCAAAAACTCTCTAATAAAGAACAATCAGACGTAATAAAAACAATCCATTAGTTGCTTTTTTTAAAAAAACTTGTGTAAACTATAGTTTCAAACGTTTTTTATATGTTGGATGGGAATTAGACACTTTTATGCTTAAGCAAAATATTGCCGCCCTTGATTTTTTTTTTAATGAACTAATAATAAGTCCACAAACTGAAAAATTTATTGAGAAGAGAAATAATTTAAAGATTACAGAAATTTATTCACGTGAAATTTCTTGAATCTGCACAACAGCATGTGTGAAGGAACGAATGGGAAGAATTAATATATGCCTGTGAGAAATTCCAAGGGTATTTGCTCTCTTTTTTTTTTACCTGTCTTATTCAAAATAACTAAATTCCAAAGATATAATCCAATTATGGGCGTGTCAGAATCTCGAAAATATCCATGAAATTTCTGAAATGACGACTTAAGGGCACTGCCCTTAAATGGAATCGAACTGCCCTGTTGGAATCGAACCCTTTGTCTACTTGCATCTTATTTCATTTCTACTAGAGGTTATTTTATGATGTCTTTTATGTAAAGAATTCAATAGTAAATGATCAAGTCATATTTTGAGTGAAGTTACGTTTGTAAATCTGGTACCTTATATATATGTTAGATATCCTTATATCCGTATCTTCGATATCTTTATATCTTATATGGCTAATCAGTGGACGCATAAGGGTATTTCAGAGCTACGGGCTTATTTCTTATATAAGGGTATCTCAGGGCTTATATCCTATATAAGTGTATTCCGGGCTTATATCTCAAATGAGATCTCTTTTATCTTAAACAAGTGTATTTTATATCTTATATCTTAAACAAGTGTATCTCAGAGATTATATGAGTAAGGGTATTTCGGGTTTATATCTTATAAAAGTGTATCTCAGGGGTTTTATCTTATATAAGGATATCTCAGGGCTAATACCTTATATAAGGATATCTCAGAGCTTAGATCTTATATAAGGGCTTATATCTTATCCTTTATTGCTTGTATTTAACATCACAATGATAACGTGCGCAGTTATTATGTGGTCACATAGGGATTGTGAAAGCGTGCATAAGCGTTTCTCATCTTTAATCGGATCAACTACTCCACAATACGTCATGTAAATACGGTGCATCGAAAGAGTCTTTCTTTTGGTGTTACACATTAAAGAACTACAACTACAAAAATAAAGCAGAGGTGTTGATCATTGTTTTTTCTTTCTCTTCCAGCGGCATCAGGCGAGTCCTCGTCCAAGTCCTCGGAGGGCAAGGGGAAGCGCAGGAGGAAAGACCGCGAAAGGAGGCACCGCAAGACCCGCCAGCCTAAGGAGAAGCAGCAGAGGAAGCAGCAGCAGCAGTGAAGCAACTCTTCTCTCGCCCTCTTGTGTATATATCGTTCTGTACAGGGGTCGCCTTTATTTATTTCGGACACTGCTGGACCACCCTAGCGGCAGGCATGCCTGCTACCACAACTCTGGAGCAGTTTGTTCACCACTCCATCCGAGAACTCAAGTACTGCTGTGCGTGCCGCAATTGTGCCAAAATCCGTGCCACTTCTCGGCCGCTTCTCTTCTAAAAGTAGTAGACTTCATTCTCTCATGTGCCATCAACACCATCATCCTCAGATGCTGTAACTGTGACTTTACATTTGTTGCCATGCGCACCCAACCCCCATTGGACTTACGATGATGATGGAAGACTCAGGACTCGAAGCGACCTACCCCCGCATCAAGTGTGGGACATTCAAGTGCGACTCAACGAGTAATGGTTGGTGTGGAACTTTTCTTCAAGTATTTGGATTTCGGAACGCTTCTTCACTGTCGTCTTATTTTAATTGCTTTTTCGGGTGGTTGTTGACGATAGTGCCGATGCAGCTAAACAGTTTCCTCTCTTGCCAGCTTGTTTTCCTCAGAATTCGCAAAAGGTCCCGGTTACGATTGCGTTTGCTAATCAATTATTATTTTTTTTACCAATAGTTGCCTCATTTTTGAAAATTTTCCACATTTTCGATATAAGTGATTTTAAAAGAATTTCGATTTTTTATTATTTTTTTTAAGAATGAAAAGTAGGTTCAATTATTTATGAAAAAAATATAATTTCCTTATGATAATTGTTGAACGGTTTTGTTTCTATTTATAATCATTCAATCAATACATTGCACCAAAAAGTACCGAACTCTTTGCGAAAGGTATCTGAGGAAAAAAAGCTTCCCTGGCGATTTTATGAACGTATTATTGTATTCTTTTGTAAAAAACAAAAACAAAAAACCACAATCCAAAAACTTATGATGTTATTAGCATTTTTCTAGTCAGTTTTGTATTGACAATTTTCTGAATTCTGTGTGTGCTGTAAGCGGTGGCTGTAGGAAAAAAGAAAGAATAGAAAATTATTTAAGTAGATTTCTTTTTATCGGGAAAACATTTACCAAGATTTTTTTTAAAAAATGTTAAAATCCTCTTTGAAGTCTGTTAATTACAGGGGAATTTTCCGTAACTATTTTAAATACTTTTGCAGATTATTAACATTTGTATTTTATTAACATTTCTAAACTTGAAAATTTACATTTATTTTATAGTGCATAAATGTTTAGTTTCCTTAATTCAGAGTTGCATATTAAAAAGAACAAGAAGCCTTTTTAATGTAAAAATCTAAACTTAAACGCCTCCGTCGTTTAAATTTTGCAAATACTTACATTGTCTTTTTTTTTTTTTCGGGGGGGGTATTAAAATTATTTTTACTAAACTAATATACTAAAAGTATACAAAGATAATATCTATTATATTATCCTGGTATTATCTACTATATATCAAAACCATAGATAATATCTAATATATATTAGAATATCAAAATCTTTTAATGTTTTAATAGTTCTAATTCGTTTTTAACTTTAAAACTGGGGTCAAATATTTATTTGAAATTTTTGTGATCATTGTCTAGTCGGAATTTGTTTTTCTGTAAATTATTTTGAAAAACTTATAAAATGTAAATTCCCTATAGTACGCTATCTGTTTACAAAAAAATTAAAGTGTCATTCATAAATGTTCTGTTTTAAGCAGAGGGTGTCTTATTAAAATATGTTTTTCAAGAATTGATTTCTTCGAAAAATTTAATACGGGTACAATGAAATGAAGTATTAAGTTAGCCATTGGAAGAAAGATTTCTTTTGATATAAAAAAAATAAGTTTTTTTTATCAATTGATTTAAAAATTAAACTTTTATTATTGATTATGTAGGATTTTTTTTTTTGAGGTTGTATATTATTTTATTGTTTTCACCTTTTTTTCCCTGTATTTTCTTCAAAAAGTAAGCGTTATATACTGTGCCCACTGCTTCCTACCAATGTACAATATACAATTCGGTATAATATTTCAATTTGATATGCTTTTTATCTATATGTTTGACGGCCAAAAAATTATTTAAAATATAAAATAGTTAGGAACGCATAGGGATTAAATTCTTAATTACGATTCTTGATTAAATTATCCAATAAATGATTAAATAATAGGCTTTATAGGTGAACAGAAATTCATAACGTCACTTCTTAAAAAATTATAATAGAATATTTCGACTTTAATTAAAAGTTAGTCAATGGAAATGATACTTATTAGTATTAAATACTTATGATGAATATAATAAATGCTAAATACTTATACTATATACTAAATACTTATGACGATATATGACGATATGATAATATTATGATATATGATGATATTTTGATATATGAGAAATGATACTTATTAGTTCTAAATTTAAAATGTGTTTTTTGCATAAATGTAAATGTATATTAAAAACGTATTTAATGAATAAAAACAATTAAGCATTTTGAAATAAGGTAATAATGAAGCATCGAGGTAATAAAAAAAGTCTTGACTAAAATTTTATCTGTAACGTTGTTGGTCTTAGTGACAACAACTAAATTATACAATTTATAGAGGAAAAAGAAAATGTCACTAATATAAAACAATAAAAGAAGTTGATTAAATCAAATTGGAGCAGTCAGCGCAGTACATGACAGCTGAAAGTAAACAGCCCGTTGCAGCGGACACACATTCGACAGGGTTATTATTATTTTCTTTTTCTTCTTCTATATATATATATTTATATCTTGCTTTCACCGACAAAGGTCAAACTGTCGACCCGATTGTGTCATTATTATTTTTTTTTCATTGTATTCGAATCTCGTGTAAGTATACGTTTGCTGTAGATAGCTTTTGGAATAAATAAACTGCTTTTATAAAACACACCTTGTCCTACTTTCTTTTGATTTTTATTTGTACGTCCTTCTTAAAAAATAATCAAATCATACATCGAAAAACAAATAAACAACCACACACACACAAAACAAAATATGTCCATTCTTTTATATTTTACTTTAAGCAATGTTGTTAAAATGGTACTTATTAAAAATAATTATCACTAAACAATCTACCTCAGCACCAGTCGTGTGTTGTGTTTAATCCTCAGTGTCCTGCAGTTTAAGACGGGCATCCCATGAATAATCTACTCATGCAAAAGGGCAGCTTCTTTTGTGATGGAGCACCCATAGGTAGAAGTTTGACTTGATTCCGTGTCACTGAAGAAAGAGGTCAGTACCTTCCGTGAGGACTTTTAGGGGGAACTACCCTACATTTGCTTATCGTATGGGAGGAAACCCGGAAAACTCTCACCATGCACTCTGACTCACGAGGTAAGATGCTGAACATCACAAATACCATCAAGTTCCTCCTTTTCTTGAAACAACGTCTACAATAAAGCATTCATCGTATTGAACCTCAGACCTAATGTTCACCACCACCACCACTACTACTACTACACCACACTACATCACTGTGCTTAGAGCTGAGTTGTCCCTATACAGTTTGTCAATGATATGCTTGAGAAGAAGTCTGATTAGGCTCCGTGCTAAACACTCAGCCCCCTAATGTTCAGCGGCCTACGTTGCCACGAGACGGACAATCTTATCGTAATTATGAGAACGATTACCAGACTCGTTAATAGTAAGTCGCCAATTGTAATTACCGTAATTATAAGTCGAGCATTTTTACACGCTTCAAAACTTCAAAAAATAGAAAACTTTCCGGAGTAATCATTATTTACAGTATTCTATTATTATATCTGGTGTCCATTTAGGTACTTTTCCGTTAGTCCGGTGCAAATCTCACCAATACCATACTTTTTGTTTTGGCGACGTAGCAATGAACCAGCAAAAAAAAAAACATTTTCGAAAACAACGTATTTTAAGAAAACGAACAACTCATTTCATTAAAAATTCAGTTTTCATAAACTTAACAAATATCAACTGAAATAAAACCGTGCTATATTTGGCGATTTATCGCTTGCTCCCTATTAATGGGAACATGCTTACTTTTTTTTTCGAAAGGCGTATCCCTATATAAATCGATACCGTAATTATTGTTTTTTTTTAAATCCTCGTTTTATACACAATATAATTTCAACTGAATAAGCCGCCGGTTCATTCTTCTAACATTATTTTATAGACAATTCTTTAATTCCTGGCGCCATATTCATATTTTTTCCCCAGGTGCCATGATGAGGGGAATCACGGTTTCTTCTCCAGCTCTTTCGTCCAGGCTTCAGGTTCGAATTCTGGCGGTGGCATGGATGTTTGTGAGTGGTTCGGAATCCACGTTAAACTGTAGGTCCCGGTCTGTTTAGCCCAAAAGAGTGCATAAGATGACCGTAGAGCGACAAACCAATCAATCAGTCAAACCAGCTCTTTCGTTTCCTACTGACTTTGATGCCCAATGCTTAGAGTTGAGGTCATAGGAAATAATTTACAGTCTTGGTTACCACTATTTACATAATAATGTGAATTGATAAAATATAGAATTATAACACATTTTTATAATGGTTTACCTTCTAAAATCCTACTTAAATTCCATTTCCAAATCGTGTCATACCATGTCTTCAGAAATAATTTAAGTTTGTTGGCCATTCATTGAATTTTCAGTTAGTGTATTATGTGGATATTCTTTCATATAAAACAAGAAATAAAAGTGTATTGATTCTGAGAACTTGACGGATAATGAAAAAATTAATTGATACAAGTTATATCAATTTAAAAATATCATGCATTCGCTATATATTTTAACTTTTGGGTAATTTTTACTTTTCTCCAAATTATTTTTTCAGATTCCTAGCTTAAAATAATTTGAATCAAAATATATTTTTCTAACGAAATATCCATAAATTTTCAACCTAAACTCTTTTTCATACGGGAAAATATATATTGAACGTAACCTAATTTTTTTTTTTTTTTTTTTTTTTATAAATAACGAATAATAACAAATTTACTGATAAAATGCAAAAGATAATTTTTTATCTAAATAAACATGGGCGATAGATTTAAAACTACTCAGAAAAAGAGATAAAGAAGTTAATTGTAAATATTTCAAATTTGTCCGTTAAAATAGAAAAAAGAAAAACAAATGTATTCAAAAATTTTGCAAATTATTGATCTAATTATAAGATTTGATTTTTGTTAAAGAGATATTTATTCATTTTATGGTGCAACATAAAACCTTCAAAATTTTCCATTAAATATTTTTATGTGATTAACGATGAACACATTTAAATAAACAATTTATTATAATTAGTAATTAATATTAAACATTTGAGAAAAAATTATTAATATAATGCTGTAACAATTATTTTAATCATTAACAAAGAAAAACAAATATCAATATATTATTTAAAATATAAACAATTTATTATACTTCAAATATTATTAATATATATTAAATTAAATTATTATTAATTATGCATTACTTACATACAATTCATTGTACATTAATAATTATTAATTGCAATATAAGCAATTTATTATAATTATTTTTTAATGTAAAATATTTGAGAAAAATTTATTAATATAATGCGATAACAATTATTTTCATTATTAATAAACAAAACTAAAAACTAATATATTATTTAAAAGAAAAATAAATTAAATTTCCAGAATAATAGCTATAATTACAATAAATGTTTTGCAATCATATTCGTAATAAGCTTTAGTGTAAAAATTTAAATGATTTTTTGATGCATTTCAATATAATTAAATTTTTATTCTAACAAATATATAATAAAAAAGTTGTAGACAGTTAATTGTTATAGAAAATAAATTAAATTTCTTGCAAATATTTATATACACTAATGTAAAAATTGATATATACACTCAATTAAATTTTAACAACTTTATGTAATGAATATATTTCTAAACTTATTCTAATGAAATGAATGGCATTTATTACTTGAAAAAAATGTAGGATATAATAACAATTCAAAAAATATTAGCTATAAATGTACTTCTTACTGATGATTTAACATGTAATTTTTATTCATTTAAATATTTCATTTACTTACTTTCAAAATGTCTCTCGTGCTGCCATCTATCGAGAAAAATAAATAAAAGAGACAAAAATCAATGTTGCCTTAAGATTTCCTTCTTCAATAGTTGCGTTTTAGAATAACGTTTTATAAATAATTTCAAATTTGCATCAGTGGTTATTGATTTTAAAAAATATCATTAAATTGTAATTATTATTAATCTATAAAAAGAACATTTTTAAAATCTTGTTAATTTGCAAAAAAGAATTAAGAAGGAAATGCTCACATAAATATAAATAATGTTATTTGAAATTGTATTAAGATTTATTTAAAATCCGTTTTTTTTTATGAGGAATTTTAATGGAATATACTTATTACAAGTATATTCCATTAAAAATCATCATAAAAAAAAACGGATTGATAATATTATTTTTTTTCTGGACATTTAATTTCATTTTTATTTAAATAATTTATTTTTTATAAAAAATTAGTAAGTGTAATAAATTAGTAATGTATTAAAAATAAAAGGGTGGGAATAAAAATTGTAATGCATCTATTTCTCGAGGTGAATATTATTATCTTTTAAATCTGCGAATTACTGCATGTTTTACAGTTAAAAGCTTTAAATATTAAAAAGAGTTGTTTAATAAAATTATTTAAAAGCTTAATTTTAATATTAAAAATTTTAAATTATTTTAAACTGTTCAGATTTGCTGGTTGAATTCAAAGTCAACTATTTATTTTATTCAACTGACTATTAGCCAAATGAAATTATGTTAAATAAACTTGAATGGGATAGATATCTGTCAAACACAATCCCTGTCTTAGCTAGCAATCCAAATTGAACCAAGGTGTTCGCTTATGACGTTTGTGCTGCCATCTAGTAGACACTTTGTTTATAATTGCGAAATATGACATAAATTTAGTACAATTATTTTATTTGAATGTTTAAGTACTGTCTATTAAAAAAATATATAAAAATAAGAAGAAGAATTCTATTTCTTCTTTTTTTAAATGTAAATTTTAATTTAATAACAAAATAATTAATAAAATTTCGAAATAAAATTTCACAACAGTCAACTCACTTAAACGCAGGTGTAAACTGTGACGAATTAATGAGTTTTGCCTTACGCAAAACCATTTGTAAAATAAATGTGAATGCATAGTTATAAGTTTACAGAAAAATTCAAAATATTTTAATGTGCAGAATTTAGCATTAAAAGATATGAAGAATATGAATGAATGTTATGGCAACTTGCATTGCTCCATAAAAACAATTTTTTACCACAATATAAATGGAACAGCAACTATGAAGAAAGTGATTAATATGAACACGCTGAACAGCATACAGAAAGCGAAAGATTCGAATTCGTCTGGCGGCTAGCGTTGCAGTTGCTGCTTATAGTAATGACGAAACTTGCTGGTGATTGTAAAAATTTGTGTAATGCCTTGGATTGATGCCAATATTCAAAATATGTAATATAATAGTTAGAAGGCTAAATGAAAATGCCGAGAAGGTGAGTAATCTTAATAAAAAAATTTGTACTGATACTGATTGTGTACTGATTTGTGGAAATTTCTGGATTTTTCCACCCCTACGACACTCAATAGAGAGAAGTTTTTAAGAAAGGCCTCTAGGAAAAAAAATATTCCTCTAGTTATCAGTTAAGTCTTCGATATATGCTACGTAATTCATAAATTTTCTATAAAAAATAATTCCTTGTACAACACAGCGAAAGTTAGACAGAAGGTGAGTGCAAAACTCCACTCGTGGCTCTGTGGCAACGCGAGCAGGAGGGCTGAGGTTCGAATCTATTGGCGGCCTTGTTGTAGTCTTTGGTTTCAGAAACGAAGTGACTCGATGGCATTTGTGAAAATGTGCTTTCTCCCGTATTCTGTGCACATGAAGAACAGTTACTCCTAACAATTCTCCCCAAAGGCACGGTCTATCCTCATCACCCGTTGGTGGGCTGTCTGTTATGTACTTGAGGCTCACAGATGTTAAAATAAACAAGAAGGCGAATGAAATAGACACGATAGGGTTCCATGTTTGTTGTCTTAATTTTTTTGATATAAAGAAGATTAATTTGATGTATGCAGATACATTAATTTTTTTTTATTCTAATGCAGCTGGCAAACACTTAGGCAGTTGTTTTGGATGCCTTAAGGCAAGCGCTGCACCGACGTTATTCACTTAGCACTACCCAGGAAGTGCGTGTAGCTTGAAGATAAGCTTCGGGTGCAGAGTAACAATACTTTCACAACGCTCTAAGATCATGTTAGACCGGGACCTACGGTTTAAAGTGGATTCCGAACCACTACAAACATCCATGGCAGCGCCTTGACTCGAACCCGAAACCTGTGGTACAGAGCGTTAGACACTCCGTCATTCAGGCCTACATTAATTTTATTCATTTAATAAATTTATTTATTATAATAATAATTTATAATATATATTTTTTTAATAATAAAGAATGAAATCAATGTGGAAGATTTTAAAGGGAATAAGTCCATAATCGTGGCTTGGAAAACGAAGAAATATTGGAGAGTCATTAACCATTAAGGCATTAACCAGGCGAAGAAACTCCAGCCTGGTTAATGCCTCCCATCACCCAGCGTTTTAATTATCTGAACAAAATTCAGTTTAACTGCGAACAGGGAGTTTTCTCTCCGACAGGTCGTTAACCCCTTGCTACAAAATGATCCTTTGTCCAAAAAAAGAAACGCGGCTGTAAAAAAAAAAAAAAAAAAAAAAAAAAAAAAAAAAAAAACTTGCAATTCCAGAACTCGTTTTGAAAAAGCAAATTTTCAGAAAAGAGGAGTATGCAGTAATTTATAGCTACGAAACGGAATCATTTGTGCATCTGCATCACATTATTACTGAATGCATATGATTCAGCGGAAGTTAATAGCTCACAGGTTTGGTTTGTCGCTCTACGGTCATCTTGTGCACACTTTTTTTAGGCTAAACAGACCGGGACCTACAGTTTAAAGTGGATTCCGCACCACTACAAACATCCATGGCCCCGCCGGGACTCGAACCCTGTGGTACCGAGCGTCACAGCGCTAGCCACTCGGCTATCAGGCCCCAGTAGATCACAGGATTAAGGAGGTTAGTTTTTGCACACTTTAGGCTAATTAGATCGGTACCTACAGTTTAGGGGATAGGGATTCTACATCCAAGCTAGCCTAACATTAAATGAAATATTTTTCTGATATTTAAGTGTTTCCTTTTTTTTTATTAAATTAAATTTGTTTCATGTCCACCAATTTTAATCTTACTTCTACATCTGATATATTCTTAAAAAAAAAAAAAAAAAAAAAAAAAAAAAAAAAAAATTAACTATTTTTATCATGCGTGAAAATTTGTTCTTGTTCCAGTATGAACTCCATAAAAAGAAAGAGAGAGGCTCTACGGCCATTTTGTCTTGTTATTATCTGCAATATCAATAATTTTATTGCATCTTGTTATTATCTGCAATATCAATTTTATTGTATTTTGTTATTATTTACAATATCAATGATTGTATTGTCTCTTTTTATTATCTGCAATATCAATAATTTTATTGTATCTTGTTATTTGTGCAATAAATATGGATTTGGTATTCCTTATTCTTCATGGTGTTGTGTTTTAGATGAGCAGTGGTATGTAAATACATATATTTCATTGATAACTTGATGAGTGAATTTAGGTCTGACAGTTATATGACATTGCTTTTATATGTAAATACATATGACTGTGCTAAAAGAAATCAATGTTTTTATTTATCTTCTCTTATTTTTTTTAATTAATTTGAATCTATAGCAATTAATGAGTTATTTACGGCTATTTAAGATGTATCAGATTTACAGATTTAAAAAAAAAATACATTAAAACTATTACAGTAATAAATATACAGTAATATTACAGTGATTTACAAATGAAGGTTATAATATTAATTAGTCTTTGATATATGATAGGGCACAGAAATAGTTTGAAATTGATACAATTTGAGCTGGAGGTTGAAAATTCTTATTTTATCAAGAATGATTTAGTTAAATAATAATTTATTTATTCATTAAAAAAAAAATGAAGGTGCAAATAAATTCATAAAGCCATTTGGTTGAGATAATGTTGTTTATTTAAGACGACAACATCAAATGTACAGTTCGAAATTCAATTTCGTTATATTCACAAACAAAAAAAAACTCTTTTTCACATAAATATTTATAAAACATCTCGAAATAAAATATATTCAGTCTTTTATTTCTTCAGAAAAAAAAGAAGAGGATATTCATTGTTTTCAGAAAACAAACACAGATAATCATTAAAAAGCAAACAAGGAGTAGTACACTGTTCGGCTAATGGTAACAGGGAATAGTCTTCTCACAAGGATTCTGCAGCAAAACAGTTTTTAGTATCACAAACACTGAACAGCTACAGGAAATCGGTGATAGCCAGTCTTTTCTCGCGACAATTATCGTTGTCCGGGTAGGAGGGTCGGGTGTTGTGCATCTTGCCCCCCTCGTGGAAAGTTTCGAAGGGGTAGGCTTCCCCATTTTGTGCGATGTTGCCATTCAGTTTCCCACCCAGGAGCATCTGGTCGACGCGGTGGCACTCCCGTTCGGCCGATGTCTCCCGGTTTAAGTTCTGGATGTGGCTGAAATTGTCTTCGCACTTGTCTCTGAACTTGAAGAAATCGTCCAGGTGCGTGTGCTTTTTAGCATCTGCGCGGTTGGCGACTTCTTTGGCCCACGGCTTCCTCTCGGCGGACTCGTCTTTCTCAGGATCCTGCTTTTCCGACACTCTCTGGCGACTGCCGCTCACTTTTCTCTTGATGCGCGCGTTGCCTTTGTTCTCGCTGCTCTCCCTGCGAGGTAGGTTGCTTTTCCGGGGGGAGCGGTGCATGGGCCGCTCCCTCCGGGGATCTTTCTTAGGGGAGCTTTGCTCCTCCTTGTTGCTGTCCGAGAAAGGGATGGCATTCACCCACAGACCTTCGTTTCGGTTTTCTGTCACTTTTTTGTTCTGATTGTCTCTGGTAAATGCCGCAGCTTTTAGATGATCTTCGTTGCGATGGTGCGGAGGTTTGTCCATTTTGTCCACTCTCACTGGCAAACCACTTGGCTTGTGCTCCCTGCTGCTCTCTCTGCGTTGTAGGGGTGTAGGTAGCTTGCTCTTGAAAGACCCCTCCCTCGTCCCTGATTCGCCAGACCCTTTGCGGCCACTCCCTCTTGGCTCCAACCCAGTTCTGCCCCTGCTTCTGCTGTCCTTTCTCTCCACCCTACCAGGCCTGGCCTCGTCTTCCATCACCCTCAGGTTGTTGCAGTTCTTGTCGAACCTTCTCTCCTCACTGCCACCCTCTCTGCATGGAAGACCGCTGCAGCGAAGTCCACTGGGATCCAGTTTGGGAAATCGGGTGTTGTTGAGATTGCTTCTGAGATTCACATTCTGCATCTCAATCTCGATGTTCTTGTCAGTCTTCATCTGGGCGATGTCGTTTGTTAGTTCTGCGAAGTTCATGGAAGTGTTTGGATCTCTGATCAGGAAGTTAGATCTCGGATCGCTGCGGGTTCTGCCCTCACGACGCCGCATTCCACACCTGTTGCCGCGGTTGTCGCTCTCCCTTCTGCGGATCTCTCTCGATTTGAGTGGAGACTTTCCACCGATTTTTTTACCACCACCATCTTGACGCTCAGGCTTGTTCAAATGTCCGTAGATAGACTTGTGTTCATCAAGGTTTGCATTTCTAAAACTACTCTCTCGCTGAGGTTTCTTCTCAAACTTATTATTAACGCTGTCGTTCTGTTTCTTATCAAAATATAGATCACAATGGGCAAAAATGTTCTCCTTCGTTCCAAATAGATTCTCATAGTGTCCCCCATTAAGTCTAGGTTCGCACTTGAATTGGCTCGGTGGTTCTTCGAATAGTTTTTCCAAGGGGTTTATTAGTCGGAGTAGGACTTCCCTCGCTAGATCCATTTGCATGATACTGATAACTGGGTGGTTCTTCGAACAGTTTTTCAAGGGGCAATTGCTTACTGATTGCACTAGAACAATCAGCAACACATGCGCTTAGATGCTGTTCGTGGTTTTCTATTGAATTTCCATTTAGATTAAATTTATGGGGCTCATTAAACCCAGCTACTTGGATGCTTCTTTCAAAACCATTTGTAGTGCCACCAAGTGAATCTTTATCATCGTATTGCACATTTTTGCTATAGAAATTCACCTGTACACCACAGTCATCGCGAACAATTTTTCCGTAAGCATTCTCTATCAGTACACCACTCTCTTTGGCGAAGATGTTCAGGTTGTAGTCACTATTTGGGGTAATGGCGTCAGACAGTTCCTCATCGATAGTTGGCTTTATGGCGGCAGCGTTCGATTCGTACATGAGATTCTCCTTCCACCCCAGAACAACCTCTTCATTTTGTTGCTGTTGCTCTTTCATCTTCTCGTTGTGGACACTGTTTTCATCCAACTTCTTCCAAGCAGATATCCATGGTATCTTCCTCATCCTCGGATGCAGGATGGCCGGATAGTTCCTATTTGGGGTGGTTGCAACTGCAGTGGTAGGTTTCCTCATGTTCCAGAAGGGGTCAGAAGATTTCCTGCAGAGGAATCCGGACCAAACCGGATTGGTGGACTGGGCACCACTCCCGAAACCACTGTCGCCGTTCACATTGTTCTCAGACCTGGAGGGGGTGAGAGCCATCGGATCAAGGTCCTGGTCCACGTTCAGACGATACAGGGACATGGTGGACTCACTCTTTACAGGCAGCAGGAAAGTAGCGTCCGGTTCGTGGTCCAAGCGACCTCTCTTTTGGTGAATGAGGTCCAGATCATTCATGGAATAGGACGTGGATTTCTGATGGCGGGAAAGGGTGCCAAAGGGGTTGGGGGGACTCTTGGGGATGGGGCTCACGAGTTCCGTCGGCTGGTCTTGATCCTCCTGCCAGCTGGAAAGTGGCTCCACAAAGAGATCGGGATCCTTATGTTCATCTTCATCTTCATTCTGGCCTTCTTTGAAGTCGAACAGATCTCTTCGTTCCTGGGGAACCTTAGGCATGTCAACTCTGGTGAAGATGCTTCCTAGAAGAGGAAGAAACTCTAATTGTAGCCTAATACAAATATTTCTTTTTGAAATCAAATAGAAAATCTTATATGAATGTGAATTAACTAGAGAATTATAATAAATTTCAACTCACAAAATTTTTATATGAATTTAATGGACTTAAAATGGACGTATGTAATTCGAAGATGAAATAGAATATATGAATAGAATATCCTATAATCTATATAGGATATTAAAATAATATATATGATCAAATATTCCATAAGATTCGGCATTTTTCTAGGATTTCTTATACATTTTTAGTGATTTTTTTTTTATAAGGCTCATATAAAAATTATAAAGTTCATATAAATTTTGATAAGGCTTATATAAATTATGCCTTTCAGACAGAAGTTACACTAGAAGCAAGAGATACTTGAAGTTGCACTTGAAGCATTTTGCAGCAGCAAATATCAAAATTGCATGCTGTTCTTTAAGTGAGTAAATTTACGATACTTTGTGCTATGTCCGTTAAATTATTACGTCTTATAAAATTCTTGGGATCATATGCACAGAATATAAACGAATAAAACTATTTAAAGAACAATATTCATGGTAAGAAGTAATGAGAATTCAAATCTTTATGTGGTGTCAGATAGAGCATTTTAAAATATTCCTTATCCATGATAGTGGCACACATTTTTGCATCAATATATATATATAGATGTGAAAAAAGGCTATCATGAAAATATACCTCGGAAAGATGTCTTCCTGGAAGGTGGGGTTGCAGGGGATACTAGGGCCGGCTTCATCTTGACCTCCCCTCCGCAAGGTCTGGTGTCGTGGAATTCAAAGTCATCGTTAGCAACGGTCGTGAAGGAGCCTCCGTACAACTCTTCGCTCATGCGCAGATCCTCGCTGAGGGCGCTGTCGTCACCCGACTTGCAGCTGAAAGTGCTGTGAGAACAAATAAAAAAAATGAAGAAGTTGAAATTTTTTTATTTTTTTTATTCAATTCACAGAATCCGAATACTGAGGTCATGGATACCAGTTCAGAATACCTTATCAAGATCCTAACTTGAGTATGTTTAGGAATTATTCTAATCAAAGAAACATGAAAAATATAATATTTTACTTATATTATCTATTAAATTTAATATTTTGCATTTGACACTGAGAATATTGAAAAACATTTGAAATTTTATAGTACAGCTCACCTGAAGTCGTCGGAGAGGGTGGCGTAGAAGTTCTCCTCCTCCTCCCTCCACATCTCGAGGGAGGTGAGGTCGGCGCACGACAGCTTGCTGAGGGGCTCGGCCGCCGTGCCGCCCACGAAGCACGCCTTCGACAGCACCGAGTCCCCCCCGTGCAGCCCCGGCAGCGTGTACTTGGCGCCCCCGGCCCCCTTGCGCGCTCTCTTGCCGGGGGTGCGGCGGTAGTTGGTGATGATGCCCACGGGCGTCACCGAGCCGAAGGTGCCCCGCTTGCGGAAGTGGTCCTTGTCGAAGTACATCTGGAAGGGGCCCTCGTCGCCTGGGGGGAGAGGAAAAGGGGAAGGAGTCAGAAGGGGTGGGGAAAATGCATTGTTTTTAATTATTATTTTCTTCATTAGGTCTTAAATAAAGAATAATTATACAGGAATAATTATGCAAAGAATAATTATCTATAAAATAAGAATAATTACACAGGAATAATCATCTAGGAAATAAGAATAATTATGCGAAGAAAAATTATCTGGAAAATAAGAATAATTATACAGGAATAATTATGCAAAGAATAATTATCCAGAAAATAAGAATAATTATGCAGGAATAATCATCTAGGAAAAATAAGAATAATTATGCGAAGAATAATTATCTGGGAAATAAGAATAATTATACAGGGATAATTATGCAACGAATAATTATCTAGGAAATAGGACTAATGCGAAAAATAATTATCTAGGAAATAAGAATCATTATACAGGGATAATTATGCAAAGAATAATTACCGAGGAAATAAGAATAATTATGCAGGAATAATTATCTAGGAAATAAGAATAATTATGCAGGAATAATTATCTGGGAAATAAAAATAATTATGCGAAGAATAATTATCTAGGAAATAAGAATAATTATGCAAAAAATAATTATCTAGTAAATAAGAATAATTATGCAGGAATCCGAGTCAATTTCAACAACTGAATCATCAATGACTCGTATTTTCAAATTTCGGAAATAATTATTAATTTCAGTATGTTATTTAGCTTTTCGTGGCCTCCACAACAAAGTTAATTTTTTTTTAAAGAATTAATATTTATTTTTTCCAAAATGCAAAATTTTATAAAATTACTATTGTTTTGTTTAAATTATCTTCATTTTAAATAGTCATGAAATTTGAAACATTTTTTATATATATGCATTTAGTTTTGTGATCTATAATTCTTATCATTAGTAATTTACTATTTAATTATTTTGCGTTTATGCTCATTTTTTCTATTTTTACCCACAAAATTGTGGGTATTTTTTAGAGAGCGAGATTTTTTGTGTCCTTGATCACTTTTTCGTGGCACTGAGAACTTTTAATTTTTATTGGTTTATTATTATTATTATTATTATTTAATTTTCTTAAGCGAGCTATTTTACACATAATATTTATTTAAATTTCTCTCATGAGCTTATTATTATATAATTAAATAATTTAAAATTGTTCTAAATAATTGTCTGGAAATTTTACTTCAAAGTGCAAATAAAATTTTTCAAAAAAAAAAAAAAAAAGTTTGAATTCCACAGTTTTTTATTTTTTAAGATTGTTGCTCTGAGTTGTTGTTTTTACATTAAATTCTAAATTTTGTGGTTAACCTGCATATTGGTACAACCGAATATATATTTTTTATATTTATTTATTTATTTCTAGCGCGTTTTTTAAAAATTATTACCAAGGGTTTTTTTTCTCATGTTTTAAGAAATGTCATTCATTTTTATATTTTAAATGAGTTGATTTGATATTGCTTTAAACATTAAATGATACTTATGCTAATCACAAAAAGTTTTTAAAGCTTATATCTCGAGCGATTCGAATTTATATAAAAATATTATAACACTTATCAAATTTTATTAAATGACACTTATAGTGCTGCCATCTACAAGAAACTAAGACAACTAAATATTATAATAAAATCTTCAAATATTTATATTTAAATCACGACAATGAAAATTAAAATAACATTTCAAAAAATTTTAAATAATTTATTTTTTATTCTATATTAAATATAATAGAAATATGTTAAATAATAATTAAGAGATAATTTTCAAATCTATCTAAACTAAGAAGAATCGATTATGAAAAGTAGTGCTGCCATCTATACTACAATTATTGAATGAAATATCTCAAGACTCATGTATACAGATATCTTTAAAAATATTAGAAGTTAAATATAATACATATATTATTATTTTGTTAAAATCTAATATTTCTTCAATTAAACTTTCATTTTATGTGTTGACAATAATTGAAAATGATAATGAATTGATAGACGATACAATGATAATGGCGTAAGGCAATTGAAAATGATAATGATCTTCGTCTTAATAGTACATAATAAAAAGGTATTGAATGATTTTTAAAAAATTAAAAAAATTAAAATATACATTTTCTTATTCTGCCACTATTTTTTTTATTTTGTTTCATTTTGTAATTTTAAAAATATGAACAAATAAATCCTGTAAAATTGTAACATATTATTTAAAGAAGAGAAAGAGAGGGAGAAAAAAAAAAAAAAAAAAAAAAAAAATTATTGTCTTTTCATTCATTGTACAATCTACAGTCAGTAAATATTATTTTAAAATGCATCCATTTTCAGGAGAAAATAACACTGATGATAAATATTTAACAGATTTTAGATATTTATATTTAAGATAGATATATACAGATTTTAGATAGATATATTTAATATGTTACAATATTATATATATCTATTGGTTGAATACTTGCAGTCACTGCTCAGAAACTATAAGACTGGATGGAGATTGTGATAATGCATATAAAGGAATTTCGAATAGTTATTCAGGTGACCTGATGGAAGGTTTCCGGATTTTCTCTCATACGACACGCATGCATTTACCGGTAGAAGTTCTCTCTTCAATATGCGAAGATGGAATGTTGGCGGTATACATAAGCGGAATGTAAGCGGAACAATAAGTAAGCGGAATAAAAACGTAAGCGGAACTAGGGATTGCAATACCGATACACCGGGATACCGAATACCGGTATTTTAAACCATTTGTACAATTTTGTAATACCGGTATTCACAACTTTACATACCGTTTTTTCTGTATTTACTAGGAATTTAGAATTCTTATCTGTGAATTCTTATCTGAAAATTAGAAATTCTTATCTGTGAAAACAAGGTTGTAGTTGTGAAGAAATTGTGTAATATTTCGATATTTTTTAAATTGGTGAGTTAGTTATTCGCATTGTATTTGTACACCATACTTTAGAGTTCAAAATATTTTGATTTATTATATCTATACTCATAAATAAAACCCCATAATAATGAATAAGAATAACTTTAAAAAACATAAAAATCAGTTGATAATAATAGTTTTTTGTCTCATTATTTATATGATGAAAAGAATATGTTGGCACAATGTAAAAAACGTTCACGAGTTATTAAAGTGATTGGAGGAAGTACAAGCGGACTCCATACACATTTAAAAACGAAATATGATACAAATTTGTTAAAGAGGAAAGTATCTAATTAAAGCGATGAAGATACAAACCTAAGCGCAGTTTCTAAGCCTAAGCCATCAGGGATTTTAGATTATTTTGAAATAAAAAAAACACAAAAATTTGGATAAAACACAAATAAAACAAAAAAAACACTGGTGTTTTTTTCTTTTTCAAAAATTTCTACTCCCGGTATTAAGATCTAAAAAATACCGAATACCGGTAATGAACTTTTGGTCCGATATTGAAATTCTTAAGCGGAACATAAAGCCTCATGAATCTAATTAATAATGAAACTTATTTAATAGCCTTTGCAGCCAGGTTCAATTAAACATTTTAAAAATGATGGAAATTTTACCACTGTTTGAATGGAAATATTATAATGTCTTATACTACAGAATAGTTTTTGTTCGAAGTAAAAAAAAATCGTTTTTCTGGGTGCAAGAAAAAAGAGGCGACTTACTGACGAGTGGAGAGAGGGCCCCACTCCTCCTCTGGAAGGCCCTGCGCAGGGCGGCGTGCAGAGCGGGATCCCTGCAGAACAACAGCAGGGGCACTAGCAACCCTTCGGCCACCCCCAACCACGCCACGATGGACTCGTGCCACGAGGACCACAGGGGCGCGTGCCACGCAGCCAGGCTCACCAACACCTGAAGCAAAGAGAGAAAAGATCACAATCAATGACCGCAAGTCCAAAACATGAAAAACAGTAACTAAAACATAAAGGTCATTTAATAATAAAAGTTAATAACAGATGGGCTAAAAAGTTCGTAGGCTGAGACATAGATGGCGCTACTAGTATTAAATCCATATGATTTTTAGTTAGCCCTAACCTTCAAAAGACACTTGTATAAATAAATTTGACAGTTGTTGCACTATTAGTATGTGAGTTATAGTATTTTTAGAGAAGTTATAGCATACTAATAGTGCAACAGCTGCCAAATTTATACAAGTATCTTTTGAAGGTTAGGGCTAACTAAAAATCATATGGATTTAATACTAGTAATGCCATCTATGTGTGAGCCTATGAACTTTTCAGCCCACCTGTTACTCATTAGTCCTAAAAGTTCACATACTAACTAGGCATCAAATGTTAAATTAAATAAATTTTAATATAACATTTTCTAAATACAATCATCTAGTAAATAAAATAAAATAAACATCGTTATTTGACATCGTATTTATAAGACAACTTCAAAATAACTGAATCACTTGTCACTTCAGTTGTGCTGATGAAATCTTTGGATTAAAAGAAGCTACGATACATATTCCATTAACCCTTTTTTATTGATTTTGTGATATTTGTCACAATGAATCATTTAGATTGCGAAGAAAGCTGTGAAAAAAAAACATTGTTAATCATGATCTTGCTCCCAATTAAAAAAAAAAAAAAAAAAAAAAAAAAAAAAAAATCATGGGTAGATATATAAACAGATAGATTTCTATTAATATAGATTGTTTTAATCCTAAGAGCTACATGTAAGTTTATTTAATCAATTATCGGTTCAACGATCCTATCTAACTGTAAAATAGTTTTTCAAATAATAATTATAATAGTTTTTTTTAACCGGAATCAAGAAAATTAGAATTTTGAACCACTTTTGAACTCCGAACCATTTTGAACCAATTTTGAATCAAACCTGAACTGGAACTATTTTTGTTGAATCTATCGATTCATTTTTTTAATCAATTCATTCATTCGTCGATTCCTTTTTTTGAATCTATAGATCTATTCATCTATTCATTTTTATGAACCTATAGATCTATTCATCTATTCATTTTTATGAACCTATAGATTTATTCATCTATTCATTTTTTTGAACTTATCGATTCATATCACAACATTCATGCGTATAAGTAATGTTTTCAACTTTGTCGTTTGTAATTCTAAAAAAATCAATTTTTTATATAAAATAGTCTCGGATTTTTTTAGTGAAACGAATAACTATATTCGAATTTAAAAAAATTATTTGAATAACATTAACACTTTTGACATCTGTACGACTAAGTGCTGTTGATTTATGCAAAATTACAAAGTCTACATATGTTTTAAATAACAGTTTATTAATAATTGTAATATAATTCATCTATTTACTTAGACATTCTTATAAAATTTGACATTTGATAGAGTGTCATATTTAATCCATCCAGAGTGTCATATTACTTAAAATCCATAAAAAATAAATGACATTCAATATAAAATGCCCTCTCTTGTTATACTGCTCGATTGACATGACTGCTACATGACACTAACATGAATCCCAAAAGGAAAAAAAAAAAAATTATTAAATCACAGATACAGTTTCCCTTATTTTTTCCCCTTCGTTATCCACTCGTAGAGCATCACTGGATAGTGTTTCACTCCCTGCCAATCCCTCCCTTCCATTTTCTCCATCATCCCCCCTTTGTGACGTTTTATCAGTACGATGCTACACTCTCAATCTTTTGTCCTCGTGGCCTACCCCCCGCACCTATTCCCGGGAGATCGATATCATTCCTTATTCCGGTGAGCACCTTCAATTTACTTAAAAAGGGACCACCCCTTCGTCCACCCCCACCCCCAAAAGAGACCGACTCGGGGTATTGTCCCGCAGCCCAAAGCGAGAAGCAACTCTAAATGGAAAGCAGCTATCAAAAAAGAGAATGATTTTAATCTCGACTAACGGCACTGCTTCCGTGAGAAAGACAGCGGGGCTTCTTTTGGAGGGTGCTCACAAAAATTGCCATGACTGGCTTTCTGTGAATAGCCAAAGTAATAATGTTTATGAATATTCGACAGGTATCATAGTACGGCATAAAATTTAAAAAAGTGAAGAGGAAAAAAAATATTAAATAAATATTTGTATCACGAGTACAGCCTTAAAAATATTTTTAACATGGTACATAACACTTTACTTATTACTCCCTTTGTTATATAATATGTAATAGTACCTTCTTCTTCATTGGAGCAACAATATCCAATGACCAAGGCCACCTGCCTGCTGGGAGATTTTGAGACAGGAGGTATTTTTCCCCCAGGATATGTTAGTCATATCTTCGCCCAACAGTCACATGATAGACAGGGACTTACAGTTTAAAGTGCTTTCCGAATCACTAGAAACATCCATGACACCGCCGGGACTCGTGCCGAAACCTAGCAACCAGCGCCAGAGCTCTAGTCACTGGGCCATCTGGCTCCCAGGTTAACCTCATTATTACGAATTATAACTGTTTTTCTGATTTCATTTGCCGATCGAAATCAATTCTTTTTATTTCAGTTGAATATCGATGTTTTGTAAAAGTAAGATGAATTGATAATGCATGTAAGAGGAAACTCTACAATACATTATACTATTCCATAGTAAAATATGGATAGAAAAGAAAGTAGATATTTTTCGAAATGACCCAATTTCTAAGAATGGGCACTAAATAATGACAAAAAAAATATTTTTGAATACTGAGGGGAATCTAACAGCAAACCATTGAAAAAAATGTAAATGTAAAAAATGTCCCTAAAATTTCCCCCAAGTGCCCTATTAAATGCCTATTATAGTTATATATGCCCTATTATAGTTAGAATATAAATTCCTAGTAAATGCCCTATAGGGCATTTACCAGGGATTTATATTTCAACTATAGAAAATTGCAAATTAATGGGGTTTTTTTTCTATTTCTTGGTAATACATATGGATATATTTTTATATTTCGTGGTAATACATGTGGTTATATTTTTATATTTCATCGTAATACATGCGGATATATTTTTATATGTCATGGTAATACATGTTAGAGGAAAATATACGTTATACGATTGCCCAGTAAATTATGGATGAATTATTTAGGTGAGAAAGTAGATAATCTTTGAAGTAGCACACTTTTTAAGAATGGCCACTGACAATACAAACAATATTCTTCGGCGCTACAAACAATATTCTTCGGCGCTACAAACAATATTCTTGAATACCGAGGGGAATCTAACAGTGAACCATTGAAAAAAATTTAAGCGTTAAAAAATGTCCCTAGTAAGTGCCCTAATTCAATAGAGCACTTACTAGGGATTCAAATTCTAACTATGGAGAGTTTCAAATTAATGTTTTTTTTCTTCTATTTCTTGGCAATACATGTTACCAAAACTCTACATTGTACAACTCCCCAGTAAATAATGGATAGGGATGACTTATTTACACTACATCGATAAGGTTCATGTTTTAGCATTTTTTGTGTGTTTTCGCCTGACATTTATAATAATGAAATTAAAATGACATATTTGAGGAAGCACTTTGTCAAAAAACGAGGATGGCAAAACAAGGGCCACAAAAGACGGCCGACAGCCAATAACAACACAGCTGCCGTTATTCAGTAGCCCTCACAATGGAGCACTCAATGGCGTTGATTTACCATCACTTCCTGCGAGTAGGGATTCACGTCTGTTTTATGTTACTCTTCACAATGAAATACGGGACTGTACCGATCCGGGGCTTTTAAGAAAAATACTACAAGAAGCCCTACAAGATCCGCACTCGACATATGGGAAGAGATCTAAATCTGGTAGAACCAGCTCTCCGTTGCAGTACTACATGATACTAACCGAGCTAAACTTGTCCCCAAGAGGGATGCTGATGTTCAAGTTAAGCCCACAGATTTAGAGAAGGGTTCCTCAGCAATACCAGTAATATCAGTGACCAAATTTGTCACACCAGTTTATTTTTGGGCGGCATTTCGCTTCTTGTGAGGTCTTTTAAAACTTTGTTTACTCATTAACTATTTTTTCAGCTTTAATTCATTTTTGACTATGAATTACAGATTCAGGTAAACTTAGTTCTCGTATAGTATAATCGTAACAGAATTAGTAAGACAAGTTATTTCTCAAACAATACAACAGTAACAGAATTAGAGAGTTAGGTAACGTATTTCTCATATACAACTGTAATAGAACTAGAGCGTCACTTAACTTATTTCTCATAAAGTACAATAGTAATAGAATTAGAGAGTCAGGTTACTTATTTCTCATATAGTACAATCGTAGGCAGGGCTCACAACGAGAAGCTAAATGCTCACAAGAGGAATAAGTCAACTCTGGTGTGATTGAATTTTTTAAAAATATTTTTAAGCGGTATTGCACATTTACCAATAAAAACAGTGTGAAGTTCAACGAACTCTTTCTTCTAAACTCCCGCTGCGACCCCTATGACTGCCGAATTGCAAACATCCGGAGACGGGGTAGCAGAGAATTCCGATCAGAAGAAAATGTCGAAAACTTAAACAGTACAACATAAAAAATAACGTCAAACATGAAAAATTTTCCAACTACGGAAAGTTACCAAATTGGAATAAAACTTAATTTTTGAATTGGGTACTCATTTAACGAATATCGATCCAATTTTGAAATTTTTCATTTGCTCTATGTTTTGTATTAGACGTATCGTTGCCAATTTGGGTGAAATTTAGATGTAAATTGTGGCCGTACATAGGCGGATACACATATAAACTTAGTTAATATTATAGCAAAGAAAGGAGAGAGGGAATGTTATAAGGAAGTCACTTTTTTCTTTATTATTTACTAGCTCCCTTTTTTGCAGAATTCGTCTTTTTTTCGCTGCTCCCCATTTGTATTTATTTTGGAAGAAATCCCAGAAAATTCATACCATCCAGCCTGATTATTGATTTTATACACTAAAGCACATTGTCACAGTCCCTTTTATGTGTATTCGTTTCTGAAATGACTGGGATGCACAACATTAGCGGATTCCAATCTGAGAACCTTCAGCATCTGGGCCCATTTTTTATTTAGTTTTAGTGTTAAGTATTTAGTTTTATTTAGATTTTTCTGCTCAATCCCTGAACGCCTTCTCTATCTAAAGGCATCTGCAGATTTTAAACGATTTGCGCTATCACGTTTTTTTCTAACCCAACTCAAACAATAAACAAGGAAGCACCTCACGATTGTGTGTTTTACCTGTACAAGAAGTGACATCGTGAAAATTTTAAGCGGATAAAAAATGATGACTAGGATTTTTTTTTTTTTTTTTTTTTTGTTCTATTCTAAGCCTTCGACTAAGAGGACCGAGAACAAAGATGTTATCCATCCTCAAAAACGCAGGTTAAAGATCATCCTCTGTGAAGTAACCCTTTAATGTGAACAAAGAATGATTTTACGATTTTCTGTTTGAACAAAAGAATGATGTCCCAGTTTTTATACTTGAAGATCAACAATGGGTTAAGAAGACATCTTTTTTTTTTTTTGTGAATAAAATATCTCGGCGTAATTTTTTTTTTTCCTTGAGCAAGGAACGAAATTACTGTACAAAAACAGAAATTTTAATTAATTTAAATTCATTAGAATTAAAAATTAATATAATTAATTAAGTAATTTACTTCAGGGCGTAACTAGCGCTCTGGCGCTCGGGGCCACAGGTTACGGGTTCAAGTCCCGGTGGTACCATGGATGTTTGCAGTGGTGGTTCGAAATCCTCTTTAAATCGTAGGTCCCGGTCTAATATGGTTGTAGGGCGTAGATCTGACAACCTTACCCTCATGTTTAGGAATATACCAATAGACAGGCGGGCTGTTGCGCCAATGATGGTGATGATGATGATATATAATATTTCAAGAATTCGTTTGTTTTTTTGTCGGAAAAATTTAGCGACTATCATCTAACCGTATTTGCATACTTAAAAATATGTATTTTAAAATACTATATAACATGCTCAAAATAATCATTAAATATGAAACCTTTTTATTCATAATTAGCAGATGGAAAATGAATTCTCTGAATTTTAAAGAAATTTCAATTAACCAAATTCTTCAAGCATTTTTTCAAAAAAAGAATTATTAACCTTTACAAAAATAAATGGGCAACTTTAAGGGAAAGTTGATGTTAAAAAAATTATCAACATTTACAAAAATAAATGGACAACTTAAGTGAACTTTATGTTAAAAAGAATTATCAACTTTTACAGAAATAAATATACAAATTTAAGTTCAAAAGAATTATCAACCTTTACCAGAATAAATGAACAACTTTAAATGAAAGTTTATGTTAAAAAGAATTATCAACATTTACAAAAATAAATGTACAACTTTAAGTGAAAGTTAAAAAAAATTATCAACCTTTACAAAAATAAATGGGCAACTTTAAGTGAAAGTTAAAAAAAATTATCAACCTTTACAAAAATAAATGGACAACTTTAAATGACTGATAAAGTGATAAATAAAATAATTTTTCTGTTTTCCCATATACCGCGAAGCGTACCGAAGAATAAAATAGTAAAAAAAAAAAAAAAAAAAAAATTCAAAGTGCAGATAAAAAAGTTTATGTGGATTGAAATAACTTTTTTTTCATTCAAAACGGAACTTCTCATAAAAAACCGAATTTCCGTAAAAAATTTATGTGCGAAGCTATCTCAAAATATCGGTCCTTTAGAAGTTAACCTACATAACACATAAGGGATTTGCATAATTTATCAATCCATTTAAATACTCTACGTTTTTATATTTTTTTTATCGAATCCAAAAAAATACAACCGCATCACGCTTAAAAAAAAAAGTACTGAAGACTCTCGAGAATTCTCGCTGCGAGCGTCAGTCAGCGAGATCCATCGACGATCCGCTCCAGTGCTGCCAAACGGGACAAACGAAATAAAAGAAACAATTCGAGCGTTCGTCAAAACAACAGCGCTGGATGAGCGCGCAGGGAACAAGTGGGTCAGAGGATGCCATCCGCGTTTTGTACAAAATCTTTTGGGAGTTTTGTTCTGTCGTTTCGGAACACCAATTCGAGCGGTAAGGCCACATAAAATAAAAAATGGCGGAAAACCAGTTTTGTTATTCATAACAAAAACGAACGGGTTTTGTTAAGAATAAGAATATTTAGAATATAATAAAATTTTGCTGAATATGAAATGCTATTAAAATTTAATGAAGGTTTGGAAAGAAAAAAAAGAAGGAAAAATGAGTGATTGTTCCATTAAAAAATTCATTCAATGAAAATTGGAACAAATGGCGATCTCCACATTATACAACCTAAGCAATTGGAGACAGCGCATACACCAAAGAAAAAAATAAAAAAAGGTGAAAAAGTAAAAAGTAAAAGTAAAAGTCAAAACAAATAAACTACTTTCTCAACTACAAACTCTTACGCAAAAAATTTAGAATTAGAAAATTCCATTAAAATACCAGTTACTAATTGTTTAAGGAAATAGTTTCATAGAACAATAGCATCTTCATCAATTGTAATGAACAAATAAACACATTGCTGAAAAATCGTATTGGATTTGTATAATATTTCACTGGGTATTTAATAGAAGAAATCACTTTCGTTAGGTATTTAAATTTCTCATAAAGAAATTTTAAAAAGAGTAATTTGGAACAATTCATTTTGCATTAGCATTCAAATCTAGAATAAAGCGAAATTAATGTAAATCGTGAAGTGTGTTATTAAATTCAATAAGTTAAGTAAGTATAAGTTAAGTATTTAGTTTATTTTATATTTATAATACAACATAAATATCGCAAACACTTGTAATTAAAACAAATATTATAATACGTGAATAATCAGGTTTATGGGAACACTTTAAATTAACAAACATTATGTCTTTATATATATATTTTATAATTTCACAAACAATATATCTTTATATATATATAATATACAGAATTCTAATTATTACAAATTATTTACAAAAAAATGAAAAGTAAAGAATTAAATTTGATTCGCATGTGCAGTTCACAACAAGGATCTACGACGAATCTAATTGCCTGGTGCGCGGCAGACTTTAATTATCTCACAGCATAATACACGAAACCACAAGGGGCTTACTTTCTTCTCCAAGAGGAGATGGGGTAGAGGGTCAGCCTCATTCTTTTCTCATTGGAGTAAACACTTTCTCAGCTCATGGTATATCAAAAATTACGATGCAACAACTCATGGCGTAGTACATATTCCATCTGTAATTATTTCGACCGGTGAAGATCGCACAGACAATTGCTAATTTCATGAGGTCTCATTATCCATGACGTTGATTATGATTTGAGTGACAGGTTGTTCTCATTAATACAAAACACTAATTGCATGTAGTATAATTATCCATAACATTGCTTATCTTCAATCAAATTTAAGGTTGGTTGAATAGGTTGTTATTATATACTTGCTAAAGAATATACATTCCTATCTCTTGAGAACAGAATGCTACAATACATAGACACAACTGGAATGAGTCCGTACAGTGTATGTAATACGTTAAATTAAATAAATATCTTAAATACCGATATTTTTATTTAGTGTCTAGTTCAAGCCAAATACTAAATATATATCTTATCAATACATTTCAAAATAGTGGTGTTTTTTTTAAATTCAAGAGGAGAAATTCCTCGAATGGTTACTATATTTAGCAAATCTGGTCTTTTCCTCGGAAAAATACGTGACCCTCTCTCGATCTATATATACGACAGAACTGTGATTTATCACGTTTGGAGGAGAAAGGACAGGAATAGAGTCATATTTAACCAAGTGACGTTTACGAGAGAGAAAGACTCACTGAAGCAAAAGTATGCTTTTCTTGGGGTGGTGCGTGTCTATATATCAGTACTTAAGCTTCAATAAGTCGTTTTTGGATCTCAAAAGGCAAATGGTTAATCTGTTAATTGTATGTGAGTAACCACATCTCAAGATAAAGTAATTCTCGCAGAAAAATTGGAAGAAAAAGAAAACGTATACAATTTATGATTACGTAAAGGACAGAGAAAAGTAATACCCAAATGAAACGTGCTCATTGTATGTACAGCTTTGTTTATTCATTTTTGCATTTTTGAGATGTTGATTGTAGATTTAAGAGCAGATGCCATTTGTAAACATTGACCAATATGAATTTTATGAAAATAGACGAATGCCATGGTGTAATTTATTTATAGTTTGGTGCAACGATTTTGATAAAAATAACCTCAATAAAAACTTATCATCGATTTTAGACAGTGAGGCTTATTTCAATTATATTTAATATACACCATCAGAAATTTGTACATATATCTAGATTCTCCTTCTTCTTCATTGGCTCAACAGCCTCATGGTGGGTCAAAGCTGTCTGCCTACAGGCAGATTTCGAGGCAGGAGATGTTTTCTTTTTAAAGGGTAGGGTTGTCAGCCCTACGCCCAACAGTCATATTACATCGATTCCGAATCACTAAAAACAGTAGGCTTGTCAACCTTATTCCTAACGCTCTACAGTCATATTAGATCGGGACCTACGGTTTAAAGTAGATTCCGATTTGAATTACACTTCATACACCCCATCCGATAAACAATTGCAGATTTTTTTTTATTGCCCTACTCGTAGCTCAGTAGTAACACACGCCGCTGGTTCGCATTAGGGCAGAGGTTCAATCTACTGGCGGCATTGTTGTAGACACTGTTTCAAGGAAAAAAAAAAAGAGACTCGATGGCGTTTCGGATGTTCAGTATCTTGTGTCTCGTTAGTCAGACTACCTGGTGGGAGTTTGCAGGTTTTCTCCTGTACGATACGCAAATGCGGGGTAGTTCTCCCCTAAAGCCCTGCTTTACTTTTTTAACGTCACTGAGCCAAGTCAGACTTCTATCTGCGGGTGCTCCATCACAACGAAAGCTGCCCCCCCATTTCCCTCTTTCCATGAGACTACACCAGTTCTTGGACGTGATTTAGATGTTGCTGTCTACCAAGAGGTATTAAAAAAAAAATATTATGGAAATTGATATCAAAAAATGCAAGAATAACTCTTAAAAATATTTAAAAAAATTTCAGTAAAAAATACTATTTTTTTTAAAAATTACCTTCCTAAAAATTAAAAAATATATATTTTTATATAAATGCTCTTAATTCAATACAACTGGAAATAAAATCTAATCGCAATCATTTCCGGACAAAACGCAATTAAACACTGCATGCTATTTTGAAGAATCTAGAAAAAAAAACCCTAATAGTAGTTTTAATTATTTAGAAAGATTTATTTGATTTCAATTTATTAAAAGGAAGATAAAAAAAAGCCTCAAACGGGAATTAATTTTTCTTGAATGAATCTCTTTATCTCAAGTTCAATGACTCACCATCTGAAAAAGCAAAGAGCTGTCTATAAATTCAGCTGGTCAATTGACTCTTTGCAGCTGAGTTTGTACATTGCAACATGACTCGCTGATACGTCACTTCCGCCTGCCATTGTTTTCGAACTTTTTCTTCATGTTCTGTTTTGCGAAATCTTTTTCAAAACGTACCTCACTTTATTTATTGCTAAAATGTCGTCATTTGAAACAAAAACACGAGAAACCGCAATATAGGAAATAAAATGTTAAAACGTTTTCTATGAAATCGCAAAATGTAGCGTTGAATTGTGCGTTTCAAATATAATACAAATGATGTCATACTTTATATATTATGAATTTCATGATAAATATGTATAGTCTTTCTCTTTTGAGTTAAATAATTAAAATTTTTAAATACATTTTTTTTTATTTTTAAATTTTTTATTAAATTTTAATTTTTTTTTATTTTGTAATTTTTTTTGCTAATTTTTAAAAATTTTTATTTCATTATAATTTTTTAAAAATTGAAAAATTAAATTTTTTTTTTATTTTTAATAATGTTTTAAATGTTTAAAAACAATTGCTTCTATTTTCCTCTAATTCGTGAACATAATTAATTCATTATATATATTATATATATATATATATATATGCACACCATGGGAAATAAAAAAAAAGTAAGAGTATACATAAAATAGTAATAATAATAATTTTAAGTCTATCATTACAAACACACACACGTATATATATATACATATACAGAGACAGGGATAGATAGATAGATAGATCTGCACTGTCAACCAGATTTTTGTCTTTTTTAAAGTATTGAATTGGCATATATATAACCTAATTTTCAGATATCTAGACATTTTCTATAAATCTATATGCTCCTCGTCATTTAGAGTTTATACTTGTCTAATTGATTTTTTTTTTTTATTTCAAACGTCCGGAGACGGGGAAGCGGAGTATTTCTGTTAAAAAAAGTATCGAAAACACAAACAATACAACAGCGTAAAAAATAACGTCGATCATGAAAAATTCTCCAACTACGGAAAGTCGCCAAATTGGCGTAAAACTTAATTTACACCTCGAATTGGATAATTTTTTAATGAATATTGATTTGGAATATAATTTCGAAATTCTTTTCATTTGATCTAGTAGTTGTATTAGAAGTATCGTTGCCAATGGTGGTGAAATTTAGATGTAAATTGAGGCTGTGCATAGGCGGGCAGATACATAAACTTTGACCTATTATATATATATACATATATAAATGCGTGTGAAACAATTTATTAATTATTTTTATAAACAAAATTAAAAAGTAAAGAAAATACATCAAAGATACAATAGAATCTATACAAATTTGATTAATTATTAAGTAAAATTGTTTATGAAAGTGTTCATCGTTTTCGTTTTAAATATTCAAATATTTTAAGATTTATTAAAAATTTATTAATTTAATTAAAAATTTTTTATTAAAATTTATTAAAAAAACAAATAAAATATTATTTAAAATTTATTTATTCATTTAATTTTAAATTTATTTTATTTCGCCCATTCATGATGCAAATTGTGTTTTAATAACTTTAAATGGCCTCCCAAGCCTATATCAAGATTTAGACTTAAAAATTTTATTCCTAATCAAGACCTGTACTAGCATTCTTTGTTCACTGCGTATTAAAACCAGCAAACGGTTGCAGTCAAGATCCGACCTGCATTCGCGACTTCCGGGGTTAACGATACAGATGTCACTCGTCGCGAAAGCTTCGAAAAGAACGGAAAAATCGACGCAGTTCCTCTTAACCCTTTCGCGTGAAGCTAATTGTTATTTGCTGCGTGTAACGACTCACGCTCCACCCCCCTCTCTCCCCACCGCAAACACAAACAAACCTTGGCGTTCGTGAGACGCGTCGGGTTTCCTATGGTAATAAACGAGTCACAAGTTCAGACCAGGAACAATACTCGGTGGCGAATGTTTCGATTCTTCTCTCATTTCGACAACCCTCCCCCCTCCCCCACACACACAACAGGTGACAACGCAAAAGCAAGTGACAAATAAGGAAGATGCATGAGCAGAGGAAGTATTTTATTACCCGAGCGATAACTTTCCAGAGCGCTATCAATTGCGCCATCCATAGTTGCATTCAATAATGTCTTCGCGTGGCAAGGAAATTAATATACTACAAGTTTCACTTTCAATAAGAATTAAAATTTTTAAGTTTTCATATTTATAATAAGTTTCACTTTGCTAAAAATTGGAATTAATTCTCATATTTTTACCCATAAAATTATGGGTATTGTTTTGGGGAGCGGGGTTTATTAATTTCATTGATCAGTTTTTCGTTTCCTTGAACACTTTCAATGTTTATTTCTATTTTTTTTAAATTTCTTTCATAAGCTATTCTTATTTGTTTATTTAAATTTCTTTCATGAGCTATTCTTATTCGTTTATTTAAATTTCTTTCACGTGTTTTTTTATAAAATTCGTTTGATGTTAAATTATTTTTAAATAATTATTACGTGCTTTTTTATAAAATCGTTTGAAATTCTATAATTTTTTTATTATTTTACTTTGCTACGTTTCTTTCTGATTATTTTTTAAAATTTCTTTCATGAATTGTTCTTATTGGTTTATTTAAATTTCTGTCACGTGCTTTTTATAAAATCGTTTGGATATATATATTTTTAAATAACTATCACATGTTTTTTTTTTGTAAAATCGTTTGGATATATATATTTTTAAATAACTATCACATGTTTTGTTTTGTAAAATCGTTTGGATATATATATTTTTAAATAACTATCACATGTTTTTTTTGTAAAATCGTTTGGATATATACATTTTTAAATAACTATCACATGTTTTTTTTGTAAAATCGTATGGATATATATATTTTTAAATAACTATCACATGTTTTTTTTTTTTAAAATCGTTTGGATATATATATTTTTAAATAACTATCACATGTTTTTTTTTTGTAAAATCGTTTGGATATATATATTTTTAAATAACTATCACATGTTTTTTTTTGTAAAGTCGTTTGGATATATATATTTTTAAATAACTATCACATGTTTTTTTGTAAAATCGTTTGGATATATATATATTTTTAAATAACTATCACATGTTTTTTTTTGCAAAATCGTTTGGATATATATATTTTTAAATAACTATCACATGTTTTTTTGTAAAATCGTTTGGATATATATATTTTTAAATAACTATCACATGTTTTTTTTTGCAAAATCGTTTGGATATATATATTTTTAAATAACTATCACATGTTTGTTTTTTTTGTAAAATAGTTTGGATATATATTTTTTTAAATAACTATCACATGTTTTTTTGTAAAATCGTTTGAAATTCTATTTTTTTAAAAATATTTTTTTATTATTTCACTTTGCTAAAAACGAGAATAAAATATTCTGATTTTTTTTCAACCATTAAACTATGGGTATTGTTTTGAGGAGCGGGGTTTTCGTATCCTTAATCGCTTTTTCGTATCCTTAATCAGTTTTTTCGTTTCCTTGACCACTTTCAATATTTCTTTCTGTTTATTTTATTTAAATATTTTCCATGAGCTGTTCTTATTGGTTTATTTAAATTTCTTTCACGTGCTCTTTATAAAATCGTTTGGAATTCAACATTTTTTTTGTTTTTTACTTAATCTGTTTTCTTTTTCCAGTTTTGAATGATATTTAACTGATGCACATAATTTATGCCTGAATATGATTTATTGATACTTTTTCTTTGTTTGTTTCATTTGGAGTTCAATTTTATTTAATTACTATCCCGTGCTCTTTTATAAAATCGTTTAAAATTCAACATTTATTCTATTTTTATTTAATCTGTTTTCTTTTTTCAGTTTTGAACGATAACAGAAGAACATAATTTATTGCCTGAAAAAATTATACAGGATTTAAAATTTTAATTTTCAAAAGACTAAGCCTATTCAAAGAATAAAATGTATACACAAAATCTATTGAATAACCAAAAAAGGAGTAAAAAAGGGGATAAACGATTTTATTAACGATTTTTTTAAAATTTAAAAAATGAAATTATGATTTTTTTAAATACAGAAAATAATTTTACAATAAAGTAATAAATAGATAAATAATAATAAGAAAAATACATAAAATTATTATTAAAATTAAAAGAAAAACTTTTAAATAATAAAATTTTAATTTTCCGCACTTATTATAAAAATTAGCATTTATTTAAATATGCGCGGAATCTGTACACAAATTGAAATAATTGAATTAATTATAATAATTTGAAATTAATTGAAAGTAATCATAATTTTTAACAATTTTTAACAGGTTCAAGAACAATTTCGAATAAAAAAAATTTTCTCAAATGGCCCAATGACCATGCATGTCGATGTATTTTCCTATTTTTAAATTCCCTATTCCAAGAAATAAAAATAGTTTTTTCAGAAAAATTATTAATTTTTCTCACAAAAAATGAATTTCAAACTCGCAGAAAACAGGTTCATAGAAAACCATTTTCAAAAACAGTTTTTTTTAAATCTTTACTATAACATCATCTGGGTGTTCTATTTTTCAATTTTCTCTCTCTCTCTCCCCAGATTAAATAAAAAAATAATAATAGTTAAAAAAGAACACGTTGAATAAACCGGTCTTAGACTAAGAAATCGAGGGATTTCATAAAAGGAGTAACAATTCAAAACATTCATCTTGAATTCCATCAAACAATAAACTCATAATTGAGCAATTGTATTATTTTTGCAAGAAAAAAAAAAAATTTTTTTTATATTGTTGTGAGCAGTCGAGCGTGTTTTACTCCACATCCAAAACGAAAGATTAGCCCCTTTTGCTTTTTTTTTGGCATGTTCGCCCTTGACACGCTTCAAAGAATTTTTGCATTGTGCCTTTAACGTGGAACGCTTTGTTCGATGGAGTATCCGGAGGGGTAGGGTGGGGTGCATTCCCCAGCGCAGACGATTTTTCGATAGTTAAATGAATCGCGCGAACAAATAGAGTGATGGAATTAAACTTCCAGAACGTTCGCTCTGAATATTCTTTGTTCGGCTATTGCCGAAAAAAAAGTTGAATTAAAGAGCGCCAAATCAAACAATAAACGCCAAATAAGCAGTTTAATAAGCGCCAAATTATAATAATGTATATACATATGTATTGTGTTTCGAATGGAAATGCAAACGATGAATTTGCCATATTTTTTTTAAATAGAAATGATTGTTAATGAAATCGTCGGGTGTTTTGGAAATAACGACGTAATAAAGAATGTATTGTTATGGAAATGTTGTAATATAAATATGCTTAATTTATTATAATTATTCGTAGAAACAATTATAAGTATACATAAGAGCGACTGTCTTTTTAATCTATTCGTAACTTGGATATTTTTTGGATTAAGTAATCTAATTCAATAAATTTGGTGTTTTAAATATTTTTTAAACTTTTTAGACTGATTTTTAATTAATTTAATAGGTTTTTTTTTTATTATTATTTGGATTGATTTTCCCAGCAAACAAACTTAAATGCAATTTTTTTTTCTTTTCATATTTATGAATAAAAAGGTTTATATGTGTTTGTCCAAACATGCTTGCATTTTCTAATAACATTTAGTGCATTATCTAAATTATTTAGAGTTTCTAGATAATGCATTACCTAGCAACAATCATATCTACTTTATTAAGAATAATTTTAAAATGGAATACGTTTGTGGGAAAAAAAATATCGTAGAAATAAAAATAAAAATAAAAAAAAAGATATCCTACAGATAAAGATCCTGCATTTAGACATTAGATAGAGATTCTACATCTAGACATAGAGATCCTGCTACTAGACATCTACACATTAGATAGAGATTCTACATCTAGACATCTACACATTAGATAGAGATCCCACATCCAGACTAGAATGTTATTGGTGAAGCAACTGATCTTCTAACTTGCGACAAATAGTAAGCATTGAATTAAATTTTTTTTCAAAATTTAATTGTTTACTTATTTTTAATAAAAAAAAATTAAAATTAATCTCTCATCAAAATCTGAAAACATTAAAAAAAAAAATTACAATTTTTTTTTAAAAATAAATTTGACATGATACTAGTAAATTTAATTGTTTACTTATTTTTAATAAAAAAAAATTAAAAATTAATCTCTCATCAAAATCTGAAAAAATTAAAAAAAAAAAATTACAATTTTTTTTTAAAAATAAATTTGACATGATACTAGTAAATTTAATTGTTTACTTATTTTTAATAAAAAAAAATTAAAATTAATCTCTCATCAAAATCTGAAAACATTAAAAAAAAAAATTACAATTTTTTTTTAAAAATAAATTTGACATGATACTAGTAAATTTAATTGTTTACTTATTTTTAATAAAAAAAAATTAAAATTAATCTCTCATCAAAATCTGAAAACATTAAAAAAAAAATTACAATTTTTTTTTAAAAATAAATTTGACATGATACTAGTAAGCGTATAATTTGACATGATACTAGTACTGAATTATAGCAATTGATTGCCAGAATAAAATAAAAGTGAGCACTTTATTAAACTCGTGGCAATCAGAATCCCGCCCAAAACCGTGCATTGTTTGGCTCGCAAAATTCCGAGAAGTGGTTTGGCGTTCCATGTCACGTGCCGCATCCCCAGGGAAGGGACCACGCCTACGGCCCGCCGTCGTCTCAAGGTGACGGTCACAGGGAAAAAGAACGGCTTCCAAAAAAAGAAAGAGACCTTCACGTTCAGAACGGGTGATATGACAGATACGAGTCGCACGTGATCGCAGGTGTACGAGTCGGAAAACAAACAAACGCCAGAGGGGAAGTCGTTCGATTCACAAGCAGACAGGTTCATTTTTTTGTTCTTTTTTTTTGGAAGCACAATGAATTATTGCCATTAAACGAGTGGCTTACTTTGAATTTGTTTTGAAACACGTTAAGCGAACTCATGGAGTTGCCACTGTGATTTGAAAAATAAAATATGAATCTGACCTCTGCAGTGGCATAATTGTGGTATTTTATTCGAAAAGATAATGAATTAGTATTCTGGAGTCGTTCTGGAGTTGCTACTTGGCATTCAAAATGCCGATTATTCTAAGCAACAACGCGTACTGATTTCCACATTAATTCAATTATGAGAGCATTATCATTTTTTTTTTTTTTTTTTTTTTTTTTTTTTTTTTTTAAGTGGGATTAAATTACTGTTACTATGAAACTCAAGTATTTAGGGTATTCACGTCTGTAGGTGTGGCATTATCTAACTGAAGCCTACAATTAAATAATGAAACACCTAAATCAATAATTTGGAAATGTTTAAATAACAATATATTTCAATTTAATGTGATTTAAATTTAATTCCGTTTTAAAATATTTTCTATTAAATATTTCTTGCAATAATTAATAAATTGTATGTTAATGATCTCTAAACTATAATTTTATTTCATCAAGAAATATATTCCCTTGTCCATTCATTTTCTTTTTTACTTATGAATAAGTAACGATGCTAAACTCATTCATATTTAAAATGATTATATAATAAGTATGAATGAAGTTTTTTCAGAAAGGGACATTCTATATGAGCTCATAGCTCATGATTCTGTTAAACTTATTGGTCATTTTATCTATCCTTTCGGCGAATCATCATTAGTCCCTGGAGAAATTTGACAAGAAAACTCTAGGGTACGGTGGGTACAATTTAGAAAGTTTAACTGAGTGACTTTCAGTCCTAGAGATCAATGTGACGTATCCGATATAGGATAACTGAGTGACTTTCCATCCTGAAGATTAATGTGACGTAACCGATATAGGATAACTGAGTGATTCTCCATCCTAAGATCAATGTGATGTATCCGATATAGGATAACTGAGTGACTTTCCATCCTAAAGATTAATGTGACGTAGCCGATATAGGATAACTGAGTGATTCTCCATCATAAAGATCAATGTGATGTATCCGATATAGGATAACTGAGTGACTTTCAGTCCTAAAGAGTAATGTGACGTAGCCGATATAGGATAACTGAGTGATTCTCCATCATAAAGATCAATGTGATGTATCCGATATAGGATAACTGAGTGACTTTCAGTCCTAAAGAGTAATGTGACGTAGCCGATATAGGATAACTGAGTGACTTTCCATCCTAAAGATCAATGTGACATATCCGATATAGCATAAATGAGTGATTTTCCATCCTAAAGAGTAATATGATGTACCTGGTATAGATATGGAAACATTTCGAGGATGTTACTTAATTTTTAATTGAGCTTCTTGAGTTTTGAGTTTCTTCTTTTTAAGACTCATCAGGGAGCTGCATCTCCTCCCCCTCCCCCATAAATATTCTATTTTATCCTTATAAAGAACACCATCATTAAATGTTCCTTATGGACAGTTTCAGCATTTTACAAACAAGGAAAATACGCATTTTGTTCTTAAACAATTTAACGGTAACAGTATATAAAATAATATTATTTTATTGTTGTGTTTAATCGTCAGTGTCAGAGCCGCGCAATAAAAAATCTTCTATCGGATAGGGTATATTATTTCTCTATCGGATAGGGTATATTAAATATAATGCAAAATAAGTGACACTGTCTAAAGTTGATGATACATTTTTATTGAAATTATATCAAAATCGTTGCACCAAACTGCAAATAAATTACACCCTAATGCTCACCATCGGCCCACGTTGCCACGAGTCGTTAAATCGTTTACCTGTTTGCGTTAGAAATCTTTCTATCGTTCATGTATAGATGAGTGCTTGGGTTTGTAATTTGCATCACACCAATGTGGTTCATATCTCTCAAGTAATGGCAAGAATGCCATTCTTATTGCGAAAATGAATGGTAGGAAGGTGTTTAAAAATTGCAGCTACTTCGATATCCAATAATGGAAAAAAAAATAAAGCCGAAATAAACTTTCACTTTGGCGACTGCCAATAGATTAACTTGCATGCTTAATCTGCGCATAACATTCAGTGCACTTTCTTGAATTGAAACTGAGATCTTTGAAATCAGAAGGGTTACCTGGCAGCATTTTCTCTACAAACCACTCACATTACATAGATTCTTTAACAGTCAGCTTTTCAGTTAAGATTAGAAAGTGTGAGAATTATCGCCATGGGATTATTTTACCAAACAACAAAACGATCATTTTGAGCATCGGTAGTATCTCTCGAATGGTATTTAAACAGTACATACGCTTTAATTTCTTTTGCACAGATACTGCAGCCCCTATTTGCTTACAAAAGTTAAAAATTTTAACTACTCCCTTTTTTTCTACATGTTTCTACATGCTTTTACACTTTATCGATCTAAAAACACTCCAAGCATATAATTACAAAACGCATTTAACACAGTGAAGTCGAGGTAAATTACGAAAATTGGTTTCGCTTTTACTGCAAACTAATCTAAAACTCTCTACTTACATTGTGTCTGCTGAAGAATAGCGACATTTCAAAACGTGAAGAATGTCTCTGAAGAATGTTTTTTTCTTGTATTGCCAGCTAAGATGCGAAAAATTTAATTACGGAGTGACTTCGAAATGAGAATTCTCATTCGTACCGTGCGAACGCGGTCACGAATAAAAAAAAGAACGTCCCTCCGTGAGTTGCAACAATTAACGAAACAGAACGAGAGCGAATTTTTATTTATGCTCCTTACTTCCTTTTGGTGGTGTGAGAGAATCTTCCTAAAACTTCTCAGAGGACAGGGCCTCGATCAACATCTCAACTCGCGTTCCAGAAAACCATTACTCACTCGGACTAATGACTTTCACGAGAATCTTCTACTTTGTTCCTCGCAGACGATTCTTTTGCTTTGTGGTGGTGGGGGTAGGGGCATGGTTTGAATCAGAAAGTGTTGGTAGTGTTTTGCAAAGTTTTTCAACCTTCGTAATTACCCTTTTAAAATCCCTGTCAAGATTCGCTAAAAATGCAATTTAAAAAGTTACATCACTTCGAAAACATAATTCATTCACATCACGCACGGAGTGGAGGTGTTTGTTTTTTTATACAATTGAGACAGTTTTAACCCATTTACGACTGATGTTTCGAAAACGCAACACTACATAAGGTGTTTTTACCCATAAAGTTATGGGTATTATTTTATTTTTCGTGTTCTTGATAAGTTTTTTGTTTCCTTGATCACTTTCAACGTTTCTTATTGTTTATTTAAATTTCTTTCAGTAGCTTATTTATAAAATAATTCGGTAATCAAATTTCTTTTTTATTAAATTTCTTTCACGTCCTTTTTTTATAATATCGTTTGTTTCTTTTTTCAAGTACTATCAAGCTGTGTTTACAGATAAAATTATGGGTAATATTTTATTAAGATGGGTTTTTCATGTCCATGATCAGCTTTACGTTTCCTTTCACGAGCTTTATTTATTAATTTCTTCACGTGATTTCTTTTATAAAACAATTTGGAAATCATAGTTTTTTTTAAGTTTCTTTCATATACTTTTTTATGAAATCGTTTGGAATTTTATAATTTATGTTTGTTTATTGTTTATTAAATTTCTTTCACTTACTTTTTTATAGTATCGTTTGGAAATTCTATTTTTTTTTTTATATTTTTCATTAAATTTCTTTCAAGCCAACGGCCGTACCATGCTGAATATACCGGTTCTTGTTAGATCACCGAAGTTAAGCATCATTGGGCGCGGTCAGTACTTGGGTGGGTGACCACCTGGGAACACTGCGTGCCGTTGGCAAATTTGGGACCTGAATGACCGAGTGTCTAGCGCTCTGGCGCTCGGTGCCACAGGTTTCGGGTTCGAATCCCGGCAGCCCATGGATGTTTGTAGTGGTTCGGAATCCACTTTAAGCTGTAGGTCCCGGTCTTCTATGACTGTAAGAGCGTCACGGAGCCAAAGTCAGGCTTCTACCTACGGGTGCTCCGTCACAACAGAAGCTGCTTCCTTCCCCTTCAATCATGAGTCCATATGGGCTTGTGGGCTTGGCCAGCCAAGTGGGATAAGAAACAACAACAACAAACAACAAATTTCTTTCAGTTATTTTTTTTATAAATTCGTTTGGAATTCTATAGTTTATTTATAATTTATTAACTTTCTTTCACGTACTTTTTTATAAAATCGTTTGGAAATCTATAATTTATGTTTATTTATTGTTTATTAAATTTCTTTCACTTACTTTTTTATAGTATCGTTTGGAAATTCTATTTTTTTTATATTTTTCATTAAATTTCTTTCACGTACTTTTTTATAAATTCGTTTGGAATTCTATAGTTTATTTATAATTTATTAAATTTCTTTCACGTACTTTTTATAAAATCGTTTGGAAATCTATAATTTATGTTTATTTATTGTTTATTAAATTTCTTTCACTTACTTTTTTATAGTATCGTTTGGAAATTCTATTTTTTATATTTTTCATTAAATTTCTTTCACGTACTTTTTTATAAATTCGTTTGGAATTCTATAGTTTATTTATAATTTATTCAATTTCTTTCACGTACTTTTTTATAAAACCGTTTGGAATTCTATAATTTATGTTTATTTATTGTTTATTAAATTTCTTTCACTTACTTTTTTATAGTATCGTTTGGAAATTCTATTTTTTTTATATTTTTCTTTAAATTTCTTTCACGTATTTGTATTTTATAAAATCTTTCGGAATTCTGTATATTTTTTATTTTTTATTAAATTTCTATCACATACTTTTTTATAAATTCGTTTTGAATTCTATAGTTCATTTATTTCTTATTAAATTTCTTTCGCGTACTTTTTTATAAAACCGTTTGGAATTCTATAATTTATGTTTAATTATTGTTTATTAAATTTCTTTCATTTACTTTTTTTATAGTATCGTTTGGAAATTCTATTTTTTTATATTTTCATTAAATTTCTTTCACGTACTTTTTATAAATTCGTTTGGAATTCTATAGTTTATTTATAATTTATTAACTTTCTTTCACGTACTTTTTTATAAAATCGTTTGGAAATCTATAATTTATGTTTATTTATTGTTTATTAAATTTCTTTCACTTACTTTTTATAGTATCGTTTGGAAATTCTTTTTTTTATATTTTCATTAAATTTCTTTCACGTACTTTTTATAAATTCGTTTGGAATTCTATAGTTTATTTATAATTTATTCAATTTCTTTCACGTACTTTTTATAAAACCGTTTGGAATTCTATAATTTATGTTTATTTATTGTTTATTAAATTTCTTTCACTTACTTTTTTATAGTATCGTTTGGAAATTCTATTTTTTTTTATATTTTTCATTAAATTTCTTTCACGTACTTTTTTATAAATACGTTTGAATTCTATAGTTTATTTATAATTTATTCAATTTCTTTCACGTACTTTTTATAAAATCGTTTGAAATCTATAATTTATGTTTATTTATTGTTTATTAAATTTCTTTCACTTACTTTTTTTATAGTATCGTTTGGAAATTCTATTTTTTTTATATTTTTCATTAAATTTCTTTCACGTACTTTTTTATAAATTCGTTTGGAATTCTATAGTTTATTTATAATTTATTCAATTTCTTTCACGTACTTTTTTATAAAATCGTTTGGAAATCTATAATTTATGTTTATTTATTGTTTATTAAATTTCTTTCACTTACTTTTTTATAGTATCGTTTGGAAATTCTATTTTTTTTATATTTTTCATTAAATTTCTTTCACGTACTTTTTTATAAATTCGTTTGAATTCTATAGTTTATTTATAATTTATTCAATTTCTTTCACGTACTTTTATAAAACCGTTTGAATTCTATAATTTATGTTTATTTATTGTTTATTAAATTTCTTTCACTTACTTTTTTATAGTATCGTTTGGAAATTCTATTTTTTTTATATTTTTCTTTAAATTTCTTTCACGTATTTGTATTTTATAAAATCTTTCGGAATTCTGTATATTTTTTATTTTTTATTAAATTTCTATCACATACTTTTTTATAAATTCGTTTTGAATTCTATAGTTCATTTATTTCTTATTAAATTTCTTTCGCGTACTTTTTTATAAAACCGTTTGGAATTCTATAATTTATGTTTAATTATTGTTTATTAAATTTCTTTCATTTACTTTTTTATAGTATCGTTTGGAAATTCTATTTTTTTTATATTTTTCATTAAATTTCTTTCACGTACTTTTTTATAAATTCGTTTGGAATTCTATAGTTTATTTATAATTTATTAACTTTCTTTCACGTACTTTTTTATAAAATCGTTTGAAATCTATAATTTATGTTTATTTATTGTTTATTAAATTTCTTTCACTTACTTTTTTTATAGTATCGTTTGGAAATTCTATTTTTTATATTTTTCATTAAATTTCTTTCACGTACTTTTTTTATAAATTCGTTTGGAATTCTATAGTTTATTTATAATTTATTAAATTTCTTTCACGTACTTTTTTATAAAATCGTTTGGAAATCTATAATTTATGTTTATTTATTGTTTATTAAATTTCTTTCACTTACTTTTTTATAGTATCGTTTGGAAATTCTATTTTTTTATATTTCTAATTAAATTTCCTTCACTTATTTTTTTTTTATAAATTCGTTTGGAATTCTATAGTTTATTTATAATTTATTCAATTTCTTTCACGTACTTTTTTATAAAACCGTTTGGAATTCTATAATTTATGTTTATTTATTGTTTATTAAATTTCTTTCACTTACTTTTTTATAGTATCGTTTGGAAATTCTATTTTTTTTATATTTTTCTTTAAATTTCTTTCACGTATTTGTATTTTATAAAATCTTTCGGAATTCTGTATATTTTTTATTTTTTATTAAATTTCTATCACATACTTTTTTATAAATTCGTTTTGAATTCTATAGTTCATTTATTTCTTATTAAATTTCTTTCGCGTACTTTTTATAAAATCGTTTGGAAATCTTTAGAGCAGAAACTAAATTTTAAATGTAACTTCCAATCAATTACGATAGCCTTTCAATCACAATTAAAATCATTAAATAACCTTTTTAATATTTTTAGTGAAAAGTTTCTAATGGAAACCTCAAACGCACCTATTTTAATGTTTAAATTACAAAACTGCAAGTTTTTCCCTTGTTTGTAAATATCTATATTTTTGATAACTTAATAATTTAAATCCTGCCAAGCTCATATTGAAATAGCATTTTAAGCAAAAAATTATATTTTTCGTATATATATATTTTTTATAAGGAAAGCATTTAAGTCGCTACAATTTACCAAATAAGTAAAAAACGATTGATTGCGAAAGACAAATAACAAAGATACAAATATAAAATATTTAATTCGCCTGATAAAAAACAATGAGTGATTTTGTTGCTGTGAACAGAACTAATGATAGAGATCTACCAAATCAATGTTCGACATAATAATGATAATAATAACGATAAATATACAATTATCGAAACAAATTGTGAGTACTTACGACTGTTCTATGTATTGATTCAAGGAACTTCCTATTATGAACAATAACAGAAAAGAAATCTCCAAGGTTAAGGAAATCTTGTCAAATCGCACGGAATTATATCTCCAATGCGATGTAATAACATTGTTAAGGCTGTTCATTTAGAACATTTTCACATAATATGTGTGCTTAAGTTGAAGGTTTATTTTTCGGAAACATTTCCGCCATTTGAAAAATATATTGATTATTTTTTATGAAATTTGGCTTAAATGGACAAGAAATATTTTTCAGAGTTGGCTTAGGAATAATATTTTAATGCGAAATGATTTTTTTCATTAAACATTTCCAGTGCATGTCCTTGCCTGACTCGTAGCAAGGTGCGCCTCTAGTGATCATTAGGGCTACTACTACACCATACCACACCACTGTGTCTAGAACTGAGTTGCCCTTATACAGTTTGGAAATGATGTGGGTGAGAAATCTGACTGGGCTCCGCGACGCTCTACAGTCATATGTGAATGAGGCCTAAAGCTTAAAGTGGATTCTGAACCAGGGCACTTCCGGGACTCGAACCCGAAACTTGTGACATCGGGCGCCAGAGCACTAAGCATGAGGTTCAATCCACTGGCGGCTTTCTTCTAGACACTGTTTCTAAAAACGTGGAGTCTCGATTTCGCTTGTGATGCAAAGCATCTTGACTCGTTATTCAGAAGATCTGGTGGGAATTTTCCAGATTTCCTCCCATAGGATACCGAAATGCAGGATAGTTCCCTCTAAAAAATTCCCCCGGAAAGCACTGTCCCCCTTCTTCAGTGTCACGAAGCCAGACTTCTACCTACGGGTGCTCCTTTACAACAGAAGCTCCCCCCTTCCATGAGACCACACGGGTTTTTGGACTTCGTCTAGATATTGCTGTCTACCAAATCGGATTTAAAAAAAACAACTAATTAGTATAAACTGGTTCTCGATGCCACAGGTTTTGGGTTCAAGTCCCGGCATTACCATGGATATTTGTAATGGTTCGGAATCCCTTAATGTAATCGTCCACGTCCAATTTGTAATCGTAGGTCTTGGTCTAATATAACTGTAGAGCGTTGGGCGTAGGGCTTGGCACCCCTACCCAATAAAAAGAAAACAGTTCTTTTTTTCGTAATCTGTTAGTAGGCAGACGACCTTAGCACACCATAGAGTTGTTACGCCATTGAAGAAGAAGAAGAATTAATATAAATGTTTCTCCATTTTCAAATATAATGCACTTTTATAATTATTGTTGTATTTTATCATTATAAATGATATTTTAGAATATATACAGTTTTTCGCGTACGATACGCAAATGCGAGGTAGTTCCCCCTAAAAGTCAACCCCGAAGACGTTGCCTTCCTTTTCCATTCCTTTTCCTACTTCTACTTACGGGTTGTCCATCACAATATAAGTCCCTCCCGTTCCCTCCTTCCATGAGGAATACAACAAGAACAGTACCATGTCCTTTTCCTTACGTAAAATCTTTTGTCCATTTTTTTTTCTTCACTTTTTCAGCAAGAAAAGGGATTTTTATATTTAATGTTATTTATTTAATTTCAAGAATTTTGCTTGTTGATATATGCTTTTTTTTAAAAAAGAATTACTTAAAAAAACTCAGTAAAATGAAAAACAAAAACAGACCCAAAAGAAAAAAAACTTTTTTTTGATTAAAAGAAAATCCATTTCAATGACATTATTTTTTTTTTCTTTCAAGATAAAAGAAAATTATTTTTCAGATTGTTTTTAATGAAAGAAAAACTGATAGCTACACGAAAGTAAGGGAAAATAATGGAATCGAATGTCACACAAATAAATTTGTATTTCTGTATTTTTTTAAAAGTTCTTCATGATTTTAATTATTTATTTTTAAGCGAATACTTTTTTTTTTCTGCAGATGTTTTTAAATAATATCGCTTTTACAGAAATGAATTATTATTCATACGTTATTTATTCCTTCAGAAAAAATGATTTTTTTTCACAGAATGGTGTTGCTCGTATCTATGCCAAAAATGGTCAAGTTAAACGTATAGGCTGCAATGTCCTTCTCTTGTTCATTGATGACAAAATGTGGGCGTAAAGTATCAGGTCACAAGTGGCCTGCTACACTGCTCCTACATTTCCTGGGTAACGCTGAACCTGTTATACACTGAAGTGACAAAAGTCATGGGATACCTCTTAATATCGTGTCGGCCCTCCTTTCGCCCGGCGAAGTGCAGCAACTCGACGTGGCATGGACTCAACAAGTCGTTGGAAGTCTTCTGCAGGAATATTGAGCCATGCTGTCTCGATAGACGTCCATAATTGTGAAAGCGTTGGTGGTGCAGGATTTTGGGCACGAACAGACCTCTCGATGATGTCCCATAAATGCTCGATGGGATTCATGTCGGGCGATCTAGGTGGCCAGATCCTTCGTTGGAATTGTCCAGAATGTTCTTCAAACCAATCGCGAACAGTTGTGGCCCGGTGACATGGCGCATTGTCATCCATAAAAATCCCATCGTTGTTTGGGTACATGATGTCCATGAATGGCTGCAAGTGATCTCCAAGTAGCTGAACATAAGCATTTCCAGTCAATGTTCGGTCCAGTCGCGTCAGAGGACCAAGTCCATGCCATGAAAAAACAGCCCACACCATTACGGAGCCACCACCAGCTTGAGCAGTGCCTTGCTGACTGTTTGGGTCCATGGCTTCGTGGGGTCTGCGCCACACTCGAACCCTACCATCAGCTCTTACCAACTGAAATCGTGACTCATCGGACCAGGCCACGGTTTTCCATTCATCTAGGGACCAACCGATATGCTCACGTGCCCACGAGAGTCGCTGCAAGCGATGTCGTTCTGTCAGTAAAGGCACTCGAGTCGGTCTTCTGCTGGAATAGCCCAAGAAAGCCAAATTTCTCCGCACAGTTCTAACAGACAAGTCCCTTGTACGTCCCACATTGATTTCTGCGGTTATTTGACGCAGTGTTGCTTGTCTGTTAGAATTTACGACTCTTTGCAGACGTCGCCGGTCTCGGTCGTTAAGTGCAGGCGGTCGACCACTGCGCTGTCCATGGTGGGATGTTATGCCTGAAATTTCATACTCTCGGCACACTCTTGACACAGTGGATCTGGGAATGTTGAATTCCCTAACGATTTCCGAAATGGCATGACCCATGCGTCTAGCTCCAACTAACATTCCGCGTTCAAAGTCTGTTAATTCCCGTCGTGCGGTCATCATCACGTCAAAACCTCTTCACATGAATAACTTGAACAGAAATGAAAGCTCTGCGAAAGCACTGCGCATTTATACTTGTTCTACGCGATGCTATTGCCATCTGAAAATTTGCATATTGCTATCCCATGACTTTTGTCACTTCAGTGTATATGTGCCCTTCTAGAAACGAAAGGTCAAAATTTCTCGTTATTCAAAACCAATTCTTCTTGGTTGGCGTAATATGGTGGCCAAGACCGTCTGCCTATTGGCAGATTTCGAAACAATAGAGGTTTTTTTTTACGGAGTAAAGTTAACAGCAAAACACTCAACGCTCTACAGTCATATTAAACCAGGATCTACGGTTTAAAGTGAGGTTTGGTTTGTAGCTCTACGGTCATCTTGTGCGCACGAGGGCTAAACAGACCGGGACCTACAGTTTAACGTGGATTCCGAACCACCAACACACATCCATGCCACCGCCAGGATTCGAACCTGAAGCCTGGGATACAAAAGATCAGAGCGCTAGCCACTTGACCACCAGGCCGCACGGTTTAAAGTGAATCTCGAACTGCTACATTCATAAATGGCAACACCGAGACTCGAACCCCAAACTTGTGGCATAGAGTGCCAGAGAATTGAGATTAAGCAATCTCAATTTTCTGGCGCGCTATGCCACTTTACTCTAAGTGGACTCTGCCAGAGATTTCTTATTGTTAAGTTGGCAGCGAGATTAACCTGCTCACAAAGAAAAGTGAAAAAATGACAACTAGGTTGTCTGGTAGGAGTTTTCAAGGTGATCTTAAATAGACACGCCAGTGCACATAAATTATTTCAGACAATCCTGATGGAAGATATTTCTTTTCCATTCACTACCTTAGAATTCTTTTTACAATCTGGTCGACATGTTTACACAACGAAGATGACGAATGATTGCTTTGCGACATGTGAGTAAAGTAACGAACAAGCAAATATTTTCTCAGATAACTTACAAATAATAACAATCACGTTCAAAACGTCAAAAAGTATTTTGAAATTCTAAAACCGATGTAAAGTTCTCAATGTATCAGAGAATTTCATACATTTTGATGTTAAAAATACAAATACACCAACATTTGAAAGAAAAATAAATACGTTTTATTGATAAAATCTGATTGCTATTACTGTGTTCAACCGAGTAAACAGATAGGAAAGGAACTAAAACCCAAACATAAATACAACATCAAACATTTATTTATGACTGTAATGAATCTTTGATCCAGACTAATACCCGACACTTTTTCCCACCACACGAAACACTGCAATAATCGCTCGCACTATTCATCACAACACATCACATTCCTCACCCCATCATCACTTCAGGCACCCATTTCGAATAAATAGCGGCTCATTTTCAAAAATTTGAATGAACGAGGGGTCTTCACTGAAACAGCTGACGATCGAACGTGGCGCAAATGAGGAAAGATGGGGGGAAGGGGTGGTTCAGACGATAGTGAAATTGGGGGGAGCGACACGTGAAATGAGTGTCGAAATCTTTAAGTAGGTTTTGACGACTTCTTAGAGAAGTGTCTTGAAAGGGAGATTAACACGAGGCACTGCCCCTTGAAATTTGCAAATAAATGCGCCATGGAATGGAAAGCCAACCACGCCCCTCCCCCAATTTCCTTTCCACGCGCCCATTAAGTCATCACGTGACATTCTTCCCACCCTTGCTCCTCAAACGAAAGGAGCATTTCAAAACCTCTTTAAATGTGAAAAATGTTGGGGGGAGGAGGGGGTGTAAAGAGAAGATTATGTTCCCGGAGTGCTGCTTAAAGAAATATTGCTTGAGAAAACTGAGCAAGAGATTAAAGAATTTTTAATCTTATTCAGATTATATGCGTGTGCGTGCATTTCTTCTGAGAAAATAAAGAAGTTACGTCACCGTTTTTTTTTTTTAAACTACGACTGAAATACAGAGGGGTGGAAATGGGGGTGACCTAAGACTGATCTCGATTTTATTCAAGATGGTAGCAAACGTTATATATTTTCAAAAGTGCAACGCATTTAAAAATAAATATTATTTAACACTAAGGAATTATGAATAACTATGATGATGTTATCATTTTTTCAATGGCCACTTTATTACTTGCTATTCCTCCTGATACAGCTGATTTATGGCAGATACGTCAGCTAAGCAACCCTTCAGGAGTAAGACTGTTCTTTTTATTGAAGATGGTATTTTCAGCACTACTACTACTACTACACCACACCACATCATTGTGCCTAAAGCTGAGTTGACCCTTTACAATTTGGGAATGATGTAGGTGAGAGGTCTTGATTGGGCTCTATGACGCTCTATGGTCATAAGAGACCGGGACCTACGGCTTAAAGTGGATTCTGAACCACGACAAACATCCATGGCACCGCCGGAATTCGAACCAAAAACCTGTGGTACCGAGCGCCAAAGTGCTAGCCCCTCGGCCATCAGGCCCCTACTACATCACATTCACAAACGGTAAATTATATGGAAGTGGATTTATTATGCTGATACAACGTCAGCCAAGCAACGATTTATAGCAGATACAGCGTCAACCAAGCAACGCTTCAGGGGTCAGACTGTTCTCGTTTTTATTGAAGATGACAGAAAACGTTATATATTTTTAAAAGTGCATTGTATTTAAAAATAAGGTGAATATTATTTAATACTAAGGGATTATGAATATATGTTATTATTAATTTCAATGACCACATTATTACTATTATTGCTATTCACCCCGATACAGCTGATTTGTAGATGATACAGCATCAGCCAGGCAACGCTTCATAAAGTGAACTACTACAGCACACTCACAAATTATAAATTACATAGAAATGGATGCCCTTCTATGAGTGGCGTTCGTGTTAAGACGTGTCCACATTTGAATGCTTGAGCTGTGTGCGTTACTCGCGAATTCTTTTTTTTTTTTTTCAAAGCGAGATTTCGAAAAATAAATCTTCTTATCAGCTAACATCCAGTCTATTTTATAAGATCGTAAATATTTTCGCATGGGGCCTGAATGGCCGAGTGTCTAGAGCTCTGGGGCTCGGTGCCACAGGTTTCGGGTTCAAATCCCGGCGGTACCATGGATGTTTGTAGTGGTTCGGAATTCACTTTAAGCCGTAGGTCCCGGTCTCATATGACTGTAAAGAGCATCACGGAGGCAAGTCAGACTTCTACCTACGGGTGCTGCTTCACAACAGAAACTGTTCCCTTTCCCTCCATCCATGAGTAGCTTACTCATGGGTTGTCCGTCCCGCACTGCAGGACACTGAGAATTAGTCAGCAACAATATTTTTGCATGTTTTGTGTTATCCGTCCCTGCGAACGACGATTGCATTTCAGGCTGCGTCCAGGTGACAGAAAGAGACAAGCGAGTCGTTCTCGTTTCGAGTGTCTCTATCTCCCCGCGAGAAACAAGTTATGTTACGTTTCGCTACAAATGGCAGCTGGTAGAAAAGGGCGTCCGTGAGTCATAGTTTTAATGTGTGGGAAAACTCGACTCTGATTGGAGCGGAATGAGACAATTGACTCACTCCGAGGATTCCGTCCGTACTGAGACAAACCGGCTTATAATTGGTTAGTGAAAACTACTCGCTTGCCACTTTCTCTCGTCTGGACGCGAGTTCGTGCATTGAAATGTGGACGGGGCTTCACATGCTGAAAACATCTGAAAATTATACATGCGAGTAATAGCAAAGACTGATTTCAATCTGAGTCTGATCAAAGTCTGATTTCAATCTGAAAGTCTGAGTCCACTATTTTAAAAGGGTCTTGTAAAGAGGACAGAAATTGAATTTTATCGCTGAATCTCATAAAATTAATTTACTAAGGAATCTATTCATTCTTCATCATCATCACTGGCGCAACAGCCCCATGGTGGGCCAAGGCTGTCTGCCTATTGGCAGATTTCGAGGCAGGCGATGTTTTTCTTTTTATGGGGTAGGGGTGTCAGCCCTATGATCTACAGTTATATTAAACTGAGATCTACGTTTTAAAGTGGATTCCGAATCACTATAAACATCCATGCCACCGTAGCGGCTCGAACCCGAAACCTGCGGTAACGTGTGTGAGAGCGCTAATCACTAGGCCATCAGGCCCACAATCTATTCATTAGATGCCATAACTTTTGCAAAGTTTAGAGCACCCACACATCATTGTCGTTACATAATGTAATTAATTATAACACATTTTTTTTATTTAAATTAAATCCATGTTTTAATTTAAAGTTATTTAAAATTTAAAAAATTCATTTATATGGGGCCTGAATGGCCGAGTGACTAGCGCTCTGGCGCTCGGTACCACAAGCTTCGGGTTCGAATCCCGGCGGTGCCATGGATGTGTGTAGTGGTTCGGAATCCACTTTAAACAGTAGGTCCCGGTCCTAATAGGATAGTAGAACGATTTGCGAGGGGGCATTGTTACTCCGCGTCCTTGGCTTATCTTCAAGTTACACGCGCCCCCTGGGTAATGCAAAGTGAGTAATGTCTGTGCAGCGCTTGAGTTAAGGCGACCAAGCTGTCTAAGTGTTTACCTGCTGCATTAGAACAAAAAAAATAAATAAACCTTCATTTACATCCATTCTTACGACATAAGTAAAAAAAAAAAAAAAAAAAAAAATTAACATTAGTACTACTCAAAAACTAAAATTCAAAAATTGCAAAAGAAGATCAGCCAAGTTTAAAAAAAAAAAAAAATCGCTTTCTGATTTATAGATTTTTCGAATAGACAGGCTATAATTTCACAAACCAATAATATGCATATTAAGTTATGCTTTTTCAGTCAAAGCATGTACCTCTGCTAAAACCCTTTAGAACATTCTTTTCTCATAAAAAATAAAAGAAAAATAAATAAAAAAAAAAAAAAAACTCTATTCTGGACGCAAAAATTTCACATAAATGAAGGTCACATGCATTTTGGAAAAAAAAAAAAATTTTTTTTTCTTATCCCACTCATAAATTCAAAAATGCTTAAAAAAATGCCATGATTCGACCAAAGCGATGTTCTAAGCCATTTTTTTTCATTCCATTTAATTTTTTGTTCGATTTCTTCATCTCTCTCTCTCTCTCCAGGTGTGGGGGTGGGGCAGGGGGGCACTTCCGACCGAAAGAACGTTTGATAAATAGGGTCTGGGGGAGAGGAAGGGATCAATTTCCGCGTGAAATATCGACGCTGGTAAAGCCCGCTGCCTCGGATTTTAAAACGAATGCACTTCCTTCCTCACCCCTCTCTCCCCCTAACATTAGTGAGGCCACCATTCGAACCATTTTTTTTTCATTCTTAAAAAAGAAAGAAAAAAAAAGCAGCGAAGATTTCTGGGACAGAAGAAAAAAAAAAAAAAAAAAAAAAAAGATTTATACCACACCCCATTATAATTGCATTCGTAATTTTTTTTCCCCTTGCAATAATCCTGATTTATAACTTTTAATACTTTTAGCGCAGCGCTTTTTGGTGGTAAAAATCGAGTTTTCGCCATGACTTTTGTGGCACGGGCAATAAACATTATAAAAAAGAAAAAAGATAGTGGGAATTCCTTTATTCGAATTTTAATATGTAAGCCAAAGAAGTGCTGTCATCGGAAAAGATTTCGTTTGTTCGAAATAATTTCGAAAGCAAACGATTTTTACCAACTTTAAGGTGGCAATGGTATTTTTATTCTACGTTTATTTATTCTAAATTTTATTCGAAATAAGCTTACATTTTATGTTTGTTTTGAGTGTTTTATCTGCGATATTTTATATATTTCAAAATATTTTTATTTATTCATTATTATTATTATTATTTTGAATTAAAAAAAACTTATTGTTATTCAGGATAGAAAGAAAATTTTGTTTTTCATTCATGCGAAAACTATTATAAGCAAAAGGATATTTTTTTAACCAACAAAATACATTGTTATTCTTTAGATTAGAATGATTTAAACAAAATATCCAGCTTTTTTTTTGGAATAATACATTATTATTATAGAAATTTAACTATTAAATATTAATATATGAGAAAAAAGATTAGAATGATTTAAACATCCGAAAAGATTTCGTTTGTTCGAAATAATTTCAGAAGCAAACGATTTTTGGCAACTTTAAGATGGCAATGGTATTTTTATTCTACGTCCATTCTTTATTTATTCTAAATTTTACTCGGAAAAGGAACATGAGAACATTTTATGTTTATTTTAAATGTTTTATCTGCGATTTATTATCTTTTTCAAAACATTTTTATTTATTATTATTATTATTTAATTAAAAGCATTTGTTATTCAGGACAAAAAGAACAATTTGTTTTTTTATTCATGCGAAAACAATTATAAAGAAAACAATTTTTTTATCAAACAAATATATTCAGAATTCAGAATTTTTTTAAAAAACTGATTTATAAACTATTATTATAGAAATTATTAATATCTTTCTTTACCCAAGCGAAATCTTACCTACTTCAAGTAAGCAATTATGAGCATTGTGAACATTTTATACAATTATAAGCATTCTGAACATTTTGTACAATTGTGAACATTGTGAACATGTTATGAACATTTTATATAATTATGCACATTGCTTTTAAATTCTATTAATATGTACATCAATTGAACACGAATTTGAAGATGGCGCACTTTAATGCAGTTGGTAGGTATGTTGATACTAAAAATACTTCCATTCTCAATATTAGATGTTTCCTACATAAAAGGTAATGTTGCAAATACTTTACTATAGCGTCCATCCACAAAGATCTGCAATCCACAGAAGAACATATTCCCAAACGTATTTGGGCAGGACAAAGGGAAAAACAACCCTACGATCCATGCCCGTAATGAGCCAGATTTACGAAATCCGCAAGAAACATCCCAGATGAAAAACAACTCGATTCCTGATGTTGATGCGAGACAGGGAGGGAGCTCCTTGGAGGATTAAAGAAAGAGGAATCCTTAATGCAGGCAGGATAATCACACACTTCATTTGATCAAAGGAAGAGATTTGCGCAACAAATATCGGCGGTCTGTTGGGAGAGAGCTTAAGTGTCCTTGATGGGTCGTAACAAAGACGGATGGAAATGACTTTCTCGGTTGATTTGTTTGATATTGGTATTTTTAGAAGTTTCTTAACTAATCGAGAACATGTTATACCAAGAAAAAAATCTGTTGTTGTTGTTTGTTTCTTATCCCACTTGGCTGGCCAAGCCCACGAGCCCATACGCTCTCATGATTGAAGGGGAAGGAAGCAGCTTCCTTTCGTATGGAGCACCCGTAGGTAGAAGTCTGACTTCTGCTCCGTGACGCTCTTACAGTCATAGGAGAATGGGACCTACGGCTTAAAGTGGATTTCGAACCACTACAAACATCCATGGCACCGCCGGGATTCGAACCCGAAACCTGTGGCACCGAGCGCCAGAGCGTTAGACACTCGGCCATTCAGGTCCCAAATTTGCCAACGGCACGCAGTGTTCTCAGGTGGTCACCCACCCAAGTACTGACAGCACCCAATGATGCTTGACTTCGGTGATCTAACGAGAACCGGTATATTCAGCATGGCATGGCCGTTGGCACAGAGAAAAAAATGTAAAAAATATGAGGGGAAAATCATAATTGCTTTGTTTTTAAAGAAAATGACAAATACTATACAATAACAGTTGATAAGGTAAAATTATGTTTATGATATTTTAGAGGTATTGTGTTAGTTGCAATCGAACTTTCTTCTGTTACACGTAATTTTTAAGTATATGTTACCAGCATTTTGACTTCGTTTGCCACAAAGACGGCCGAGATGTAACAGAGTCAGCGTTATCCAGGTCTATCAAGAGCCCTTTGCTATACTTCATCTATATTTTCACATCGCTGTGATTTGTGTACTTATTACTGGAGGGCCAGAGAAAACATGTCTTGATTACACGGATTTTTATTATGGTGTTTCTAGTTTTTAAAATTTTTATCCTTAGAACATTTAACTTGTTTTTAACATTTTAGTGCACTTTGGTCGTATTTCTTAAGAATGTCTGGTCTTTTTCCATTGTAATTTAGATTTATTTGTATGTTCTTTTTGTTTCTACGGTAAGTGGCCACATTTGTATGGATTGAGTTCCAATAAAGCCATAGGTGGCAAGATCATATATATGAACGGATGTATTTGTGTGTATGTACGTTCCAACATAATTTAAAAATAGTCACTTAGCACTCTATTTTTTTTCACTGAATTATCTACTCTTTTATTTAATGTGAATGTGAAATCGATAATTTTGAAATAATTGACTATTTATTTTTTTTAATGGTGCAAAAGCCGGTGCGTGGCCCCATTTGTAACCGGAATCGCTTGCTCTATAGCTTTTTATTTGTCTTTAAAAATAATTTCTAGATATAAAAATGGTAAATTTATGTTATTGTGTTCTATATTTTAGTATATATCTTTTATTTGTTTCAAAATTCATTTCATTTATGAATATATAATAAGAATGATCTCTCCTTTACAGTATTGTTTTCTTTCTTCTTCAATGACGCAATAGCCGCATGGTGATAGATTTCGAAACATGATATGTTTTCTTTTTTCGGGATAGGGTTGTCAGCCCTACGTCCAAAGCACTATAGTTATATTAAACCGTGACCTACTATTTAAAGTGGACTAACATCCATGGCACCCCTAGGATTAGAACCCGAAACCTGCTATACTGAGCCTGCAGTACAGTAGCAAACCATAATTTGCACTTTTCAACGACATTTTTCCTTGATAAAATTTACCAAAACCGAAAATGTGTCATAACCCGTGTCACATCTGCTAGTTAAGGATACAACATAAAGACGAAAACCATCGCAGTCGTCGGTCTTTTTTTCGCAGGAAAGGATTGTCTGGGCCCTTATCATCACGTCGTTACGGAAGTAAATAAAAAGACAAAAAAGGGGTGGGGGAAGGAGTGAGAATTCGGCCTTGAATCGCCATGGAGACGACCGCAAACAAAACAGAACTTTCACCTTCCCAGAAGGAAGTGTCCCTCACATAATGCATGTTTGTTTCTTTCTTCTTCTTCTTGCCACCGTCTATTCATTACTCCATTGATTCTCACTGAATCATCAGTTGTGCCATTCGAAGCAATGGCACTTCATGTGTCAAATGGTCCGACGACAGCACTGCTCACGAAACGGACATTTCACTGCATCGAACTGTTGTTTTTTTCTTTCTCGACTTTATGCGTCATTTTTCTAGCATGTTGAAATCGAACAACGTATGTAATCTATCCAACGTTGATGAAACGGCGGGATGTTTTATTTAGCTTTTATTTTTAACTGTAGCGTTTTAAGTTTTGGATTTTAATTTATTGAATATTTAAAGCCATCATATTAAAACGAATGACAATGTCAAAAAAAAAAAAAAACATAATAATAATAATAAAAATCATAGCATTTACGAATTTCATTTTATCATGTATTGTTGTGGTTTCTTATCCCACTTGGTCGACAACAACATCTACATCAAGTACATGAACAAGTGTGGTCTCATAGTAGGAGGGAAGATGGTTGCAGTTTCTGTTGTGATGAAACACCCATAGGTAGAAGTCTAACTTGGCTCCGAGTCGGTGAAGAAGGAGGGTAGTGCATTCCGGGAGGACTTTCAGGGGGAACTAACTCCCCATTTGCGTATCGTATTGGAGAAAACCCGCAAATCTTCCACCAGGTAGTCCAAAAAACGAGGCAAGATGCTGAACATCCCAAACGCCATAGAATCTTCTCGCTTTTTGAAATAGTGTCTACACCAACGGATTAAAGCCACCAAATTAAACCATCAACGGACTGAGCCTCCGCCCTAATGCTCACCAGCGGCGCACGTTGCTACTGAGCTTCGAGTTGGGCTTCTATCATGTGTGAACATACTTCATTATTTACTTTTGATAACTTTAATTAACTTACATTTACTTTCGATAACCGAACTTGAGCATTTTTTTTCTTTCTTTCTAATGCAGCTGGCAAACAGACACCTTGGTGTTGGATGCCTTAAGGCAAGTGCTGCACAGACGTACTCACTTTGCATTACCCAGGGGGCGCGTGTAACTTGAAGATAAGCCACGGACGCGGAGTAACAATGCCCCCGCAACGCTCTACGATCCCATTAGACCGGGACCTACTTTTTAAAGTGGATTCCGAACCACTACAAACAACCATGGCACCGCCGGGACTCGAACCCGAAACCTGTGGTACCGAGCGCCAGAGCGCTAGCCACTCGGCCATTCAAGCCCCCAGAACTTGAGCATATAAATGATGGTTCAGTTAAATTCTTCTAACCTTTTGAGCTCTTGGCCCCGTGTGGACATTTAATTTCTTGTGGTTACTATTATTAAGAAAAAGAAGAAAAAAATGATAATAAATTATTCACTGAAGAATTTCTCAACATGAAAAATACGAATCTTATGAGTTGGCTGCACTGATGACGGTATTTACGATATACAGTTAGGAATGTGAAAATAGCGTAAAGTACTATTTCGCCATTGCTGTTGAATTATTTGAACGAATCGTTACTATTTGATAAAAATAATAACAGATAAATTTACTCATAAGACAACAACAATCTCCAGCTCTTTTTCGCAGTTTTGCCGCAATTTCTTCTATTTTCCAGTTATAATAGTTTTGATTCATAAAACTCGAATATTTGGCAGTGTCTCTAGAAAGGATAATTAAATTAGTGATGTATGAACTTGCAAAGGTTATTGCCCTCAACGTACGCATGACCTCTACATAACTTGGCTGCAAACCAAATAATAAAAAATATATATTTAAATTAATATATATAAAAGCGTTTCAGTGTTTGGTATCGATTTTGGTAGTAACCAAGCATAAAAGTGTTTAGAAAAAGAATTCTTATTCATCAATTTTTTTGTATTTTTGGCATCTATTTACGAATATATATAAATACAAGCCAGCCTGCATAATTTTAAATATTATTTATTAACAAACAACACCTACTTCGTAGAGTACAATTTTAAAATGCAATTAATATCATAGAAATAATTTAATATCATAGATTTTTTGGCAATTAATATCATAGAAATAAAAAAAAATGCTTTGATAGCGATCCTGCCATCAATATATCTGCCAAAATATCTTCTCTGTAATACAATAAAAAAAGCATTTTGTACAGTAATTTTCTCAATTTGTTAATGTTTAACTAAAGCTTAATCATCATCCGCGTTTTAATATTTCATCAAAATCTGAAAATTAAAAAAAAAATATATTAGTAATTAGATATTTTAGGTATATACACGGACAGGTGAATTGTAGTTTGAGTATCCCAGAATTAAAACTACCAATAAAAATTTTTGAATACATCTGTGCCTATATCATTAGCGATTATCACTGACATTTTCTGAAAGACATGTAAATTTCGCATAAAACTAACTAGAAAATTGCAATATAAAATTCGAAAGAAAACATCTCATAGCCCGCTCAATATATTGATTTTACGAATACCTACAGAAACCATAAGAACTTTTCAGCATATTTATTTCAGAAATGGTGGTTTGTCGCTCTGAGGTCATTTTGTGCCTATTTTAGGTTAATAAAACAGTTTAGTGCAGCAGTTAGGCCTGCAGTTTAACGTGGATTCTTAACCACTCACAAACATCCACGCCAATGCCGGGATTCGAAACTGAAGGTTTTGGTATCAAAGGCTAGAGCACTAGCCAATTGGCCATGAGACCGCCTAGAAATATATGAAATTCCCCGTTCCGTAATTTTAAACCAACGTGAAACGATAAATTTTTGGAACGTATAGCCTTAAATATTCGAAATGTTTGGAGCATAATTGCTCGTGACACATAGTATACATGTATGCCAAAATGCAGCATTGAAGGTTGTGGGTTTTATCGACGCCCTGGAGGTTTGGTTTGTTGTTCTACAGTAATTTTTTTGCACACTTTAGGCTAACTAGATAGGGACCTACAGCTTAACGTGCATTCCGAATCACTCACAAACATCCACGCCACTACCATGACTGGAACCTGAAGTCGGTGGTAGGAATGGTCAAAGCGCTAGGCAGTTGGCCATCAGGCCGCCAGTAATGGTGAGTGAACATTTTCAAAATTTCAAAAAATATGAGGAGAACCAATGCTCAAATTTGACACTTCCCCGTTTCGAAATTGTCAAACAACAGGAAACGTCAAATATTCAGAATGCATTACCTTAAATATGCGGAATTTTCAGAGATTTGGTTTGGTTAGTAGCTCTATTGTCAATTTGTACACACTTTAGACTAATAAGACAGGGACTTGCAGCTTAACGTGAAATCCGAAACACCAGCAAACATCCATGCCACCCTCCAGGATTCGAATTCGTAGCCTGTGGTACTAATGACCAGTGTGTGTCAGATGTCGCTGTCTTTCAGTAATCAAATAGTAAAAAGGGATATACTATTTGATTCCATAAATCCTTACTATTTACCATGGTCTGGTTTGGTTTGTCGTTCTACGTTAATTTTTGCACAGTTCAATCTAATTAGACCGACGCCTACAATTTAACGTGGATTTCAAGCCCCTAACAAACATCCATGCCACTACCATGACTCGAACCTGAAGTCTGTAGTACAAATGGTCAAAGCTCTAGCCAGTTGCCGCCAGGCAGCTAGAAATGGAGAAGTAAAACTTTTCGAAATTTCCAAAAATATAAGGCTACTCATTCCGACTATTTGATACTTCCCAGACCTGAAATTTTCAATTAACATGAAAAGTTAAATTTTCGGAACGCATGGACTTAAATATTCGGAATTTTCGGAGCAGAATGCAGTGTATACATGTACTCACGAATGTCACATAGAATGATCTGGGTTTTATAGTCGTCCTGGAAGACGCACCGGAGTCGCTGAACTCTGGATGGGACGTGGCCCGAAACCGCTTTCCGTTTCGTTTTCGGGAAATCTCGGTTTCGAGTGGGCTGCAGGAAGTGCACTCCGGAGATTATCTTGTTGGAGCCGAACGCATTCCGCGCCGGTGCACCGTTACAGCGGTGAGGGATTTTCTCACGTCCGAACGTGGCGTCACTAATTCGAATCACTCGTATTCTTTAAGTTTCTCAAGGCAGTTGAGAGACGAGAGTTGTACACGAGCACATGTTTTTAATTTTAAAATTGAAATATGACTCTAAAATTAGAAAATAATATTTTTGTTCATTTTTTTTTTTTTTTTTTTTTTTACATATCTTATAGGCTTAAAAAAAGGTTTCATACAAAACAATGATATTTAAATAGCGCTTTTGGAGTTATGTCGTTATTCAAATAAATAAGGGTTCTATAAAAATGTGGATCTTTCGCAAAGATGATTCTTTCATTGCTTTATAGTGGCCAGTTGGCTAGCGCTCTGGACTTCAGTGCTTCAAGTTCGTATCCTGGCAGTGGCATGGATGTTTGTGAGTGGTTCGTTATTCACGTTAAACTGTAGGTCCCCGTCTAATTATCCTAAAATGTGCACAAAATGACAGTAGAGCGACAAACTAAACCAAATCTTTGTTTTATATATATCAATATACAATTTTTGTGTATTATTATTCACATTATTCACAAACAAAATTTGAGTTAATTTATTATACTAGATATCTTTTAATAATAAAGAAAATGGGTTTTGTTAAAAAAAAAACAATTGAATATTAGCGAATATGAATATTAGTACTCTGACAGTCAGTGCCACAGGTTTCAGGTTCGAGTCTCGGCGGCACCGTGGATGTTTATAGTGGCTCGGAATCCCCGTTAAACCGTAGGTCTCTGTCTATTATAACTGTAGAGTGTTGGGAGCAGGGTTGACTGTCCTACCCCCTGAAAAGAAAATATTTCATTGTTTCAGAATCTGCCAGTAGGTAGATGGCCTTGGTCCACCAAGGGGCTATTCAGCCAATGAAGATTTGGTTTATCGCTCTAGGGCCATTTTGTGCACACTTTAGGCTATTTTGACCAGGACCTACTGTTTAACATGGATTCCGAACCACTAACATTTATTCCACCTCCAGGTTTCGAACTTGAAGCCTGTGGTAACAAAGGCCAGAGTACTAGCCAATTGGCTCTCAGGCCGCCCCTTTATATAAACATAAACAAATTGTAATTGGCAGTAAAGAGAAAATTCTACGGCGATTATGAAATTGTGTGTAAAGCGTTCTTTCGAAAGCTAAGCTGCCCTTGGGAGTTTACACGTTTTCAGCTGCACAACACGCAAATACTAGACAGTTACTTCAAAAATGGCCTTCGTTTTTTTCAGAAATTTCACATCGACGATTATGATTTCTCTAACGATTTTCCCAAAGTGAAACATAACTTCCGCCCATAAAAGATAGGGGGCACCCAAATAATGCAATAAAAATAGTATTAACTTTTTAAAAACATAAATTTTAACAAATCTCAACATTTCTTATCTATTTTAATTTCAAATAAATTATCTAATTCAAAATTCAAAGCAAATAAATTGATGACGAACATAACAATATAATTGAATTTATAAAAGCAACATAATTGAATCTAAAATAAAAAGTAGAAAAAAACAAACTGAAATACGTTTTACGAATTTCAATTCATCAGCTAATAACATTTTCTTGTTCTTTTTTTATATTTTTGCATTTTCAATTTAATTTTAGGTAGAAAAAATAAAAAATTCATAAAAATGTATTTGTTAAGCTGAAGTTATTATCCCTTTAAAAAAAAAAAAAAAAAAAACCAGAAAGCACGTGACTTGATATTGGCAATCTTGACAAGCACATATTTAATGTCAGTTTTAAAAACCATATAATTGAAATGCAGGGACAAAATAATTTTTAACAGTTTTTCGTTGCAAATAAGGAGATTAAATTTCCTTTTAAGAAACAACTTATTTTCTTACTTTTTTTTTCTTGATGCCATGGACTTTGAACCCGGACAGCATCATGTTGACATACGAGAAATAAAATTTTATTTGCTAAGAAAATCTCGAAATGAAAAGTATATTACCAGAGAAGTCTTAAAGAAATTATACGATTATAATTATAATAATTTACTACAGTTAATAAATAAATTTTATTTATATAGCATTAAAATTTATGGTTTATCACACGAATTTAAAGCAAGAACTGTTTTTTTTTTTATCCTTTATTATTATTATTATTATTGAAAGTTGTTTACCTTTTCTAGAATACGGTGGATATACATAAATAAGATTAATGTGAAATCCCAAATCAAATTTTCTCTTATTTAAAAGTTTTTTTTGTCGTACTTGAATATCAAGCTAACTATGAAAAACACACCAAATCATGAATATATATTAAGAAATCCAGCAAACCTAAAATAACCGAATACATTTTTAAAAATACTCTTTTTTAAAATGACTGTCCAATTAAAGATAATAAATTAGAGATTTTTGTTATATCTGTCTTATTAAACTTTGTCTTATTTATTTTTATCATATATATATGTAGATAGATAGAGTCTGACACTCGGTGCAGCAGGTCTTGGGTTCGAGTCCCAGCGGTGCCATGGATATTTGTAGTGGTCTGGAAAACGTTAAACTGTAAGGTACTACTTTAGACCGTAGCTCTTTGCCTAATATGACTGTAGAGCTGACAACCCTAGCTCTTAAAAAGAAAACAACTCTTGTCTAGAAAACTGCCGGTGGGCAGACGGTCTTGGCCCATCATGGGGCTGTTGCGGCAATAATTTGGTTTGGTTCGTCGCTCTATGGTGTGGCTTTGCAGACTTTAGGCTAATTAAACCGGGATCTACAGTTTAACATGAATCCCGAACCATTAACAAACATCTATGCCATCGTTAGAATGCGAACCTGAAGGCTGTCGTACCAAAGACCGTTAGCCAATCGGCCATCAGGTCGCCTTGCGGTAATGACAAGCACAGATCATATCATATATACATACATAATTATAAATTTAGAACGAAAATGTAAAATTCATAAATTGTTTCATATGGCAAATAATCATTAATATTAACTTATTGAATGTTATCATTTAGAAATTCAAAATTTAAAGCTTTAAAAATAAAATTATGAAAAAAACCCATAACATGAGTGGATGGTTTCGGGACTTGGGTATATATATATAAACCCTTAACTCAATACGGATTTAATAAGAGCAAAGAGTTGTAGATTACACGGTGCCATTATTTCTTTTCGATAATTTTCTCGCCAATTAAAATTTTTAGCCAATTTCGGTAGGTTTCCCGCCAATCTCGATTTTACTGCGAGCATTCTAATCAAGCTGTTCTACAAAACAAAAATATAAATAAAACAAAATAAAACGAGATAAAATAAAAAATTGACAAGGAGAGAGAGAGAAAAAAAAAAGGGAAGAAACACTTCAACAAGACATTCATCACTTCAGATTTACTTCACAACCGATTTAAAAAAAGAAAAAGAAAAGAAGAAGAAAAGAAAAAGAAGAGATACCGGAATCGAGCAGATGTTGTGATCGTCTGATTTTTGTCTGAAGCTTCCCCCTTGGCCGTTCGCCAAACGATAGGGCGAGTGAGAGAGATCGTTTGTTTACCTCCCCCAATGTCACCGGAGAGAGTTTCGAACGGAAAACGATTTTTCGGCGGGAAGAAAAAGTTCCACAAACTTGGGGCGAAACTCTCGGCGGGGCTATTTATACTCCCTTTTTTATCTCGTGCGTGGGAATGGGCGCAGGGTGGGGCGCGAATTGAGTTCGAGGCTGTCGCTCGTAGATGAGCGGATAAGAAGCAACAGACCACTGATTGGAGAACGAGGATTTCGGAGGTCATTAAGCTTTCAGTACTCTACACCAGGGATGGCCACCCCAAATGATCTTGCGGGTCACTTTGGAAATGCATCACAACTCCGCGGGCCGCATATAAAATCATATATCCCCATATTAGATTTAGACCCTCTATAGACATTTTATTCTTACATGTAAACACAGATATTATATTAATAATGATACTAAATGCACAGTGTAAAGAAATGCATAACACTAAAAATGAAATGTTTTTTTCTTCTTTCTAATGCAGCTGGCAAACACTTAGACAGCTTGGTCTTGGATGCTTTAAGGCAAGCGCTGCACAGACGTTACTCACTTTGCATTACCCAGGGGGCGCGTGTAACTTGAAGATGAGCCACGGACGCGGAGTAACAATGCCCCCGCAACGCTCTACGATCCTATTAGGACCGGGACCTACGGTTTAAAATGGATTCCGAACCACTACAACACCCACGGCAAAGCCGGGATTCGAACCCGATACCTGTGGTACCGAACGCCAGAGCTAAAAAATGAAATGTAAAAATATATAAATAGAAACGAAATAGGAAAAAATGAAATGATTAAAAAACATTTATTATTGCTTTTACTATTTACTATTGTTAGTACATTAGTAGTGCGATATTTGTTTCTCCACTCTTTTACTTAGCGTTTACAAATCGATCTCAATTTGGGTATTTGCATATCGTAGTAGGTGCTGCACGTTAGCGTCCGTTATGTTTGAGCGCGTTTTGTGTTTGGTCAATTTCATTTTCGAAACAAGAAAAAAAAACTATTACCAAGTGTAAGTTGAACCCAAAAAGATAACAAATTGAAGTAAGAGTCTGATTTGCTCTGCTGTCAATAATCAGCTGTGCGTGTCAAGGAATGATCACCTCTTCATTGAGGTCACTTAAAATGAAACAAATATGTTATATTAGATCTATATGTTATATAATATCTATGCGTTATATGATATCTATGTTATATTAGATATTTCAAGAAGCGCGCGCATCATGAGTTTGCAGAATATAATTTAATTATTCAGCGAACTCATAACTGTATACTCATAAATAAAACAGGCACTATCTGTCATATATTTACAAGAATATTTTTTTAAAATCAAAATTAATTTCTTCTCATAATTTCGGCAGTTAATTTTTAAATATATGGATGCACACGTAATGTATTTTTTTAATACATTGGTTTTCAGTACTTTGGCCATTATAAAATAAATATACACTGAAGTGACAAAAGTCATGGGATACCTCTTAATATGGTGTCGGCCCTCCTTTCGCCCGGCGAAGTGCAGCAACTCGACGTGGCATGGACTCAACAAGTCGTTGGAAGTCTTCTGCAGGAATATTGAGCCATGCTGTCTCGATAGACGTCCATAATTGTGAAAGCGTTGATGGTGCAGGATTTTGGGCACGAACAGACCTCTCGATGATGTCCCATAAATGCTCGATGCGATTCATGTCGGGCGATCTAGGTGGCCAGATCATTCGTTGGAATTGTCCAGAATGTTCTTCAAACCAATCGCGAACAGTTGTGGCCCGGTGACATGGCGCTTTGTCATCCATAAAAATCCCATCGTTGTTTGGGTACATGAAGTCCATGAATGGCTGCAAGTGATCTCCAAGTAGCTGAACATAAGCATTTCCAGTCAATGTTCGGTCCAGTCGCACCGGAGGACCAAGTCCATGCCATGAAAAACAGCCCACACCATTACGGAGCCACCACCAGCTTGAACAGTGCCTTGCTGACAGTTTGGGTCCATGGCTTCGTGGGGTCTGCGCCACACTCGAACCCTACCATCAGCTCTTACCAACTGAAATCGTGACTCATCGGACCAGGCCACGGTTTTCCATTCATCTAGGGACCAACCGATATGCTCACGTGCCCACGAGAGTCGCTGCAAGCGATGTCGTTCTGTCAGTAAAGGCACTCGAGTCGGCCTTCTGCTGGAATAGCCCAAGAAAAAACAGAAACTTGAACAGAAATGAAAGCACCCTGTTCTACGCGATGCTAGTGCCATCTGAAAATTTGCATATTGCTATTCCATGACTTTTGTCACTTCAGTGTATTTTGTAAAAGTGTGATAAATCTCACGGGCCAGAAAAAAGTTCAAGGCGGGCCGCCGGTTGGCCAGCCCTGCTATAAATATTAATACTTCCTAGAAAAGAATGTAACAGAAGTTTAAACTTATACTTAATTTAAAATCCTTCATACACATTCATGGTTTTTTTTTTGTCTCTAATTCCAAAATGGGGCCAGATGGCCGAGTGACTAGCGCTCTGGAGCTCAGTGCCACAAGTTTGGGTGTATTATAGTGTTCTATAGTGTAGACGTTCTATCGTGTTTTAAACCTCTACATCTTGCTTTTAATGTGCGTTAAGGAATTGTTCATTCTTGTGCATAAATCTAGAGTAGAAAAATAAGCTTATTTTTTAAGCGTAACTTCACCTATAATTAACTTATTCTATTCTATTCTAACTATTTTACATTCACAATAAGTTATTTGCATACGAAAATAATTTATTTCCTATAAAATATTGATCGAACGATGTAGCTAATGGCATCATCATCATTGGCGCAACAGACCACGGTGGCACATGGCCTTCTTCCTACTGGCGAAATATGAGATTTTGTTTTTGTTTTTATCTGGTAGTTTTGTTGATTCTACGCCCCTGGTTTATCGCTCTAAGACCTCGGACCGGACTGAGGATAAATGGATTCTGAGCAACTACAAACATCCATGACACCGCTGGGACTCGAACCCAAAGCCTGTGGTACCGAGAACTAGTCACTGTACAGTCAGGCCTCAGTATATATCTAGATATATTCAATATGTGGTTTATATGTTCAATAAATTGGAGTTTTCAGTATTTCTTGTTGCTGTTGGTCCTGATTAATTCTATCGGAATTCGACTTTATAATCTAACATATTAATCTCTTTTTTAAAAGTTATAGAAAAATCTTTACGAACCTATTTTTATCATTCTGAAAGAAAATCATCCAAGTTGCAAGAAAAACCGATCCCAGCCAATGAAGAGACTCGATTTATTTCCTGGCAGCCATTCATCTTGACAGACGATCTTCCGTTCCCGGTCCCCACGAGGGCATTGTTTCAATTCGAGCGCTCGCATCCGAATGATTTCGCTCTTCAGAGCAAACACCCCTCCAGACGATTTTTTTCATCTCACCCTCCTTTCACTTTTTATGCTCCCCCGGGGCTTCTCCAGATTCTGCAACCCTCCTATTCCACCCCCTCCCCTATTCTACCGATACAAAGAACAGACGATTTTGGAAAGATTTTCCGAAGAAGAAGAATGTCTCAATACCGATTCTGAGAGATCAGGGTAGAATGAAACAGACTGATGTCATCTACTTAAACCAAATCTACGAATGCAAGAGAAAAAAAAAATGTACATGATATTATTATAAGATTTCTTAGTGCTATTTGCGTATTTGTACGATTAGCTAAAGATCCATTAAAATTATGAATGGAAACATCACGTCCGTGGATTAACATGTTCTCCTGCACGGTCAGAAGTGAAATATTATTTTTCTAATAAGCTTTCTGTAATAACTGCCACCATAGCAGAAATATAATCTATATCTGGGACTCAACACACTTATTCGCAAATAAAGTTCATAATTAAAAGAGATTCATTATTAAAGAGATATTCATGATTGACATTATAAATATGTTGGGAAGAGATAGAATTTTCTTATTGCATATATATATGTAAATAAATTCTGTAGCCATGCTTCCTCCTACCCACTGGCACGAGCGCCCTATGTGGCTTTCAGGAGAAATGGTTAATTGGCGTACAGTCTTACCCAGAGAGGAAGTATATTTTGCACACTCTGTGCATAGCAGAGTTTCGGGTTTTCGGCTTAGAAGTGGAGACCTTCCAAACTATATAATTATAGTATTTAAAGAGAGGGTAATATAATTTTTCCAATAGACTTTCAGCGATAATGCCACCACTAGCAAAAGTATATTCTGTAAGTTGTACGAACCCCTTATCCACAAATAAGATTCATTATTAAAGAGAGATTCATGACTGACGATATAATTACGTTGGGAAAAATATAGAATTTTCGTATTATATATATGTAAATAAATTCTGTAATCATGCATATTCCCACTCACTGGCAAAACGTCGCCTGTAGCGTACAAGAGAAATGGTCAGCTGGCCTATAGACTCTCACCAAGAAATTAAGTATATTTCGTGCACCCTGCGCGTAGCACAGTTTCAGGTTTTCGGCTTAGATGTGGAGTCCTTCCACGAATCTGTAATTATCTGTCTTTAAATGTGTTAATTATTGTATGTCAATTTGATTGTGAGACATATATTACATATGTATAAAAGTAATAAAATATACAAATAAAAAAAAGATTTTTTCTTGGGAAAGGATTAATCCCTTTCCTATTTCTTTCTTATGGGAAAAATTCGATTTGGTTTACGTCCTGTTTGGTATAAGCTCAAGAATCAGGAACGAGTTAAGGACGTATGGAGAGGTACCATTGTATTTTCATCGGATATATAAAATATATTCACTGCATCTATTCTTAAAATTCTTATTACATCATTATACAATTTTGTTGTAAAATTAAAGTGTTCAAATTTCTAATGTTGTTATGCTACCAAATGGGAAGAAAATCACTCAGAAGAACTTATATCTCTTTCGTATCCAAGCCATCGTTGCTTTTTAGAAACACCCACGTAACTTTCATGTTATTATCAGGTTTCGCAGAACGACCGTCGAGCTTTTTTTCCTGAAATCGAGCTGCGACAGCTCGATGGGGGATTTGCCTTCTATTTATAGCTATTCGGAGAGTGAAGCTGTCTGAGAAGGACTAATGGAGAAAAGTCCCCCGGGCATCTCGGGGTGGGTGATTTTGACAAACGCCTCAAAAAGGAATTCTGCACTGAAATATTACTTTTGACGACTGCTAGTAACGGCTCAAATTCTTAGACACCGTCAATTTTCTAATCTCAGAATTAAAAAAAAAATGTTTTTATGTTTAAGATATATATATATATACTACTGTGCCCAAAAAGTAAAGCCAATTGTTGTTGTTTTTTTCAAAAACTCTATATTTATTCTTCAAATTTATTTCATAGCCTTCAAAGTAATCCCCTCCGGACACAATGCACTTCTGCCAACTTTTTTTCCAATCCTCAATGCATGCTAAAAAGTCATCGGAGGGATGGCCTTCAAAGCGCGCGACGATTCACGTTGAATCAAAACGTTGTCCCCTTCAGTCGACTCGGAAAAAAACGTTGTCCCCGGTACCAGTGGTGACGCGTTTGAGTTTAAAGAATTCAAACATTAGCCAAGGTTTGTAATTGTAAATCGACGCACGGTGTGAATACAGTGGTTGCGCAACGATATGGGTTTCATTTTCATTTTAAACATTTGGGCGAAAAAGTCACGAATGAAGAATCACATGCAAACAAAATTTGCAAGCTGGCGCATCAAAATCACCGGAATCAGTTTTTTCGGTAACTCAAAACTCGAGATTTTGACGTCAAATTTCATACAGAGGCCCAGCAAACTAAAAAGAAAAAAAAAAAAATTGATATTCCACCGAATTTTAAATTGAAAATTCCACTTTTTGACATTTAGTATATATATAATATATACACACACATACATGATTCTTGAATTGAAGAATTTTGAAAGAAGTAATAGTAATAAATATGTAACAAAAACATGTGCCCATCTTTTATTTTATATCTACTTTCGTTAATCTTGATTTTTTTTAATTTGATTAATTATGTATGCTTAAAACACAGTTTCATTTAAATATTCTTCAAGAGTCAATAATCAGAATTATGAAGGTAGATTCGTTACTTATGTGAGTGCTTTAACGAAACGTATATTTTGAAGGTATGAACTTCTTTTATTCTTTCAAACGTATATTAACGTATACACATATATTAGCGTATACTCGTATATTAGCGAATATAGAAGCGTATATTAGTGATATGAAATTCTTTTATTCCTTATTTACCGGAATAGCATCATTTCATTATAAGTTACCATCATAGGTTTTACAATGGTCATACTTATATACGAATTTTTTTCTATAATTAATTTTATTTTTCTAATTATTTTGACTATTTAAATTGTTATTGATGTAGTATGAATAAAATTAACAGTTATTTATTAAATTAAAAAAAAATGTTTATGAAGAGTTCAAAAACATAAGCCATACAACAATTTTTATTGTTTTGACAATACCGCCATTACATAACCCAGTGAATGATTGATGAGTTTTATCTATGAGTAGGTGTTGCAAGATCTACTAAACCCATTGGTGCGTGACAGTCGAGAAAAAAAGCTTTTTTTTGTATTTTAATTCTTTTAAACGTGCGTTTAAAGCATCCCTTCTCTGCTGTTGCGATTACGGTTACAATGAAGCACTTCACAAAGCGGAGAATCGTCTCTTTCATCCCATCTCTACCAGAAAGAACTCCTGTGTTCTCTCTTTGGAACACAAAAGAGCCATTTCTTCATCCTTCCAGATACCAGCAAGTTACCCATTATTTGTTCTCCCCTTTTGGAACCACAATGGATTCCAAAATGTTCGAACACAGTAGCCGGATAAGGGTTCGAAACCCATTGTTGCAAACGATACTTCCCAACCAAAAAGCCCGAACTAATCCATTAACACTACAAAACACACTCGGAAACAATCCTATCGAACCCTTTCATCTCGAAATCGTGACGAGAAGAAAGTCGTGACGACCTCCCGTGACCCCCTTCTTTTGCGCAGACGATTTTTTTTCTTCCCTCCCCTTTCTGCTCGAGTCCGGGATGTGGGTCAGCCAGGCGACGATGCGGGGGAGGAAACATGCAAACTGACCTGATCCATTTCTGGTTTTCTCAAAGGAACTACATCCCCACTTTGCCCCCTCCGGGAATGCTTTTCTGATGATTGCTGTTAGAAATCGTCTGCCAGTAACCATCCCTTCGGGCAAGGATTTTCCCGTTGGATGCCTTGACCATTTCCTCGAGGGGGTGAGTTCGAATCAGAGCCTGAAGGTCACGCAAGGGTAGGTTCGTTTTACAAAAAATGCAATGTATATTTTCAACAACTTCAAGTGGAGGTCACGTTTTTATTGTATGCAAATAAATATGATTTAACTTTTTGAAAATGATATAAGTTTCTATGTTATTATGTTATTATATTTTATTCATTCTATTTTTAAAAAAATCAGACGCAAAGAAGCTCCGTAGATTTTGTGATTAGATCTAAATGATTTCTGAACATACCATTATACTCTAAAATTCTAGATCCATCATAAATTTTTAGAAAAAAGCATGTTAGTATTTATATCAGTTCACTTTTATCTAAATCTTTGAGGTATGTTAAAATAATTAAGTATGTATATTTATTTAAATTTTTTAATCCAGTAATTATGCAGTAAGAATATTTCAACTAATAAACTATTTAAAGTATAAAGTATTGTTGTGATATTGTTGTAACTAATCCTCAGTGTTTGGTAGTGCGGGACGGGCATTCCATCAATAGTCTACTAATGGATGGAGGGAAAGGGGGCAGCTTCTATTGGAATGGAATATACGTAGGTAGAAATCTGACGTGGTTACGTGTCGCTAAAGAAGGAGAGCAGTGCCTTTCGTTAGAACTATCCCTCATCTGCGTATCGTATGGAAGAAAACTCGGAAGACTCCTTTTGGAATGTTCATATTTTAACACAAGGCTGCAACATAAAGGATAAAAATATAATGTTTTTTTTCCCTAAGTTTCTAAACATTACATTAAGAAGCACAAGTTTTCATAGTATAAAAATTAGCTCCTCATTAACGTTCTCAAAAGGGCCTTTCCGGACTGTAACTGGAAGCCATCTGAAATCCATTAGCCAGACTAACAATTCCCCTGAATTAAATATACCTTCATTTGCCACACACTGCGACCCTCCTCCCGCCTCCCCCTCCCACTCGTGCTCCCCCGAGTGACATCTTTCATAAGCCATTGATCTTAGCGCCTGTCTTGCGGGCATCATCTGGAAATTGTTGCTCTGTTGATGGATGCACTTGCAGCATTGCATCGGGGTAAATAAGTTACATCAGAGATTTAATGCAATACCTATGAGCAGTGACGCGCTTTTTTTTTTGTTCAAAGGCCAAAGTAAATTGATGCTGGATTCGAGTCCCAATTGAAACCTAAAAGAAGATTCAGGTTCGTATTATCTGGTGGCGTGCGTTGCAGTTACTGCTTTCAAAAGTGAGGATAACTAGATGGTCATTGTCAGAACCCGTGTGCAGCATTTTGCCTCGATAGTCAGGCTGTTTAGCGCCAATTTATGGGTTTTCTCGTGAACGATTCGAAAATGTAGAGCGCAGCCTGATTGACTAGCGCCTTGGCTAGCGCTCTGGCCTTTGGTACCACAGACTTCCGGTACACAAACCCTGGAGATGGTATGGATGCTTGTGAGTAGTTCCGAATCCACATTAAACTGTAGGTCCCGGTCTACTTACTCCAAAGAGTCTAATTAGACCAAAGAGTGCGCAAAATGATAGTAGAGCGACAAACCAAACCAAATGTAGAGCAGTTACTTCTAAAAATCCCCTAAGAAGACAATATTCTTTCTTAATTGTATGTTGAGAGTTTTTGTGGGTGGTATATAAAAGTGGTTTGGTTTGGTTTGATTTGGTTTGTCGCTCTACGGTCATTTTTTGCACGTTTTTTCGCACAGATTGCTTAAAATTATTCAGACCGGGACCTACAGTTTAATGTGGATCCCGAACCACTAACGAATATCCATGCCATCGCCAGGATTCGAACCCGAAGACTGGGGTACTAAAGACCAGAGTTCTGACTAATTGACCATCAGGCCGCCATACATAAGTAAGGCCCACCGATGTTCAATAAAAAAAAAGTAGATAAATTTAATGGCAAAGCGAGATTATTAATCAAAAATTTTGGAGGGGCTTGAGGGAAAATTAAGTTTGATTAAATAATTTTTGCTTAAATAATTGTTTGCAGTTGTTTATTTTGCCCTTTTTTATTTGTAGTAAATGAAAAATAATCAAATCTGCTAATTATTCATACAAAGTCCCAGAACACGTATCGCTACAACACAGATCCGCTGCTATTTACCATGAAAAAGAGATTATAAATAATGAGGAACTAGAGCAATGGAAGTTTAAGTCGGTAGTTATTATCAACGTGATTTTATGCAGAATTTTTTTTTGGTATTTATTACAATGAATTGTAATTGTTGGTTAAGTGAGAGTTTAATAAAATGGGGTTAAAATATAATATTGAATCATTTAAAAATTCATATAAAACACATTTCATTATAATATTTAGAAACCATTGAATTTTAGTTGAGATTCCATTTGCTACAATAGTTTCTTTTAGAAATTTCAACATCAAATGTCAAAGAAACGCAAGCGATCCGAGTTCTTTTTGCGCAAAAAAATTCCCTCGTAACGATATTTTGATAGCCTCAAACGATATCTGTCATACTCCGCCAAATCCATCCCTGCATCCCTGTTGATTTCGAACGTGACTCACTCCTTCCCCCGAAAAAGAACTGTACCGGAACGCACCCTCCAGGCCTTTCCATTTTAATATTTCACTCGAGTTCAGAACTATAAGGTGGCAGTTCAACTGTAAAATGGCCGAACGTGGAGCGTTTGTTTTCTAAAAATATCTACGAATGCCGCTTTTATTTCGAGTAAATAATGCCATGGTTAGTTCCAGTCAAATCTTTTATTACACATTTTATTGGATAACAGTAATCCATTTCATTTCCTTAGAATGCCCTTTTCATGCTTAGAATGCCCTTTTTAATGTTGAGGATTTGCAATAATAAGTAGAGAAAAAGGAATCATTTTTTAGAGAAATTGGAATCTTACATTAAGAAATAATAGTACATAAATTTGTAAAAGCTATAAATATTAATTTTACTTAATGGTATATTTGCAAGCATCTCATTAGAATATGAATGAACATATATTTTAAATCTTTTCGTGTCCTTAGAATGCCCTTTTCATTTATTAGAATGCCCTTTTCAATGTTCAGGATTTGCAATAATAAGTAGGGAAAAAGTAATAATATTTTTTTAGATAAATTGGAATCTTACATTAAGAATATATAGTGTATAAATTTATAAAAGCTAAAAATTTTATTTTTATGGTATGTTTGCAAACATGGTATGTTTTTAACATATGAACAATGGTATGGTATGTTTGCAAACATCTCATTAGAATAAGAATTAATATACATTTTAAATCTTTTCATTTCCTTAGAATGCCCTTTTTCAATGTTGAGAATTTGCAATAAAAGTTAGGAAAAAGTAATGATAATTTTTTAGACAAATTGGAATCTTACATTATGAATTTATAGTACATAAATTTGTAAAAGCTATAAATATTAATGCTACATATGATACATTTGCAAACATCGCATTAAAAAAAGAATTAACATATATATTTGAAAAAATGTTGATAATTTAAAGCAAATATAAATAAATATATATATATATATATAAATATTTAAAAAAGTGTTACTTTTTACACTTACAAGTCTCAAAAATATTACAAAATAAGAAGGGGGGAAAAAGAAAAAAACTTCTAAAGGGCCAATTCTAGGTCATTTCTACTTTATATCTGAAGTGTAGATCAACTTCTTTTCTGATGTAAAATGTGATCAATAAAATACAGATAAATCAAGATTTATATAAGTTGTAGGATTTGAACAAACGTGACACTTTTTGTTTGTTCAGCGACAACTCTAAACCTTCTTAATCCGTTCCAGATCCTTGAACTTACTTATACCAAGCAGGACGTAAACCAAAGAAATTTCTCCCGTAAGAAATAAATGAAAAATGATTAATCCGTTCACATGAAAAAAAAAAAAAAAAAAAACCTTTTCTTATTAGCATATTATCCATTGATAGGATTCTTTAAAATGATTAAAGCTCTGTTGAACGATAAAGTATATAAATACAAAAGGAATTAGGCAAAAGATTAGGCTACCGGAATTATCAGATTTGTAGTTATCTGTCTATCTATCTTATCTGTCTTCCCTGTTGTACTTGTGTTATTCAAATGAGTTCATACTCTGTTTACTTTTTTTCAATATTTCGGCTTCGACAACTGGTCCTTAATTGTACTGAATATGAACTAAGATGAGGAGGTTTAAGGGGTATTTCCCCCTGTTGGTACTCCGTAATCGGTACGCCAGTTGCCAGTCTAAAGAATTTTGTTTTCTCCTCAAATGTTTGCGGCCTGATGACCAATTGGCTAGAACTCTGGTCTTTGGTGCTACAGGTTCGAATGCTGGCGACGACATAGATGTTTGTTAGTGGTTCGGAATATGGATATTAACGATTTGTTCAAATAACCTAACAGCACTGACAGTCGAAATAGTACTTTACGCTATGTTCATATTCTTAACTGTGAACCATAAATATCGTTATCAGTATCAAATTTCCGTTCGTTTTCTTAATAATAGTAATTATACGAAACTAAATAACCACATATGTTCTCAAGAGCGTCAAGAAGTTAAATAAATACAACAAATAAAATGCTTTACAACCCAAATAGAATAATTTACAAAATACATTTTAAATTGCCTTTAGAATAACTAAATTTTGAATTAATTTGTCACAATAATTTGTCTAATTTTGAGTTAACTTGCCACAAAAATTTGCCTATCTTTTTTAGTTCATTTGCCACAATAATTTGCCTAATAATACCTAATTTTGAGTTAATTTGTCACAATAATTTGCCTAATAATGACTAATTTTGAGTTAATTTGCCTAATAAGACCTAATTTTAAATTAATTCGCACACAATAATTTGCCTAATAAGACCTAATTTTAAATTAATTCGTACACAATAATTTGCCTAATAAGACATAATTTTAAGTTAATTCGCACACAATAATTTGCCTAATAATGTCTAATTTTAAGTTAATTTGCCACAATAATTTTCCTAACAATACCTAATTTTGAGTTAATTTGCGACAATGTAGATATGTATAATCAACATAAAGCTGGGAAAAAACCCCCACAAAACCAAGATAAGATTGGATGAGTTGAATAGAAACAACAACCCACACTATAGCAAAGTGAAATAAAACCAGGACCAGAAAATACTATCTCGCTGTCTACAGATGCGGGATATGGGTTAGATGGGGTGGGGTGGGGGATAAAGGGAGGGGGCACAGAATGGGGAGGAGATTTTTATTCGAGCAGGGTGTTGCGTTTCCGAGCGGGAAAGGCTATTCGAAACTTCTTGCGGGGGAAGATGAATAGCCAAGCAGGTCACTCTGGGAAAAGGTATGGGCTACATTTACCTGGAGATATGGAGGGAAGAAAAGGGAACATACCTGGCTACGATAGAGAAGGGACCATCCATCTTAGAGAGAATTCCAAGGAACATGATTCGTGTGACTCGAGGTGAAAATCATGAAATATTTATAAACCCATTTTTCACTTAATAGATTTGTTTACAAAACTGAAAAAAGCAATTCCCGTACGTAATAATTCACAACATGGGTTGGAAATTGTTTTTTTCTTGAAAGATTTTATGTTGATGAAATATTAAATCCGAAAACAGGATCCAGCTTTTGTTTCATATAAAGTAAATATAAGCATAATATTTGTGAATATTTTTCTTCAATATTTTGATAATAAATTCGAATGTTTTAGAACATTCACCATCACAGTATATATGGAGCACTTGAGCAATAAATATAATGATTTATGATAATAAACTACGACAGCAAATCAATTTCTGACTTGCAAAAGAATAATTATTTACTATTTTGCCTTCACAATAAGTTCTTTGTAGATTTAAATAATTTATTTCTCCTATATTTTTAATCGGATGATGTAGTTATTGAAAATAAATATTATAATAATTAAAAACTAGAATAAAAATCTTTCCATAATAAATTTTTTACCAATCCATTCATATTGTCCATATTTATATAAAATCAGTAACTCCAATGATATCTTGTAATAAATAATATGTTATTACAAAATAAATTGTATAACTCCCATGAACCGTGGTTACTTATATAACAATACAATATTGTTTTCAAACAAAAGGCACTTTGATCTGACGTCTTCACTACTGGAAGGCGTATAATTAGCAGATGTAGCGTTAACTAGAAAACATCTCGGGTCCCTTCATATACTGCATTTAATGTTTTTCCCTCACAATTTGAATGAACAGGCATGGAATTCGAGAGATTCTGTACCCTCTGTTCTGTACTGATTCTGAACCCTAAAAAGACTTTCGAGCTTATGGATTTAAACGTGTCCATAAAAGGCACTTTGACATGAGGTCTTTCACAAATGTACGCATATATATATATTTAGTCAGGGACTAAGCATTAGTTAAAGAACACCAGGTATGCCTTCGTACACTGCATTTACATTTTCTCCTAACAATTTGAACGAACAGGTATGACGCTCTCGACATTCTGTACCCTACCCTTCTTCTCGAAAAGGACTTCCGAGCTTACGGATTTAATGTGCTCATACCAAATAAATAATAATTTGTCTGATAATGTCTAATTTCGAGTTAAAATTGCCACAATGATTTGACTAATAATACCTAATTTTGAGTTACTTTGCCTAATAATGCCTAATTTTGAGTTAGTTTGCGAGAAACCGGATTTGCCAACATAGAAATTGAAACTTCCAGTTTAGCATTACTGGTTGAATTTCAAACGAGATAAACTACGGAATATTTCATGCGGCCTGACGGCCAACTAGCTAACACTCTGGTCATTGGTACCACAAGCTTCAGATTTGAACCCTGGCGGTGATGGACATGGATGTTTGTTAGTGACTCGGAATCTACGTTAAACTGTAGGTCCTGATCTAATTAGCCTAAAGTGTGCACAAAATGACCGTAGAGCGACACACTGCAATATTTTACTTAAAATTTTTATACTTGTTCTAGGTAAGAATCATAATTTTAAATAATTGCTTTTAAATATTTTGTTAACATCTAACGGTTACGTATACGCAGTTTTTTTTTAACCAACTGATGCACTTCTTTCTTTGGGAACGTGATGAACTCTGGTCATCGTGGATGAAGACGGTGATGATATTTTTCAGATGAGCCCTCCACCGCACAGGAGAGAGAGAAATATGTCTTTGGAAGAGGCCTCTGACGTTTAATCAATCGCGCTCCGTCAGGATAGAGGTCCCCCGGGATCCTCCCGCCTCAATCCTGCCCGCCAGGAAAGTCATCCACTGCAGTTTGAGCAGCAGCAGCAAATTGGACAGGACTTTCATAAACCGATAAATGGGTTTGTTTGGGAAACAATTGGATTTTTTTCTTCTGGTTGATATGTGAAATAGAAATTTCCCATCCTGAATCCTGGGCTTGTAATAAAAAAAATTATACAATAATATTTCATATTTAATCTGTAAATTATTCTAGTGGTGAATGACCAGAAGTCGGTAGAGTCAGGATTCGTAACATGTGGAGCTAGAATGTAGGAGGGGTTAGGTTTGAATAAACTACAGGTGTTCGTTGCAGTCAGAGTTTTCTGAAACGAGGCTTGCTTTGGATTGGTTTGTCGCTCTACGGTTATTTTATCAGACAGATCGGGATCTATTATATAATCAACGATTCCCAGCTCAAAGCTGTTTTAATTTTATTGGCACAAAAAAAGAGGTAAATTCACGTGAAATAAGGTACGAGAACTGGTGTGAAATATTATTGTACCCTTGATATATTAATGATATATTATATATGATATTATACCATGATGTATTAATGATATTTTTTTTTATTTCCAGTGCCTATGCAAAAAGTTACATAGAACAATAGCATTACGAACAACGCAACTATCAACTAACTAAGAATTAAGAACAAAAAAAAGAGTCATTGCCAAATGAGCGACCTTGTTTCCCAATATCTCGACTCCTCTGTAGGTCCACGAAGAACCCCACATCAGAGCAGATGGTCCCTGTTCATCTTCAGAGTCCCAAAGTGGGCAAATATTATAGGTTGAAATATCTATACGGGGTAGATGGCGGCAGGTCAATCATGTTCCTTAGATAGGCGAAAGACAGTCACTGCTTTGCGTGTTGGTTTATCGGGTATAAGAGAAGGGTCTACCCTCGTTCAGTTTTGGAGGGCTGTACGAGTCAGAATATCCCGTAAGAAATTAGATGTAAATAAATGTTTTATAAACAGTTTAATCTTCCAATAAGGAATAGCTGTGTCAGGATGTAAGTCCACTTGTTCATTGCCCCAAAGACCATAGTTAACGATATATTATATATGATATTATTGATACCTTGATATAACATTTGAGATTTAGTTAAATGGTCAAAATGAAAGAAGGCCGAAAAGAAGAAAAATGAGGTTTTAGGAAATCTTTCCAGATTATAGTTGTCGTCTTTTAATACATGAAGTACAACAAGACATGAAAAAACATGAAGTAAAACCCCCAAAAAGATACAGTTTTAATGTTTCGATCACATGTCGTCTTCATTTCGAAGTAAATAATTTTTTTTAATCTCCACTAGTCCAACTTATAGTGATTTTTAAGAAGGATTATTCATGTCAAAACCCTACTTAAACATAACTGTCACTAGAGTTAATTCTTGCCCACAGGGAAGAGAGCATTTAAATCTGTGGAATCTTCTCCATCAGATATGTCACCATGCTCTGGTAAGTGCGTCCAAGAGGGTGCTCTAGAAATCTCTGGCAGAATGAGGAATAGAGGGGATGGTCACGTGCTCCATCAGTAGATGTTTCCGTTTGCTGTTTCAGACAAGGAATCGGTAGATCCTTCGGGTTGATAAAGACGGATTGCTTCAGTTTCTCGGAACAGGTGGATTCGGGATGATCAGTTCTGCATCCGTTCTTTGTTCCATTTCCAACTTATCACTCCTCGACATCTTCGTGATGCCGATATCAAGATAAGAAAGCTCTCTAATCAAAATTTTGATGTATAATGTATACAGCATTTAGTATTATGTTTTCCACTGTCAATAGCTATTAAGGTACACATGTCTTATTCTAGAAAATACATTTAAAATGAATATTCTTTATTCTTATTCTTATAGTTATCATTGATTTAAATCAAGATTATCCAAATCTTTTAAGGTTTAGATTAGCGTAGATATATATCGAGATACATAATTGGATACTGATAAACAGTTTCATCATTATATGAAATTAGAGTTGATCTATAAGCCATATATTTATGTAAATCTGTTACAAAGATTCGTGCATCTTTTGCTTTTCAATGCAGGCAATTTTAGTTTGTGTTTCTTGGCGTACAGTAAAAAATGTTGTACACGTTTTATATACAATATTTTATATGTAATAACAGTGTATTCTCTAGTGAATTTTTGTCCACTTTCTGGTTTATTTTAATTTCATAAGAAATATATATAAATAATAAATAATTAGCAATTCATAATATTTATATTCAAGCTGCAATATACAATTTAACATTTATAATGAAATTTCATTATGAAAAAGGTAAACGATATAATTGATAGAAGTGCGAGTTCACCAGAAGATAGAAAAAAAAAGGCGTGGAAAAGGTTTTATTAATTAAATATTTAAAAAATTAAATCAATGCAAAATTTTTGAAGCCCTAACAGAAATATATATACATGCTTTTTTGTTTAACGTCGAAAAGCTTCATGTAGCATTTATATACTTATTGTGGTGCCTGTCATAAATCGAAACATTCAACCACAGGTTAGTATTTTAAACATAAAGTTTATTGTACAGCCCAAATGATACATGCCCGATAATTACAAGCTGCAGAAAAGAAAAAAAATTGCATCTGACTCTACAGGGAAAGCCACTCACTAACCGGAACGTGTCTGCCCCTATCTCTAGTCCACAAGCAAACAGAGAGTTCTCCACAGCTTCTACGATGGAATCTGTCCAACAGCAAAGGGCTTGACAGCAACAGTTGCCCGGCAACAAAAGCAGTAGGCGTTTCGGCAATAACTCATGTCATAAATCCTACACATGTTACTGCTTCGCCAGTCAGTACAATATATATATATACATATATATACGTTGTACTGACCTATATTATATAATGTTCATATACCACGAACAGCCACCGATTTGTGACGAAGGGAGGACAGTATCTTCCCGGAGGACTTTTAAGGATAAACGCCTTCATTTATGTGCAGTATGGGAAAAAACGTAGAATACTCTCATAATTACTCCTGACTATCAGATACTCGAATCTTTCATACAAATTTTCATAATTACTACCAAATCTCTCTGAAAGCAGTGACTAAAACAATGCTGCCAGTTAATAAGAATCTCGCCCCCCTTTTACGCTAGCTGCACATGTTGTTGCTGAGTCACGAGTCGGGCGCATTAGAAAGTTGTCATATCATTTTTCGTAATAGCATGCGTTCATATAATATGATAAATTTGAACTGTTTATTTACAACTCATTTCGATAACATCCTAACACACCGTGCCATTTAATTTGCCCTGTTTTCTAAAGTCAGCAACTCTGCTTTAACATATATTATTTTTTTTGCCAACCATTAAAGCCTTTTTACCCGAGCAATCAAACCATAAATTTCCAAACTTTCTATTAAATCTCAGAGTGTCATACTCAATAAGTGAGTCGTTGGGTTGAACAATAAGACAGCTATAGCTGTTCGGCACAGTTCGGAAAAATATCGACTCTCCAGTGTGTCTTTACACAGCGAACGTGATTCGGTTGAATGCACTGCATGCTTCGCCGTCCCCACCACCTGAAGCTGCGAATTCAGTTATGGATCGTAAATGTCTCTTTATAGGTCTCCATGAAAACCGAAGACAATTGCACGCTCGAGTGACACACTTATTCCTTGCAGAGTTTATCGACCCCCACTGTTCGATTTCTCAGCAACTTGCGATCGGAGTAGAAAGTTAAAAAGCAAAAGGCAGAGAGTTGGTTAAAAACAATTCTCATTGCATACATTTATGTTTGATTTCATTGCGTATGTTGGTGTCTGGTTTGCTTTGATTTGTTGCTCTATGGTCATTTTTTTGCACACTATGGGGCCTGATGGCCGAATGACTGGCCCACGGTGCCATGAATATTTGAAATAGTTCGGAATCTATTTTAAACCATAGGTCCGATCTAAAATAACTGTAGAGCTTTAGGCGTAGGGCTGACAATCCTACTCCGTAAAAAGAGAGCATCTCCTGCCTCGAAATCTGCCAGTAAGCAGACGGCCTTGGCCCACCATAGAGCTGTTACGCCAATGAAGAAGTTGTTTTAAACATTTTCATTTTGCCAAACTTAGTGAAAGTCCGATGTAAAAGATATGGTAATAAATTATTATTATAGGCCTTCACTTGCCGTAACTCTGCTTTATAAGTTTCATAAAAGATACTTCCTTACTTTATAAATCACCACAATTGTGGAACCTTTGGGTGGTTAAGAAATTTTGCTACTAAGATAGATACAAAAGTGAGCCCTAAGTATGAACAGGTTTACTTGAAAACGGAACAGAAACTGATCGGTATATGCATCCCTGCTTTAAAGTCAAGATCAAAATTCTTTATTTCTCATCCGTTTAAGCCAGAGAAGGTATGATCGCGCGAGTGAGTTATTTTTGAAATTTTTTCATGAAAAAACATGTCGGCCATGCTTCAAAAGGGCATAGATTATGTTAATTAATTTTTAAGTATTATTGGAGTTAATGTCTACTAAAAATGTTAAAAACAAGTAAAATTTAAATATAAAATAAGTTCAGGTCTTAAAGGGTTAAAAAAGTTAGCAAGGATCGCCGCCATCGCGCTAGTGCCCAGCCCATGCCTCAAGCAGAGGGGCATACATTATTTTAATTATTTTTTTAGTATCATTGTAGTCAATGTTTACTAAAAATATAAACAAAAAGTAAAATTTAAATATAAAACAATTTCATGTCTTAAAGGGTTACAAAATTTAGCAACGATACAGAATTTCCTAATCCTAAGTTAGCAAGGATGCATACACTTTGTTTCTTACCATGGCCAACAATGATGGGTCCTTAAGACAACAGAAATGAAAAAGCATCTTCTCGTGTATTAGGGGGAACACTTGCACCAACTTGTAAGAGCACTTGAAGCGATGAATTCAGTGTATTTCATAGCAGAGAATCCCCAGGGAAGAATTACCGCTCTTCGTCGCAATTTGCAGCCGAGCGGCACCAGGTGAGGCGAGAAGATCTAATGAGGTGTCTCGGATGAGGAACGCCGCTCGTAACAGGTAATACATTACGACGCAAACTTTAGAGGGCTTGTTTTGTGGCCGAGGGAAGTTCACAGTCCATCTAATTACTGCAAAATGTCTCGCCTATAATCCGCAACGCCGTATGATCAAAAGGCGTCATTTTCGACCCCAAATTATAAAAGATCTCAAATAATCCAAAAGCGATTCGTACCTGTTCTTTGATATATCATATACAATATATCGATCAAGATCTGTTTTTATACACATACCATTAAAATTAATAAAACGTTTTTTTCAGTTTTACAATGCGTTTTAAATGAAAAAAATAATGTATGAAAAATTATGCTATACATTTAGACATATCGGTTTGGTTTGTCGCTGTACGGCCATTTTTTGCACACGAAGGGTTAAATAGACAGGGACCTATAGGTTTAAAGTGGATTCTGAACCACTAACAAACATCCATGCCACCGCCGGGATTCGAACCTGAAGCCTGGGATACCAAAAGCCAGAGAGCTTGCCACCACGCCACTAAGCATACCGGAAAGAAGATATGCATTTAAGGACTATGGTAGAAATAAAGAGACGATATTTTGTTATATGATTTGATATAACTGGTAAACTTGATAATTGCTATCAAGTTTTTGATTTGATTTGGTTGGTTTGTCGCTCTAAGGACATTTATTTGCATTTTAGATTAATTAGACCGGGACCTACTGTTTAACGTGGATCCCGAACCCCTAACAAACATCTATGCCACTGCCAGCATTCGAACCTGAAGCTTGTGGTATCAAAGGTCAGAGTGCTAGCCAGTAATTGCTATAGATTTGGTTTGGTTTGTCGCTCTGCCGTCATCTTGTGCCCACAAGGGCTAAACACACCTTGACTTACTGTTTAACGTGGATTCCGAACCACTAACAAACATCTATACCACTGCCAGTATTCGAACCTGAAGCCTGTGGTATCAAAGGTCAGCCTCTAGCCAGTGGAAATTTTGATCAATGTCAGAGGTAATTGTAATTATTAATGTGGTCTTCTTTAAAACATTTCGAATTCTTAACTATAATCATTTTATCCTTTTTTCCTCCACCTTCAAAGCATCGTTGTAGGAGGATGCCTTTCGCGTTTTCTTTGATATTTTTTTTTGGGGGAAGGGAATCTCCGGCTGCCTTTCGTCTACAACTGTTATGTCTAGAAGATTGTCTATTTTTTCTCGTATAAACTTCTGTTGCCAATTCTTTTAAAAAAGCAATTTTAAGTGGTTGTTGTATTGAAATTTCTTTATGTTTGTTTATTTCTTCATGAAATAGTTTTATTAAATTTTCGGAAAACAATTCTCATACATACTACGCAGGAGCCTCTTATACACACGAAATTCTACGTTTATTAAAATATAATCCACAGATTATTAAATGTAGAAAATTACGGTATATTACTTTATTAATAACCTGTATAACTTTTCTGGTATAAGAAAAAAATAAATGAGAACTAAATTAATTTTTTTCCCGGACATTCTGACAAGCAAAAATCTTTAAGCATAAATTTTAAGGCTTACATTTCTAAAGTTAATATAAGTAGAAACCAACCATACAGTAATATTCCTTCTCTGTTTGTTTGTTTGTTCATTAAAACTACATCTTCAAATTTATTTTCATAATTACAAAAAAAAATTGCTAAAAATTCAATTAACATCAGAATCTGGATAAATCCATTTTGTTATATCGCATTTGTTCTTTATTTTCAGACGATATTACTAAGGATTATTTAATTACGGGGAGAATAGAATTTGTGACGATAACAAAATCAATTGCTACAAGTTGTCACAGATGCTTTAACCTCCAAGCTATAATGAGACATTTTACATTTTTATCGTTGGATTTTTGTTTTCTTTTTGTCCAATATTCCTTTTACTAAATTTAATATCTTAAGTGGTTAAGTAAATTGAATTGAAACCAAAAAGTCTCTCTCAACTTTGTGAATCAGCAAAATTCTTTTTTATTATTATTAGCAGAAAAGTCAACACGAAATACTTTTTCTGGAAGGTGAAACGAATTTAATTTACAAACGGTAAAACGATGTATGCATTTGGTTTACATTCTAATAAATATAATCACAATCCGATGGCTATCTTTCTTAGAAAAGCAATTCAACCTCCAAATAAACATATTACATTAGATTAAATTTTTTTAAATGCTAACTATCTGCAAAGAAAATATAATTAACTGGATTTATAAACATACTTTATACGAATGGTTAAAAGAAAAAAACACAGCAATTAAAAAAAATGTAAGAACATCACGTGATAAGATCATTCCTTTTCTTCCATAACGCTGCAAGTAAATCATTCTTTGATTTCAAGCAATTTTAATGATTAATTAGTATACTATTTGGATATAATATACTAATTACTTCTATCCAATCTCTGACAGTAAAAAAAGATATTCTCTAATTTATGGAGAAGTATATTTAAACTGTCATGTTTATATATATATATATATAATAGCAGAAGCCGGCATACGTTGTCCTGCCAAAATAAATAAATAAATAAATTGTAGAAAATTACATATTGCGAATATATTATCCATGATCCTATACACGTGCATATTAATTTTCATGAATATCGTTTAAACGGTTATAGCGATTGGTTGATATACTGCAGCACCATCTGCTGGCGACTTACAACAAAGGGGATGCCATAAAGACATTTTTAAACACAACAAAACATTTCATCAAAATTGGTCAAACCGTTTAGGAGGAGTTCAGTGACAAACACACGTACAGAATTATATCGATTGCAGCACCACCCAACGGGTCTAATTGTGAACCTAAACCATCAAAGGACACATTCAAACACACACACAAAATTTCATCAAAATCGGCCCAGCCGTTTAGCAGGAGTTTACTGACAGTAGTTCAGTACAGTCAGTTAGGAATTTAGTGACAGTAGTCAGTATTATCATGGATATAGCATCATCTCGGGGTTTATATATATAAACTCACAATGATGCAAAGACTTAAAAGAAAAAAAGTTACTTAGAATAAAAAGGAAACGTTTTTTGCTGCACTTAGGCCGGAATGCGTGACCACAAACTAAGAGGAAATTTCCAATTAAGCTTCTTATTGTTTAAGTAGGTTGAGAGAGAGAGAGAGATAAAAGAAAGGGGCAAATGAAATAAAATCCGACAACAGAAACCGTTCCCAAATTATTTCCTTTATTTGGATAAAGTGAGAAGAGACGACCCGACAGAACTTCCGAACCGGAGAGAGAAAAAACGGTTCTTTCTTCTTCTGAAGAAGAAGCAAAGAGACAAGTAGAGCGAGAAGTTCGATGCAGTAAACATTAAATCTCTTTCTGGTTCTCGACATGGTGGACACGAAAAAAAGAAGCGAGTTCGCACACTTATCAGAACAGAGCCGTCGGCGTTTTACAGCCTGGGGATGGTAGAGCAGAAAGCTGTAAAAACGCGATAACAATCTTTTTAGAGGACTCAGTGAATTTTGTGGGCCATAAAAGACAACTGACACTTGCTGCAAAGAGACAAAAGTGAACTGACTACGGTTCGGCGATCAATATTTATCTGCTACTGCATTGTGACATATCTATGACTATCTATATCTATGAATGATGACATGAAAAATTTTGATCCATTTGTTAATATATTGCAACTAACTTTTTTTTAGAATTTTTTTTTTATACATCAATTCGTTTTTGTTCCGAATATTATTTTACAGACAAGGAAAACATATACGTAAAGTTTTCATGTTTGATACTACGCCAATATCTTCTTATCATCAGAAATAAATACCCCCTTGCTTGACGTCTGATCATACTTTGATAGATTTCTTGAAAACATTGACATCTTTGACAGTTCTCAAAAGTAACTGGCATCATCTACCTTCTTTATATATCTATATATCCTGACTTGGCTTCTTTTTCAGAACATCTATGGAGTTTTTCGCCTTTTTTCTTCACTTAGTAATTGTTTTTCCGTTTGGTTAATGTATTTTTCTAATAATTTTTCATGACTTTTGCTACTTTTAAGCATATTTCTAACCCATCCTGCATCAGAAAACCGGATATTTTTATTTTATGCCACCCTGTTAGCACAAACGCATCAATTCATGAATTTTACTCTTGATAATATTAAATCCCCGATATTTACAGAGATTACATATCTTTTAGAAGGAATCCACTGCTTGCACAGAATGTATATCCTACAATGGATCCCTGCATACGCGGATTTGGAATTTAATGAAATAACATATTCTTTGGCGAAGAAGTCTGGATCAAGCTGTCATTCCTACTTCAATTGCAGATGAAAATGTCTTTGCAAAATCTAAACTTAGCGACGCGATAGTGACTGAGGATCAGTCATATTTATGACAGCTAATTTAACCATCACTACATTCAAGTTCAATTTACATCACTATACAGTTAATTTAACCATCACTATTCAATCATCGTTAATGAAATAAATGATTAGATAGGTTCACACATGATAAAATGAAATTCGTAAATACCGATTTGTTTTTTAATCACATTTTTTAAAATACATACTACGTATATGAGCACACTGTATGTATAAGAAATATATATATATATATATATACCGAATTGAACTCAACTACTTTTACTGGTAATCTTGACCAGCAGGAAAAGATCAAAGTTTATCGTTAATGAAATAAACGATTAAAAGTGTTCGCACATGATAAAATGAGGGTTTGAATGACCGAGTGGTACCACAGGTTTCGGGTTCGAGTCCCGGCGGTGCCATGGGTGTTTGTAGTGGTTCGGAATCTGCTTTAAACTGTAAGTTCCGGTTTAACATGATCGTAGAGAGTTGCGGGGGTATTGTTACTCCACGTCCGTAGCTTATCTCCAAGCTATATGCACCTCCTGGTTAGTGCTAAGTGAGTAACGTCGGTGCAGCTGTTGCCTTAAGGCATCAAAGACAATTCCCTAAGTGTTTGCCAGCTACATTAGAAAAAAAAAAAATGATAAAAGGAAACTCATAAATAACGATTTCTATTAACGAACAATCTAATAATTTTATTAAATAATCTATTTTTTTAAAATTACGTACTACATATACGAACATTCCGTATGTTTGAGAAAAAACAAATATGTGATAACGAAGTGAACTCAATTACTTTTGCTTGCAATCCTGATATGCAGGAAAAGAGCAAGGTCCATTTATTGCACTTAACGATTTACATAACGTTGATAATACTCGCGAGTAATAGCGGCCAAATTACTTCCTCCCCATACCTGGCACAACGAACGTGAAAAAGAAAAATCACTTTCGTTCACACCCTAATCCGCCGAAACGAGTTTCGCTAGTACAAACAAAAACAAAAACAAAAAAAAAAATAAAGTCAAACAATTTCCGAAAGCCAAACAGTAGCCCTTGTCGAACGGTGTCGATTCCATGTTCTGCACATTTTCCATTTAATAAACTCGGTGGAGGGGGTGGGCCGAAGCAAACGATCCTTTTAGGCGATGCTCGATTTCCCTCCGAACACACAGACCCCATTGTTCTGCAGACGATAACCCGCAAAAAAGGCGTAATTAGGTTAATACCTCGATCGCGCGTCGTTATGGAAAGGAACCGCTTTTTAATACCCCCGAACACAATGGAATTAAGATCCTTTCCTTGTCTAATTAAGAAGTGGAAGGGATAGGGGAAGGAAAAGCTGGGCGCCTCTGCGCATGCTCCACGTTTGCCTGGAGATCGCAAAGTATTCAAATTCAATCTTATGCCTCACATGATTTTGCTAGTTTTTGAAACACATTTTTTAATACAGCCTACTACGTTCAGAATTAAAATTTTTAAATATTGGTTAGTAAAAATTGTTTGATGCTATGGTTAAATTAGATTGTAAAACACTGACAAATATAAAAATTAAAAAAAAACATATTTTTGTTAAAATTTGGCGAAAATTGACAAAAAGTGTATATTTTGATTTTACGTAAACACTGTTGTTATTTCTGATCTCAATATGGACTAAAAGTCCATAAACCCATACGGTCCAAAAGTCCATAAACCATACGTTCCAAAGTACGGTCCAAAAGTCCATAAAGCATACGTTCCAAAGTACGTCCAAAAGTCCATAAACCATACGCTCAAAGTTCGGTCCCATACTATAAAGTCCATATGATTCCATAAGTCCATAAACATCTAAAAAGTCCCAGAATAGAAGTTCAGAAAAACCTCATCCAATGTAAAATCAAGACAGTTTAAAATATGAGCTGGCCTACACTTAGTGCAGCCCAAAAAAATATTCTGCCCTTGTTCATAGGTGACTTCTCAAGCATGAAATGGCAAAACATGATAAACAAGTTTGTTGCCCTTTATGCCCCCCCCAAAAAAAAAAGGCATTACCAGGGCGATCTCTCTAATTTTTAGATTGTAGAGGAAAAACCTTGTCCAATGTAATATCATGGCAGTTTAAAATAGGGGGCCTGATGGCACTCTGGCGCTCGGTACCCAGGTTTCGCGTTCCAGCCTCGGCGATGTCATGGATATTTGTAGTTTTTCGAAATTCACTTTAAGCTGTAAGTCCCAGTCTCATATGACAGTAGAGCGACACAGAGCAAAATAAGTCATAAATCATCTACATCCTTCCCAAAGCGTAAAGGGGCAACTAACACACTGGTTGTTCCTCCGTTAAAATAGTCGTAGTTAAAATAGACAGTCAAACATAATGAGCACGGTTTAAAGTCGAATGTGAACGAAGTCGAATGTATGAATGCAGAACGATGTAATTGAAAGATTCCCTAATATTTTCATAAAATTGGTTTGTTCAGAATTTGAGGAAAATAAAAAGTACATACACTCACTCTAGGTACAAAGTATATACATAAATACACACACTCTAGGCACAGTGATGTGGTGTGGTGTGGTGTGGTGTAGTAGTAGTAGTAATTTAAAATATGAGCGGACGATGCTTGAGCAGCAGGTCCCAAAAAATATTTTGTCCTTGTTTATAGGTGAGACTCCTAAAGTGTGCACTGTCAAAACGTGATAAGCAAGTTTGTTGGTATCTATGGCAACCAAAAAGCAGGACACTCTAGCAGCAACAAAAAAAAAAAAAAAAAAAGGGCGATCAAGTAGGGCGATCTCTAATTTTTAATTAGCAGAGTAAACACTACTAACTAAAAGAATTTGTAAAACTCATCACGCTTTTACAAACACATCGCATTAATGTAGACACCATTATGCATTTAATGAACTAAAAGAAAAATATTCTAACATACTAGTCGAGTTACAACCAATCGAGGGAAACATACAAAAAAAGTAATAAAAAAAACTTTTTATTTTACTTATTAATCAAAATTATTATTTAATAAAATAAACAATAATTTTTTTTTATAAATAAATAATTTATCTATAAAATTTTATATTTTTATTTCTTAATATTTCCCCAAAATTCTGAACAACACCATTTTATGAAAGTATTAGAATTCTTTCAATTGCAACGTTCTACATTCATACATTCGACATTCGTTCACATTCGACTTTAAACCGTGCTCATTATGTTTGACTGTCTATTTTAACTATGACTATTTTAACAAAACGGATGCAGAGCCATTGCCAGCCAAACACAACAGTAGAAGGAAACATTTTAACCAACTCAACACAGCTAACTTGAAACAAGTCCTGGGTTATTTATAAATGCAGAAAGACCTTTGAAACGCAATGTATTCATTCTGCCAGTGTTAATGGAGTGTCAACTTGTGTGAAACTTGTTTCGCTTAGGAACAGTAGGGCATATTAGAATGATAAAAAATAATTGTAACTTTAGAGAAATCGAAAAGACATTATAGGACAAACTTACATTTTTAGAAAAAGAAAATGTAAAAATTTAATGGGCTGCAATTTAAAATGTATTTTGAGAAACAATATAATTAAATTATATTCTTTAATCATGCAGTTATTTTTTTTCAGCAATATAGAGGTTTAATTTAGTGGATCACTAAAATAATTTAAATAATTTTTTTTATTTCTTATATAAATTACGTATAGTAGACTTTCTATTACCTACCACCCTTTATTATATAGGTCACAGTTAATCAAAACTTTATGAATACCTTCTTTTTGAATTCTTTTTATTTAGAATGACAAATAAATAAAATAGTAACTATGGAATTTTTTTTTTTTTGAAAAAAAATCTTTTTTCATTTATATTTTATTTATGTTAGTTAATTCTTTTTTTATTGGTATTATTTTACCATATTAGTAATTATTTATTATATCCATATTACTTTTACTTTAATATTTGCATACTTAGAAAATACCATTTATATTGTCTTCTCACTGGTTTCGAGAGTCCTACCAATTGCCCATTGCAATTACTGTTTTCGGAAACGAGAAGACTCAATGACGATTACGACATCGTGTAATAATAATCTAACCAAAAATATAATATTACAAAAATGTAATAATAAATCATAATATAAAGCATCTAAAATCGATAGTTAGGCTGCCTGGTGGGAATTTTCCCCGCTTCTACCATACGACACGCAAAATAGTGACAGCTACCTTTAAAGGCCCTCTCCTTTATCACTCATAGTTCAGCTGTTCCTGTTCCTTCAACACAGCAGAACAAAAAATCCACTGATATTGAGCAATAACAAAAAAATATCAGGCAGTCAATTAGTACTGCGAGAATAAAATAAACAAGAGTAGTACTAAAACTAATTCCCTGGCAGTACATGTACAGTCCGTAGTGTACAGATGCACAGTCCATGTTGTACCATGGCCGTCAGCCTATTGGCATATTCCGAAACTGAGGCTTTCATTTTACGGGGTAAGGTTTGCAGCCCTATGCCCTACAGTCATATTAGATAGAAACCGACGGTTTAAAGTGGATTCCAAACCATTACGAACATCCATGGCACCGCCAGGACATGAAATTTGTGGCCCCTAGCGCCAGAGAACTAGTCACTTGGCCATCACAACAATTTAATTTTTTAAGATTATAAAACTCTTATCACGTATATTTAATAAATCTTGAAATAAAAAACAGTGCTTACTTAACACAACTTAAGAATTTATATTTTAGAGTAAATATAAATACCAAAAATCTAAAATAATCATTACGCAAATATTTTAGATGAATCAAAACCCATGATATTATTCCAGTTTTTATTTTATGAGCAGACACATTTTCGTCTGATTCACGCAGCTTGAAAAAGTTCCATCAAATAAAATACACAGCGAGAAAAAAAAAAAAGCCTCAAACCGGAGTGCATCCTCATTCAGGATTCGATTCCTTTATTTTCCAACTGGTTTGTAATTGAATGCTAGGGACGAGTTGGGCAAGAAACTCGGATAAAAAGAGTTTCGAATCGAATCAAGTAGTTCTCGTTCGCTGCTGTGGTAGACGATTCAATAGTGCAGGGAGGGGCTTTCTCGGGATTTCATTTCATGTGTTTTTTTTTTTTTTTTTTAAATATAAATATACGGATGTATCAAAGCAGTTCTATGAACCAGTCAGACACTCATTTTAATGCGAACGTCTACCAAGAAGATTAGAACCCAATTTCGCTTTGTTTTTCTCGTCAGTCATTAAAATGACATTAATTTATATTTATCAGATTCTATTCACATTCGATGAGATAGACTTGGGAAAAAAAAAACGATAAAATTTTTATGAAGGTGAATGTGCAGTGATTAAGTTCGAAGTTGAATGATCTCATAAATAAATTTTTTTTTAATTGTGTTCACACTTCAAGAAAATTAAAACCTACAAAATCGCTTTTTGATAGTTTTTATTTTATGAGATTGGATGTTTGAGTTTTTTTAAAAATCGAAAATCATTTAGTAATATTTTGCCAACTGATCCATGATATAATTTGATAAGAACAGATAAAAGAAACAGAAACTAATGGAACGAAATGTTTTTTTGCCCAATTTATGTGATCTTTTCGAGTAACAAAATTGCTTTGACAAAAAATTTAAATGTATTAAAACATTTAAATTAGACATATTTAAAACTAGACAATTTATTTAAATTAGATAGTATACTAATTTCATAAAATTAGACATATTTGTTTAAACTTTGAAAAATTCTTTGAGTAAATTTCGAGACAAATAAATAACAAAAAAAATTGGAAATGATGAAACCACTATGAAAAATTGTGGCCACCATCACGAACATCTTCGATCAATAGATTCCCACCATAGTCTTCGCATTCGTTGTGTTTTTCTTAGTAATAATTTTAGAGTAATTGATGATATAATAGTCATGGAAATAAATTTTTTGTTTCCTATGAGCATGCGCGCTAGGCAGAAAAAGCTAACGGACGTCCTACGGTATGCAAAAACTCTCTATTGTTGGATAAATTTACTTTTTTTAATTAGGAATGAAACACAGTGCAAAGAATGGTAGGAATGAAACGGTAGGGAATGGAAACCTAGAGCAAAAAAGGTAAAAATGAAAGGGTAGGGAATGAAACCCAGAGCAAAGAAAGGTAGGAATGAAATACAGAGCAAAGAATGGTAGGAATGAAACAAAAAGCAAAGAATGTTAGGAATGAAAGTTTAGGAAATGAAATCCACAGCAAAGAATAGTAGGAATGAAACCTAGAGCAAAGAATGGTAGGAATGAAAGAGTAGGTAATGAAACCCAGAGAGAAAAATAGTAGGAATAAAACCCAGAGCAAAAAAGGTAGAAATGAAAGAGTAGGGTATGAAACACAGAGCAAAAAAGGTAGAAATGAAAGAGTAGGGTATGAAACACAGAGCAATCAATGGTAGGGTATGAAACAGAGAGCGAAGAATGGTAGGAATAAAATAGTAGGGAATGAAACACAGAGTGTAGAATTGTGGGAATGAAATGGTAGGGAATGAAGTATAGAGTTAAGAATGATAGAAATGAAACGGAGCTAAGAATGGGGAGGACCCTATCCTTAGTACTGAGTTTCGTTCATTGATGAGAACACCTGAAGGAAAAATAAAAAAGCTGTATTTGGTCTACAATCGTAGGGGAAATTGCAATTGTGTGAAAGAGGAGATAAAGTGTCTTGCTTATTGAATCCTTCATGAGATAATATATTAAATAAATCGTTGTGAAACCTCAAGTACATGAACCTTATGTTTAACTCGATCGTGAAAGGAAAAGAAAGAAAATAATAAATTTTTGAAATTCTGTCCATTTACTGCTATTGGAAAAAAATAAACCTAGTGAAAAACAGAGATGATAAGAAAAAAATAGATTTCATTCTTTATTTTTATATATATTTTTGAGCAGATGAAAAATATAACACGAGTAACGATAAAACATTATGAATTGCGTACGATACTTTTAGATGAATATAAATGCATACTACTTACTTCTTAAAAAATCTCAATTAGAATTCAAGATTGCATAAGACAACTAAATCCATTGTTATAAATGAATAGGATTTCGTTTCTCATTCATAAGAAATATTTCAATTTAAATGCTACACGAGAATCTCGTTTCTTCAATTTGCAAACTACCTTGAAGACAAAAGTACGGCAGAGATTTTGAAACAATGAATTGCTCATTCCAGAAAACAATGGGTTTGCACACACACCAACAGAAATTTATCATTGCTTCAACGGTCTTCCATATTGTTTTCGCAATGGAAAAGAAAACATCTTCCAAAAGATCGTTCATGCACATAGTTCGACAAATCGAACTTACTAAATCAAATTCCTTAGCTCAAGATTTTTTTTTTTTTACTTTTCTAATTTTATCTAATGCTCTTAATAAACTGCAACTCTGGTCTGATAATACTTATATATACTTGTACATATATAATACTTGTCTGATATGCGTAAAATACTTTTAGATGAATATATATGCATAAAATTTAAAATAAAATCCCAATTAGAATTTAATATTGCATAAGACAACTAAATTCATTGTTATAAATGAATGGGATTTCGTTTCTCATTCATAAGAAATATTTTCTTTTCTTCTAATGCAGCTGGCAAACACTTAGAGAGTTGTCTTGGATGCCTTAAGGCAAGTGCTGCACCGACGTTACTCACTTAGCACTACTCACGAAGTGCGTATAGCTTGAAGATAAGCTACGGACGCGGAGTAACAGTACCCCCGCAACGCTCTACGATCATGGTAGACTGGGACCAACTGTTTAAAGTGGATTACGAACCACTACAAACATCCATGGACTCGAACCCGAAACCTGTGGTACGGAGCGCCAGAGCGCTAGACACTCGGCCATTCAAGCCCTACTTCATAAGAAATATTTCACTTTAAATAAAATTTCCACTACCTTGAAGACAAAAGTACAGCAGAAATTTTTGAACAATGAATAGCTCATTCATTCTATTGCTCATTCTCCTTCTATTGCTGCATACACCAACAGAAATTTATTATTGCTTCAGCAATATTGCACATTGCTTTTGCAATAGAAAGAAAAGATCTTCCAAAAGGGCATTCATGCACATACTTCGACAAATCGAACTTACTAAATCCATTCTCGAGTAATCGAACTTACGAACGAACTTACTAAATCGAGTTCTAAATCGAACTTACTAAATCCATTTACTCAAGAATTTTTTTTTTCTACTTTTCTAATTTAATTAAATGCTCTTAATAAACTGCAACTTCGGTCTGATAATACTTGTAAATATAATAATATTTGTACATATATAATACTTGTCCAATATACTTATACGTTTAGTACTTTTAAGACAAAAGTACAGCAGAAATTTTGAAATAATGAATAGCTCATTTTAGAAAACAATAGGTTATTATGGTTTTATTATTGCTTCAACGTTCTTCCATATTGTTTTTGCAATGGAAAAGAAAACATCTTCCAAAAGGTCATTCATGCACACTGTTCGACAAATCGAACTTACTAAATCGAATCCATTTACTCAAGAATTTTTTTTTTTTGGCTTTTCTAATTTAATCGAATGCTCTTAATAAAGTGCAGCTCCGGTCTGATTGCTCCGGATGGGACGATTACGATTACTCGAGAATCGAAAAGTACAAACTTCAGACGATAGTTTTTTCAGGCGTAAATGAGATATTTTTCTTGATGTTTATGCGCTTTTTATAGCGATTCTGTATCGACGGACTCTGCTAGACCGGAAAAATTGCCCCGAAAAACTGCTGCAGAGACCCGACAGAGATTCTAAATTTTCTATTTCTTTTCGTTTTTTTAGTTTTCGATGGCTGTTCGTTCTGTTTACCAGTTTCGGAATGAAAAATGGGTAGCTGTTCCTTTTTTATATAAGGAAAAAAATCTATTGCTTGGAGTAACTTGTTTTTTAATGGAAAAAAAATAAGATAAATGGTTATTTTTTTTTCTCCTGGATGTTCAATTTCAGCAGTACTTGAAAATGTGAAAAATCTTTAATGGTTTGTTTGGAGAAATTCAGAAGCTGAACTTCTTTTTGTTTTTGTTTTTTAACTACAAAAGTAAATATAGAAATGTTAAACAACTAATGAAAATAACGAGTGATGAATGCATACTATAAATACACGAAATAAAATTTAAATAAATAAAATAATCTGTTTTAATTTAAATAAATAAAATAATATTGTGTTAAATTTGTGTTTAATAATAATTAATTAATTAATTAATATTGTGTTTAAAACATCTAATATGGTTTCGTAAATGAACAACTTTAAAGAAACAAACCATTCAATAGACAGAAATTTTACTAGTTATTTTTATGTTATGAAATTTTAATAACTATAAATAAACTATAATAAATAATATAACTATAATAATTAATAATAAATATATTAATAATATAAATATATTTATAAATAAATAATGTTAATATAATAATATTAACTAATAATAACTAAATATAAACAATCCTATTAAAGTTATTGGTAAAAAATATTGAGCACTTAATCATTATATGGTGTAAAATTTAAACACATAAATACAGTGCGTGGGGACTGATGGCCGTGTGGCCACCGTTCTGGTGCTTGGTGCCACAGGCTTCCGCATCGAGTCCTTACGGTGCCATGGCTGTTTGTAGTGGTTCGGAATCATCTTTAAGCAGTAGAACACGGTCTAACAGAACTACTACTACTACACCACACCACATCACTGTGCCTAGAGCTTAGTTGCCCCTATACAGTTTGGGAATGATGCGGGTGAAAGGAAAGGACGCACGATGGAGGCAGAAAAGTTTTGCATAATTCACTTTTGGAGGTACAGAAGCTGAACAATGGGGAAAATTCATACAAGAACAGAACTAAATGTCAAAAATTTAAAAAGGAGGAATATGAAATGCGAAAAATATAAAAACGTTAGGAAAGAGATTTTAGAGAAAAAATTAAAAGCAATATGATACAATAAACACTACATAAGAGATTATACAAATCAGAGAGCTGAAGGAATATTCATCAAATCAATTATTATCGAATTTAGAAAATCTTAATATAAATTAACACAGAACTGTAAACTACTGAACTGGTCTAACAGAACTGTAAAACGTTATGCATAGTACTCCCTACTCCGTAAAAAGAAAAACATCTCCTGTCTTGGAATCTACCAGTAGTCAGATGGGCTTGGCCCCCAATGATGACGATGACTATAGTGCGTAACTGGAAAAGTATTAAATTTTCTAATCTGGAAGAGTATCAGCGTTAGATTAATACTCTTAATCCTCAGTGTCCTGCAGTGTGGGACTGACATCCCATGAGCAATCTACTCATGGATGGAGGGAAAAGTGCAGCTTCTGTTGTGACGGAGCACCCGTAGGTAGAAATCTGACTTGGTTTCGTGTCGCTGAAGAACAGCAGTGCCAGGGCAAACTATCTAACAATTGCGTACGATATGGGAGACTCCTACCAAGTAGTCCAACTGACGAGGCAAGATGCTGAACATCACAAACGACATTGAGTTTCCTCGTTTTCGGAAACAATGTCAACAACAAAGACACCAGTTGATTGAAGTTTCATCCTAATGCTCCCCAGCGACGCACGTTGCCATTGAGTCACGAGTAGTTCATTTAAACTAAAATTGTATAATATCTATTTCAACGATATCTCTGAATAATTTATGCATGTAAAAAATTTTCTTTTCTTTTCTATCGAGCTTGCAAAAAAATCTAGAACCAGATTTTTTCATTTGAGCCCGTAGACATACTAATCATTATTTTATCATACAATGCGATTCCATAATTTGATAACTTAACTAACAATAACATTGAAATACTGATAATTCGATTCATTGATTCTAATTCATATTAATAGTTGTTCTAATGCAACTGGCAAACACTTAGACATTTATCTTGGATGCCTTAAGGCAAGCGCTGCACCGACATTACTCACTTAGCACTACCCAGGAGGTGCGTGTGGCTTGAAGATACGCTACGGACGCGGAGTAACAATACCTCCCCAACGCTTTACGATCATGCTAGACCGGAACCTACAGTTTAAAGTGGATTCCGAACCACTACAAACATACATGGCACCGCCGGGATTCGAACCCGAAACCTGTGGTACCGAAAGCCAGAGCGCTAGCCACCCGGTCAATCAGGTCTGATTGATATTAATATAGTCAATCTACCATTTTCGAAGTAGAAGATTGACGAATATTTCAATATCTATATTAATATCGGTGTTATATAATAACTATTTAAATGCACCAAATATGTATTTAATATATTGAGCACTGCATTAAGTAAATGTATTTAATTTCATCGTTGTCACAAAAATATATTGTCATTACTGCATATCCAATACTGCATTATCATTTATCTATTTATGGAAATAACTTGACAAATTGCGTGAATGTACAGGAAGCCAAACATGCAATTACGAAATAGTTAATAATGTATGACTGGAATAAAAAAGATTCATTTGGGGTTCCAGTAAGTTTTCTAACATAATCAATTCTTACGAGCCTGCCCGATATATTTCCTTTTCCGTGTCAGTTTTCAATTGGTAGACCCATAATAAAAACTCGTTTTAAAAAGTAATTTAAAATAAAGAAACCAAATAGTATTTTTTCCCACGATCTCTTTGCTCTAATAGACTATCCACTGAATGAATAAATCTTCATTGAATTCAAGATTATCCAGTTTTTAATAATGTCTTGGGAGGGTTCTACATTCTACAGATATTCCAGTTGAAAGCGAAATTATTCAACTCCTCGCACCACAGTGACCCACTTTCTTTGTTTATTATTTTTATTGCAGTTGTGCAATTCCCGTTTTTGATACTTGCTGCATGAATCTTCGATAAAGAGACAAAAACCTCAAGAACCAGTAGCAGCCATTTTTTGATGGACAGACATTGTTGATCTCACGAACAAGACATTATAATGAATATATGAAACCATTACGATTCTTCAATTCTTCCACAAAAAGTCGCAATTTCGAATCTGATTGTCTTTTGAGAAAGGGAAAAGATATTAACCCACATTTCCATCCTTTCTACTCATTCTTTAGAGGAGATTTTTCCCTTTCACGAAAACCCCTCACCAAACGCACATTTTTTGGGGAAAAATGAGAGGTTTACTTCATAATTCCTTCTGGCAAGGGTTGGCGAAAAATTGTTGGCGCGACTTCAAAAATCGCTGGGAGTGTACGGGCGGTACTGACCCAGCAGTGTTAATGACTGGGGGACAAAAGAGGATTCCTCCTCCATTCAGAAGTTTTTCACTCAGGAAACGTGCGTCCATCTCCACTTCCTCTGCGCGTGGCGTGACTGTTTCTACCTGTACAACGGGCGTTTGCGCAAAGGGCTCGTCTTACGAGAAAAAGCTGATTGTCAGACACAGAGCGCTTGGTTCGACAGCATGTAAAACAGTGATGAATGCTATGATAAGCTCTGGTCGGAGCGGACCTGGCGGATAGTGCAATCATTTGAATTTTGAATAAAGCGATATCAGGGCCTGAATAGCCGAGTGGCTAACGCTCTGGCACTCGGTACCACAGGTTTCAAGTTCAAGTTCGAGTCCCGGCGGTGCCATGGATATTTGTAGTGGTTCGGAATCCACTTTAAACCGTAGGTACCGGTCTAACATGATCAAAGAGCGTCGCGGGGTAATGTTTCACCACGTCTGTAGCTTATCTTCAAGCTACACGCACCTCCTGGGTAGTGCTAAGTGAGTAATGTCGGTGCAGCGCTCGCCTTAAGACAACAAAGACAATTGTCTAAATGTGTTTGCCAGCTGCATTTGAACAAAAAAAATAAAGCAATATCAAATTGAAATTTTCGATGTTTATGCCAGAGATGGACCGGGCCTGAATGGCCGAGGGTCTAGCGCTCTGGCACACGATAGTGCAGGTTTCCGGTTCGAGTCGTCGGTGCCATTCTGAACCACTATAAACATCCCGGCGGTGCCATGGATGTTTATAGTGGTTCAGAATTCACTTTAAACTGTAGGTCCCGTTCTAATATGTTCATAGAGTGTTGTCTTGAGGTTTAGTCAGTCTACAATTCTCGTGGTTCCTCGCTAAAGTGAAGCTGCATATTACACTTAGCCATGGACCAGTCGCCTGCGACGGGGTCTATTGGATCTGGTGTAAGCTTTCCTGTACCTGATGAATTAGTAACGACAGAGATGGAACCGATAAATTTGTAAAACGGAATATTCCAAGCTGGAGGAATTGAACAAGACAAATTGAAAAGTCTTCAAATACTAAAATTGGGGTCGTTAGAATAAAGTTTCGATGTGGTTCAATGTATCACGCTTACAATGTGGCTCAATGTATCAGGTTTACAATATGGTTCAGGGTATCAAGTCTATCGTAGCGTACCCTCACTAAATCTGTAGTATTTCTATCATTCTATTCTAATGATGCTAAACAATAGCCAGTATTCGAACACAACAATAAAAAACATCTTTTACACCATTAGCATATACATACATTCAACTTATGTGCATCTATTATAGGACGATGCTATAGTCGATCATACTAACGCTCATATAACGTCTGAAACGACTGGTAGATAGCACATCTGGTTGTCAAACTGAAGATTTAACTTAATAGTTATCTTGCCTATGCCGGGGATAGGTAGATGAATTCATATCTCTGAAATCTTTCTATTGTGGTCGAAAAGATGACTATCTCTTAGATGCCGCCATTGTTGTGATCCAAACTACTATGAAATGAAATCGTTAAACAAATGAGATAATATCCATCCAACTTTCTTGATGCGTAATTCAGGTGGACACGACACTATCTTTATTAGCATATACATTTTTTAACCTGCCGGCATCTATTATACGTAGATATTACAAACTGACCTATTAAACATGTGATTGATGTAAGATTGATTATTGATTGATAATTGATTGTAAGTCAATCTCCTATATGCACTGAACACAAAAATAAAATACATGGATATTCAATATTAATTTTTTTTTTCAATTTTATTTTGAAGGCATTTAAATTTCTACGTGTTTTTTAGTTTCTCGATCAATTTACCAGCAGATTATAGTTTTGTTCGCTAACGTGAGTTCGAAGTATTATAATTTAAAACGCACACTCGCAAGGAAGACATTTTTTTTACATGATAAAATTATCAAAAATTTTAAAAATATTTTATTTTTGATAATTATAAAAAAATCTTATTTTTTTTATCTTAATTAATAAATACATCTTTTAACTATTTACCTCTTTCTTTGAAGAAGTCTCAACTCTAGCTAACTGGATGTATAATTGAAAATTAGCATATACCTCAACTTTAACTAACTGTCTGCCTAATTGAAAATTAGGCAACCAGCTAGAGTTAAGAGAGTTAGTAGCTATTATCCTTATGCATTTTCATACAGAAATGCAAGAATTTATAAAAAAAAATAATTGTGAAATCGCTTTGTGATTGATTTTAAGATTCCAGAACTATCTAGATTCCTTTTAATCAACAAGAAAAAAATTTGGATGCTACTTACGAAACCATGGTAACATAAAAAAGGTATTTTTCATCTAAGATTTAAAATGAATTTTCCGCCATTAAATTAGAAATCTTTTGAAAAACCTTCCGTTAAGCCTAATCAGCTGTAATAGACAAAAAAAAATGACATCTACTAACAACAAATAACATCAAAATAACTAAACACTGTAGACAAAGTAATCTAAAGAAAAAAAAAGTATTTTTTTTCCTTTGTTTAGTAGCATAGTTGCATTAGTTGTATTTTTTGTTTGGACATAAGAAAAAGCCGTTTTTAATTTATGATTTAAAATGAATTTTTTGCGATAAAAATTAGAAATTTTTTGAAAAGCATTCCGTCATGCCATAGGTAGTTGTAATAAACATACAAAAAAAATGACACCTACTGACAAAAAATAACATTAAAAATAGCTAAACAATGTAAGCAAAACTAATCCAAAGAAAAAAAATCATTTTTTTTTCTTTTGATCATTTGCATAGTTGCAATAGTGGCATTTTTTTCTTTTGCACATAAAAAAAGCTATTTTTTAATTATGATTTAAAGTGATTTTTACGCAATTAAAATTAGACATTTTTTAAAAGCATTCCGCCATGCCGTAGTTAGTTGTAATAGATAAAAAAATGCCACCTACTTACAACAAATAACATCAAAATAGCTAAACAATGCAGACAAAACTAATCCAAATATAAAACAAAATTAAATTTTTTTTCACAAAACATCAAATATGTCCAGCCTTTTTATCTCTCTGTAAGGTTGCGACATTTTTTGCATAGTTTTTATAAATAAATCAGTGACACACATAAAGAGAAAAACTATTACTTAATGCGTCAGTTGCAGAAACTTGTAATAGTAAAAATGTATGTGGCATTTTTGGATTTCAACCAAAACTTTCCTGTCTGCAGATAAAAAATCTAAAACATTCCCTATGCCATAAATATTTTTTTTCTGCATTTATGTCTCACAATGTAACATTTTTACATGGATATTGAAACAGTCTTCTTCTTTTTAAGCCTAAAAGCCTTCCATTTTGAGCAAAGAAAGAATTCTGATGTCTCTCACGCATTTTCGTCACTGTCTAGCAACTTCTCTTGCAGTCACGTGTTACTGTTAAAATTTATTGCCATAGTTTTTTTTTTGCCAGACTCACCGATTTAAAACATTGCGCATTTATACGGTTACCGTTAACTTTTAATGTTTCTAAATGCATGACAAGAATAGGTATTACAAATCTAGAAGTGTGTTGCATGTAATGCATTATTTCATCAACAAAATATTTATGAAAATGTGTGAGGAGATTGGAATTTGGTAGATTTGTCAAGATTGCAAATAAGTTAATTTCTTTGGATATACTTTCCTGATAAACATATTGAATGTGATATAATTATAATAAAAATTTATTGTATGTTAGTAGCATGAAGGGAAATTGATTATGAATACATATAAATGAAATGATGATTGATCATTTATTTGATTTCATATCCAAGAAAAACAAATAAATGAAATGATTGTTTATTTTTGCTAGACCACATTATTTAACTTGTAAATGACCAACATAAAAACAAATAACATATATAATAAATAAGCAAAATCAAGGCTTTTGTTTAGTAATTACATGTTGCTGTGTGGTATTACAAAAATCAAATTTTTTTTCCAATATAATTTTTTAACTTTTAACCATCGCAGTAAAATTTACCATTCTGTAATTACGTCATATCTATCCGACTCGTGGTTCAGTGGCAACGTACACCGCTGGTGAGAGTTTAATAAGAACTGGTAAGAGTGAGAGTCAGACTAATTGGCGGGAGTTTTCCGGGTTGTCTTCCATACGATACACAAATACCAAGTAGTTACCCCTATAAGTCCTCCTGGAAGGGTCCTTCATAACAGAAGCTACCCCTCCTTTCCCTCCTTCCATGAGATCAAACGGGTTCTTAGACTCGGTCTAGATGTTACTGTCTACCAAGTGGGATCAGAAACAAGGAAAACATCATTTTTAAAGTAATACCAATCAGCATCATCAAATAGATCACAAAGAATGTGATCAGTTAAGAAATCCGGTCACTGAATAATTAGGTCGAAATATTTTGTAATAAAAAAAGATTTCAAATTCATCCCTTCGGTCATTGAAATTTAATGAAATAGTTATTATATGATGGAATCTGATTATAAAAAAATTAAATATGGTACATCTTACTTATAATTCTTATTGCATTTCATCTTACATATTATTATCCTTACTTATTACATCTAAATCCTTCACGAAATGGCAAATAATCGGGGTTTTTTTTCAATTTAAAATACTCCTACTTACAAGTAGATCTCAAATAGGATCCTTTTCCAAACAGGGAATAATAGTTGCTCAAAGTAACTCAACGGTGACTAACTGGATTGTAGTGTCTTTAGCAAATGAAAATAATATAAAGAGTTAAGAAGTCCGATCAAAGAATGACTGGGTCGAAGCGTTTTGTATATATATATATATTCACTATCCTTGCTTTATCTTCAGATTTCAATATCAGCCATTGAAACTTCTAGTCCTAGCCGAAGAGCCCCTATTATACTGCAGAATATGGTGATAAATTTAAAAAGAGCTTACTTAATGCATCCAGATTCATTTGCCATGGTGCCAGTTAACCAAGGTATGAATGTATCTTATGTGCTACTTCAAGCAGCTCTAGAATGTGAAGACATATGCAAAGCATTCTCCAAACAGAGAATAGTAGTTGTTCGAACAAGAGCAAACAATTAACTCTCACTTTTCCCCGCTGCCGCATTCGATCCGCAAGAAAAACAATCGCCTCGCATAAAAGTGAAGTGCCCAAGGAGTCGTGCTTCATTAAAATGCAAATGAGCGCCGCTCACTCCCCATTAAAAGCAATTTTACGCTCGCGACGAGTGTTGACCGCGGTGGAGTAATGAAGACGTACTTTGTCAAACAATGGGAACGAGTGTTTGCCAACCAAGCCCGTTAAAGGTTGGTTTCGCTCGCTCAATGGTGGCTCGTTAAGCTTTGGTGCAAGGGATGGCATTCGGTGGCGAATTCGAAGCACGGAGGAAGGTGTACGGGTTTGGAAGTAAACAATGAGACACGACGATTCAATACGGTTTTGTAACTTTTCTTGAATAGAAGTTCCGTTGTCACATCGTTTGGTTAACTCGTTAGTACTTTCCAGTGTCATGGACTTCATCTAATGCTTATATGCAAGAATCCGCTAAGTTTAAAATGGGGATCACCAAGGTTGCTTCTTGGTGTTACACCGAAAATTAGGACAAATATTTCCAGAAACTTTTCATCCTCTATAAACTCAATGGGAAAACTTTTGGCATATATTTGCAAAGCATCTGTAGCCTGTGTAAAAATGACAGTCGTTCAGTGGCACCGCTCAAACAAAGCTCATTTAAGGCTCGTGCTCACCAAGGCGACAAGATGCAAGCGAAAAAATTTGACCAATCACTAGCCTCACCGCGGTCGCCTGAAACCGGTTTGCAGTTCGCCGCTTGGAGTTGCCCAACTTTCAACTCGAAGCGGTTTTTCACTAGGCGTAATGCTATTTCTGACGTTTCGCTGTGAAGGGGTCGAAAAAATTTTGTCGCTTGCCTCTTGAATCTTCGCGCCTCTCGCCTCGGTGGGAACGAGCCTTTAATGTCGGGAATTGGACTCGTTAACTATCAAGTATCTTAGGTTCGAAGCACGAAGTTAGACGTACGGGTTTGGAAGTAAACAATGAGACACGAAGATTCAATACGGTTTGGTAACTTTTCTTGAATTGAAGTACTTGCTTAACAGACAGTACTGCTTGACAGCTTAACTTGTTAGTACTTTCCAGTGCATGGACACTATGTAATGCTTATATCCATGTATCCACTAAGTTTTCTTAGCTAAGCTTAAAATGGCAACATCAATGTTGATTTTTGGTCGTTGCAACGAATATTAGAAAAAACATTCCTAGAAGCTATGCATTCTCTATTAACTCCTAAAAAGTCCATGAGCGAACATTTTATTCGCATTTGCTTACACACTTCGCACATTTTGTTTTGTTCGCACATTTTGTTTTGTTTGCACATTTAGTGAATTGAATCATAAAATGGTATAGCTTCTTTAATGTCAGGGCTTGAATTCATATCTTATCCTATTCCTATTCCTATCAAGTATCTCAGGATCTTTTATAATTTTTTTTCTTCCTAATGCAGCTGGCAAACACAGACAGCTTGGTCTAGATCTTTTATCATAATCTTGTTAAAATCAAAAGTTATGTTACATATGTTCATATACTAGTTATTTTGCCTGACTCGTGGCTCAGTGGCCATGTGCATTAGGGCTGAGGTTCAATACATTGGCGGCTTTGTCGTAAATACTGTTTCAAGAAACGAGGAACCTCGATGGCGTTTCTGACGTTCAGCATCTTGTCTCGTTAGGCGGACTACCTGGTGGGAGTTTTCCGGATTTGCTCCGATACGATATGCAAATGCGGAGTAGTTACCGAGGAAGGTCCTCCAGGAAAGCACTGCTCTCTTTCTTCAGCGTCACGGAGCCCAATCAGACTTCTACCTACGGGTGTTCCAACCCAACAGTAGCTGCTTACCCTCGTCCCTCCTTTCATGAGGAATACAACAACAACCACATTAGTTATTTTTTATAAGTATATAAAATTTAACACATTGATTAAACCGTTGATAAAATGATTGTCATAAACCTTCGATTGAAATGAGCAAGTGAGGCGGCAGATCTATGACAAAGAACTTCTATTTGAATGAAAAAATTGAAAACTAAATCACAGCGTATGATATGTTTACAATGAGAGACACTACTTCGATATCTCAGCGTCATCCACTTAAACGGTAGGGGAAGTGAAAACTAGAACATTTTTCAGGGGTAACTACTCCATTTGCATGCCATTTTTAAAAGAAGAAAAAAATTAGAAATCTAAAGCTATACAGTTTGAGTGCCAGCGCGAGACTGTTACAATCCATTTCGCGTCTTATCAGTTTTAAAGTAATGTCTGCAGCTCACCAATTGATTCGAAATCCACATACTCATGCGTCTAACTAGCGCGCGATGCCATTAGAACAGAAGATTGCGGCCTACAATAGTTTATCGCTAGCATCAAATCAAAAATGATTTCAACAATGGCTATCTTTTCATCCAATGTCAAATCTGGATAGATATGCTACAATTCAATAGATTTCAGTTGAAGATTATAAAATTGCACTGATCCATTGCTATGACACCATTTCATTTGAAAACCCGAAATGGTGAATTGATTGTAATAACATGAGTTAGTCTACCCTTTCAGATAGGTTTAGACGGTACAAGCATCAATAAGTGAGGTAAATTGAACGAGATGAATTATTAGTGCATATGACGTCCTTCCAGGACGATTAAGAAACGGCAATATTTTAAATTGCATTACATTAAAGTACTGTACGACAAAAAGTAACTATCATGATATAAAAAAATGAGAAATACATAAACACCAATAAAAATTCGATCACAGCACCATAAAATCACAGTTATTTGATTTACAATTCACCGTCATGATTTTCTTCGTTCATGATCGCTTATAAATTTAATATTATATTTATAAAACTAAATTATTGCAAATATGTCAGTAAAGAAAATTTCTTACAATTTTTAAAAAACATTTGATTAGATTTCATATTTACACTGCAAAAAATTCCTCGTTTATAATCTAATGATAATAAATTTGAGATATTCACATCTATAAATATAATATGCTTAAATTGTTAAAATATAATTAATTACAGTTTAAGTTATTTTATATAAATAAATATTTCATTATTTTTTATGAGACCCTAAATATATTGGGACCTGATGGCCAAAATATATATTTTCAATATTTCATTATCATAATTGGTGCAACAACCCCAAAATGTGCGCAAAATGAGCTTAGGGAGAAAACCAAACCAAATCATTGGCGCAACATCTCCATGGTGGGCCAAGGCCATCTACCTACTGGCAGATATCGAGACAGGAGATGTTGACTTTTCACGAGATAGAGTTGTCAGTCCTACGTCCAACAGCCATATTAGACCGGAACCTACGGTTTAAAGTGGAATCCGAACCACAACAAACATCCATGAAACTGCTGGGACTCGAACCCGAAACCTGTGGCACAAGCGCCAGTCACTCAGCCATCAGGCCCCAAATAAATATTTACTGTATTAAAATTAATTTTCTGAAAGATAAATAATTTTAGCTTCTAAATGTATACATACCATTGAAAATCACCAAAAAAAGTAACCATCATAAATATAAATTAAATTTTTATACGAAATTATCACTTTCTATTAATTGCGAAACAAACTAATAACTATTTCCTCATCTTTTCAATAAATCATGAAAAAAAAAATCTACTAATTTCCTTTAAAAAAATATATTCACAACTTTCAAAAAGTAAATAAACAACTAAACGTACACTTAAATAAAGTACCATCAATTTAAATAAAAAACTTCCTAAAAGTCTTTGAAACTAGATATTTATTTCGGTTCAAAAGTTCCTGATTCCAGCATGGGAAGTCAAATTTCATTAAAAAGCTATTTATTTTAATCAATTAGAGAAACGGTTACTTTTAATCCGACCTCAGCCTTTTTCTAAACTGGCCGTCGCTCGAGACAGGATTTCTTTCGGTTGCCGGAATTAATCGGAAATTGAATATCGTTTACCCAGTCCCGGAATCAACTGGGCCGCTCCTAATTGTTTCCTGTTTCGGGAAAACTTTTTCTGAGATTAATTTCTCCCGTTTCCCTTCCCAGAAAAGGGCGCTTTAAAAATCATTTACATGCGGGAAGATCGATTATGTAATTAAAAATTTCCTCGGCCGTTTAATCGCATCTTTAAAGCCTAATTGATCTCATGCTTCCCAGTTGAGATTTTTCTGCTGAAATGCTGATGGGATTTTGCCCCGAAGCTATTTTCTTTGGAGATTTCGAGCTGCAAATCGATTTGGGAAAGGATTAGCAATCAATCGATAAAGGACGTAACCAATAGTGGTATTAATAGTAATAAATCTTAAAAAAGGAGGTCAAAAAATGTGATGACTTGATCAATGATAATGCTATCAAAAAATAAAATATATGACTGCATTTTTTTTTGCAGTATCATATATCTCATAGAGAGGCCTGATTTCCGAGTTACTAGCGCTCTGTACCACAGGTTTCAAATTCATGTCCCGGCGGTGCCACTGATGTTTGTAATGGTTCGGAATCCACTTTAAACTGGAGCTCCTGATCTAATATGACCGTGAGCATTGTAGGGGTAGTGTTATTCGCGTCCGTAGCATATTTTCAAGCTACACGTGCCCTCTGGGTAGTGCTGAATGAGTAACAAAGGTGCAGCCCTTGCTTATGGCATATATGTGTAGTGTGGTCTATGGTGTATAATGCGGTCTACGGTCTATAAATGATCTGTGTATTGCCAGCTGCAATAGAACAACATAATATATCTCATAGATTAGAGCGTGAAATTTATGTGCAGCTCAAGTCGAGTAGATTTGTAGCAATTTGGACAGAAAATGCATGTAGTTGTATTTGTTGGCATTCGGGGAGTGGGAGATAACATCCGCTCGGTCTGTTGTCTGTTTTTTCACGCGTTAAAGGATTTAAGACGGTTGGATGCTCTCTCGCAAAAGGGGATAACTGGACTTGTTCTTCAAATTCAAACCAACACTGATGCGGATGAAGGGGTGAATGATATATTCTTCAAATAGAAATGCAGCTTTACACAATACCATGAACAATTCTTGAATGATCTTCAATTTGTCAATAAGTGCTTAGCTGTGAGTTCTGAAACCAGTGAATGTGTGTTGTTGTTGTTGTTTCTTATCCTACTTGGAAGACAGCCGTATCTTAACCAAGAACCTCATGATCTCATAGAAAGAGGCAAAGCATGGGCATTTTCTGTTGTGATGGAGCACCCATCTTATCCACCCACCCCTAGGTAGAAGTCTGATTTGAATTCGTGAAGCTGACTTTTTACGGAGTAGGGTTGTCAGGCCTATGCTCAACGCTCTTCAGTCATATTGGACTACTACTATAACTACTACACCACACCATATAACTGTGCCTACAGCTGAGTTGCCCCTTTTACAGTTTGGAAATGATGAGGGTGAGAAGTCTGATTGGGCTCTGTAACGCTCTACGGTCTACGGCCGGGACCTACGGCTTAAAGTGGATTCCGAACCACTATTCGAACCTGAAACCTGTGGCACTGAGCACCGCTAGTCACTCGGCTATCACGATTCGAACATTTGTCTAATCCCACGTCAGCTTGCAAACGTTATGACTGAGACACGAGTCCAATTTGAAAGAATTTTTTTCTTTTAAATTTTAAGGGTCACAAGTTTGCCCTCACCAAAGTAGAACTACAGAGTAAACAGTAAATCGGCATGATTTTTTTTGAACGCGTGCTGTTTTATAACCCACTGTAGTTGAGATGGCTTTAACAAAGAATGGACAATTTTCAAATGATAAGTAGTAGTTTCCTACAAATATTTTGACATTCATCCATTTGGCAAAGATTTTGACGTAAGCGAGTAGTATTTCAAATAAAAGTCGTAAAGAAAATCACAAATTTTTACGCCGAAATAGGACATTTATAAAGTGGACTTATTCCAAAGAGGGTATATTCCTAAGTAACACCCTATATTACTGAGAACCAGACCATCTAGTCGGTATCAAATGAATAAAGTCCAATGAATATTTGTAAAGTATAAGCTTGTCCAATCTGATGCGAAACTGCCTTGGGAACCTTAGCATATATAGCATATATGTCCTCTGAATCCACGTTAAACTGTAAGTCCCTGTCAAATGAGCCTAAAATGTGTAAAAAAGGACCATAGAGTGACAAAACAAACCTGCCTTTTAGAAAAGGTTTTGAGTAAGCTAGTCTTTCAAATACCAAATCACAATTTTTTACACGGAAATAGGACACTTATAAAGTGGACTTATTCCAAAGAAGACATATATCTAAGTATCATCCTATATTACGGAGAATCAGTCCATCTATTTGGTATCAAATGAGTGTTAGTAAAGTATAAATTCGTCCAAATCTCTCTCTGATGTGAAACTGCCTTGGGAACCTCAGCAAAGTAAAAGCAAATACTATAAACAGCTTTACAAAAGGGAGGAAAAACACTAAAAGAAAAAAAAAGCATGGCTACACAAAAGCAAACTCATTTGAGTTTACGAGAGACGGAAAAGTTTAACACGAAAGAGAGGCTTCGCTTTTTAATACAGCTTGCAGACGCACATAAAGTTACAATGACAAAAACCCTATTACACGCATCGCGAGACAATGCAATATGGAGGAAAAAGTTATTACTTTCTTGCCCGGACCTTTATTTATTTATATGCTGCTGCTTTTTTTTCTTTCTTGGTTCTGCTGAGCCGAGCAGAATCGCCGATGAAACAGGAACGGATTGAATCTTTTTGAAGGCTGTTTAGACTTTCCATTATGAAATCTCAAGAAATGGTTTCTTAGAAAAGGAAAGAGGTGACACGAAATCATTCGTCTCTGAAGTATTAGTTTCGTAGTAACTATTTCTGTGAAATATTTTTGAATTGCTGATATTTTGAAGATGTAAGTGTAATCATGAAACTGCTGTAAGCCTCGTTTACTTTTTCTATCAATTGCATAAAACGATTTAGAAACTAATTTAGTTTTTTGAGTTCAGAGTATGTATAATGGTATATGTAATCAACCAATGATTAAGTTCATTTAATTAATTCTAATTTTACTAATTTAATCAAGTTCAGTTAATTCAGTAATTATCTCAGTTAACTGATTCGAATTTTACTAATTTAATCAAGTTCAGTTAATTCAGTAATTATCTCAGTTAATTCATTCTAATTTTAATAATTTAATCAAAGAACGAATTAAGTTCAGCTAAGTCATTCGGATTTAAAAAAATCAACGAATGAATTAAATAATTTCATCAATGAATTAATTAAGTTCAGTTAATGCATTCGAATATTAATAATTTAATCAACGAATGAATTAAATTCAGTTTCTTTCTATCGGGCATTACTTTTATACATGAATTAAAATTCTTTATATTGTATTATAACACAATGCTTTGTTCAAAGTAGTGGAAGAATAATTATTTTAATTCAATAAAAGATACTACTAAAATTAATTGCATTATTCATTTCTATTAAATACCGTTTTCCAGCAATCATAACTCATCATTTTAGAAATCAATTCATTCCTTGATTATATTTATTCTTTTATATTTTTCGATATTTCAAATTCTACTTAAGCATAAATTTCTTTTAATTAAGAATGCGAAGTTCCATTTCATGATTATTTAATCCTGTGCACTTATTTATTATTATTTTTTTTAATTCTCCCTATCACCTGAAATATTTCAACATTGCTGATTATAGTTTTTATCAACGCTATTAACATAAAATAAGCAAAAGTATGACATAAACAAGTCACGAATTAACAGCAGACCACGCTGTTTGGAAAAAGAAGAAAGAAAATAACAGTATTCGTGATTTTTGGAAACGATAACACCTTAGAAGAAGACTTCTCTTGTCTTACTATACATATTCACTTTTTTGCAGAATCTAGATTCTTCCACATGCCAAATAAAAATCGAAATTAGTTTAATACTTGGGCCATGAAACCTTCCCCGTGAAAAAAGAAAAGCAAACCTCGCCTTCAAACACAACAGTTGGATCCAGGAACAATTTAAATAAAACAACTTTCACATAAAAGCGAGCCGAAGTATAAGCAAACAAAAAAGTGAGCCAGTCCATTTGCATGTGAATAGCCGTGGAGAAAGCGAAAACTATTCTTTGTCTTTGTGGCGAATAATTTATCGTCTCCGAGCCTTTTTACTTTTTCGCTTCCCGCTAGAAATAAAGAAGAAAAAGGGGAATAGCGGGCCTATTAGGTCATCCTCAATGAGAAGTACCCCTTTCCTTCCTCGAAATTAAATATTTATCTTCTCTTGCATATCTTCACGAAGAAGTTAAGGTTTTTTTGCTTTTTCGACAGAGTCTCCCGCTTGGAACAACTAAACTACTGTGTCTCCAGAGTTTTGTTTTTGTAGATGACGCCCAGACGGAGAATCAGAAATCCTTCGGTTGCAATGACAACAGGGTGGGATGGCCATTCATTTACCTGGTACAAAAGAAACAGGACGGGGACAGAAAAAAAAGATGGTAATTGAAGGACAGTTTATTTATTGAAAAAGTTGCTTTCTAATTTTTTTTTAATAATATGCTGTACGTAAAGAGCGATGACGGTATAAAGTCCCTAGTCTCTTTGAGGTATGTGTTGAGACAGGTCTAGCAAATTCAATTACGGAAATTTTGTCTAGTACAATAATCTAATATTGAAACTGGAATTTGTTAACAATAATGATTCCTGTGTATAGCAGTTATTTCTTATCCCAATTGGCAGACATCTAAATCAAGTCCACGAACCCATATGGACTTATGGTTGAAAGGAAAGGGAACAGCTTCTGGAGCACCTGTAGGTAGAAGTCTGATTGACTCCGTGACACTCTACCGTCATATGTGATGGGACCTACGGCTTAAAGTGGATTCCGAACCACTATAAACATCCATGGCATCGCCGAGACCCAGAAATGCCGATACATGGCCCCAAGCGCTAGACACTCAGCCAATCAGGCCCCAAAACAGTGATGGCCCTTTGTGTATAACAGTGATGGTTTTAAGTTCTTGGTCTCTTTTGATCCTAGACTCTTTTAGGGATATGGGTAGAACAACTTTAGCAAATACCGTCACATAACAAAAGAAAGTAAACAAAGCCCCAATTTCATACAGAAAATTGAAAAAAAAAACAATACTGATTAGGCCTGGATTATTGACACCTTTACGATTAATAACACCCATTAGTATGTCAATGTCATTCCTTAAGAAAGCATAGGTGGGAGTAGCACATTCTGGGCGAATTTTCACGGGTAATTGCTGCACTCTTAGCGAGTCATATTAAAGAACAATGTGAAAAATTCCAACTTGGCAGACAATTGATGTATCTGTCAAATCATTCGTAAATTTTGAAAGAATTGATCAAACTATCATCTTCAGAATCAGTAGTTGGAGTACAGTATCGTTAGCCACGAGGTAGATTTTGAAGAAAAAAAAATTAGATGTCTATCGAATTCAAGATAAAAATATAACTCTGCACCGGTATTGTACAGATCAGAGTGTGATCTCGATTTCTATTAAGGTGCACTTAAGCGTTATTGCCGGGAAAAGACCCGAAACAATCGTTCTGCTGTAGAACAATGGAGAGAATCGTGACCCTAATGTTCTAAACCTCGTGAACCAGAAAAACCGATTGTCCCAAACCGATGGCTCTAAATTTAACTTCTCGAGAAAAGCTTTCTTTGGCCAAAATTGGCGTTCAATTTATTCAAGCTCACATTGATCAAGTTCAGTTACCTCTTCTTCTACCTTCTCTGCAAATAGTCCTAATAGCAAAAATCTCAGAAATTTACTGTAAAGACTCATCTTACTCGCAGCTTGAATTAAGAGATTATCGAAAAAAGAGTTGCATTTATCAATTGCTAATATTATTAATTCCCATAAATCAATTGAAATTATTAAACATAAATCACAATTTATGAAAAAATCAGTTTACTGCTATTTCGCAAAAATGAATATGTAATATTTGAAATTTAAAAAAAAATTAGTGAAGTAGCGATGCCAAATTTTACCTTTAAAATATAGACTATGCCAAAAGGAAAAATATTGAGTGGGTTACAACTTTATGTATGGGACACACACTTTTTCTTATTAGATTCGGATAAAATAATATTGGTATAGTTATTGTCTATTAATAATATTGGTAATATTTTGTAAAATAAACATTTATTTATTTTGATAAATACGTTAAATAAGCATCAATCTTTTAAGGTGCTGAGGGAATACCGGGTATACCTCCGGGCATTGGATACTCATTTTAGTCATCTTTTAAAACATGCACGGGCTACAATGGGGCTATTCTAACCCAGACCCACACGGAAAGTGTGGGTCCGGGTTAGAATGCACTATATCTCTATACATTAAAAAGTTTATATCTATTTAATGCTGTTTATCATCAAAATAAGTAAATGCTTATTTTACATTACCAATTTTTTTTTATCCTAATGCAATAAGGACAAGCACAGGTCCCACACATATATCAAATGAATAATAAATGAATAGCAATTGACAAATGCTTATAAATAATAATGCTATGAAATATTTTCTACAGTCTCTTAACTCAAACTGTGGGCAAAAATTTATTAATTTACTATACATTGTGATTTACATTAATAACATAATTTATGATTTGCATTATGTATTGAATTTATTTA
>BPLQ01006523.1:141374-154484 GCA_021605075.1 Caerostris darwini
ATGTATTGAATTTATTTACATTATGTATTGAATTTATTTACATTATGAATTGAATTTATTTACATTATGTAGTACATTATATTACATTACAGTTGGTACTACATTATTTATTTACAATATCCAGTACATTACGTTTGTTTTGAAATGCTAAGAACTCCGATTAAATGAAGTTTGTTGTCAGCTTACAATTTTATATACAAAGTCCAATTACGAATCCCCTCAAAACAAATTTTGAGACAGAATGCAACAGCTCTCTAAATTGAACGCCCTCTGACCTCTAACTACAGATTTCCTCCCCCATTTCAATAAACCCTTTGGCTTCCCAATAGCTGCCTGCCACTGTCAATATATCGAGATTCAGTCCAATCCCGAAACAGTTCTGCCCACTGACCGCGGAGCACACTCCACTTGTACCATAATGACTGTGAGGAACAACCGACCGCCGCAGTCCCTGGCAATGCCCAGGTTCATCCGAATGCATTTCCAATTTCGATTACCAAAGCCACTGCACCGAACGCAGAACCCGACAGATTCGCCTTCCCTTCCCGATCCAGAAACGAACCTCATTTTCCGACGAATTGACCGTAAGGGGGGAGGGAGAAGGGGGTGGTACGCACCCATTCGAAACTCTGGAATTTAATCCGCCAGGGCATAAAGAACGGTCAGCAGCGCGTGCGAAGGTCAAGCCATCACGTGCCAGAGGAATAAATTGGTCAGTAATGTGCCATTAAGGCAGGGATTCGGGTGTTAAGCTGTGTGCGCGTTCGAATGACCCCGGAAAAGCAACGTTATAGAATATCTCGTCACCAATGAAAGATGCATTTGTGGCAGAAGCACAATAAAAGAACCATTTAATCCGTTTTATTTGGGTGTATGTGTTTCTGGTAAAAGAAATTTGCAAACAGGAAGACGAAAATGATTGTCCATAAAGATTAACAGATACAGGTTTCCAAAGCTCTTGGTGAAATGTTTTTTGGAAATCATTACGGAATAAAGAGATTATTTAGTTGCTAGAAATACAACACTTCTTTCGTTTCATATGCAAAATATTATTACAGTAATAATAATAAATTGAAAATGTTAATCTGATCATTTCATGAAGTATTATTCACAACGTTCTCGTATTCATGACGTTATCCGCCCATTTAGTGATGAAAGATTGCAGAACTCAGGAAGAAAAAGTCCATACTGATTCTTTCGAATGTTTTCATGTTTATTTATTAAAAAATAACAAAAAAAAAAAAAAAAAAAAAAAAAAAAAATTGTAAAAGAAATTTGTTCATAAAAGATGTTCAATCCCGCTGTTCAGAAGTTCGTGAGATGAATGAAATAGCCTGTTCGTCATTTGAAACTGGTGAGGAAGTTGCAGAAGTGTCAAGGACAGCAGTAGTGTAAAGGCTGATAAACTTGTTTAAAATAATTAAAACTACACACAATTCACGGCAGGTTCTTCAGTACCTGAGAACAGGAAGCTATGAATGTGAGAAAACAGTTATTCTTAGAGAGACTGATATGTTCATTTAACTATTACATGGCTTTACATTGAATGGAGTTCTAATGTTTTTCATCAGAGGACTTTACTAATTCAGTAATTCATGCAATCTCCTTGCAGGATATGGGAAAGCGATGTCTTATGGGAAAACTTTCATGAGTAACTGTATCGCATTTGCTTGTGGTATGGCAGAAAATTAGTTATTTAATATATATATAAAGAACACAATACAAAAACCAAATAAGAACTGCCAAGAAATGAACTATATTTACGTCCAGTTTGTACAACATTATTCACTACACGCAAATTGCAAAACAAAAACATAACATTCGCAATACAAAACCCTTATAAATGCAATTAAATTTATATATAGATATATTTTATTGAAATATTGATACACATTCATACATTCCCCCAGCAAATACATAAATTTGCATAATCTTCATGGAATGGTTATTAAACTTTCCAAAATTTTCATTGCATTGTTTGAATCAAAATAAGATTAGAGTATCTACCTGAAGATTATATGGAGTGTCCACAATATAATCTATTTATACCATGATCTGTCGTACGTAATAGAAAAGGAAAAAATTTGAATATTGCATATCTATCAACGAGATATTCAAACGAGCCAAACAATGCGGCAGCGAAGGCGTATGCGGATGTGCAAGAGACGTCCAAACTCACTTTTCTTTCGTTTTGAATAGCAGAGCATTGATTTTCATTCCATATGTATCTGTCATCAGGAAGAATGGAACTTTTCCTGCTGCTTTATCAAGACATTTCTTTGTTGAATCCAAATTCATTATTTTTATTTCTTTTTCTTTATCAATACAGATAAAAATAAATATTCCGAGGTAATAAGATTATTGCATTCAAAACACGACACACAACTATCTCTGTTGCAACATAACATTTTTATCACCTATTTTTTGTATACATTAATGAATTCATAACTAATAACCCTAGTCTAATAATTTAAAAGAAAACTTATTAATTCCTAAAATAATAATTAGCAAATCTGATTATAGTAAAATCTTTAGGGGCATAAAACTATAATCAGACCCACAGTTATTTGTAGGTCATAGACCTGGACTTTAATGCAAAAACAGGAGATTGGTTTGATTTGGTTTTTCGCTCTAAGGTCATTTTGTGCACACTTTAGGTTAATTAGACCAAGATCTACAGTTTAACGCGGATTCAGAACTACCAGCAAACATCCATGACACTGCCAGAATTCGAATTTGATGTCTGTGATACCAACGGCCAGAGCGCTAGCCACTTGGCCATCGATTCGCCGAAAACAGAAGATGTTGATAACTAAGAAAACTGATTAAGAGCAATATTTGGATCTATCAGAGAGGGCGATGTTTGAAGGAGGCGTTACAATGATGAAATTGCAAAATTGTTTGGTGTAAGTGATATCATTAATTACAAAAAGCCGTAATTCTAAAAGCCTCCTTACTCTCTATGGCTGGGATACATAGAGAGTAAGGACAATAGCAGAGAAGCAAAGTTTTTGAAGGTGAAGTGCTAGAGTGGAAAAAAAAGCGAAGGTAAAAAAAAAAAAAAAAAAAAAACCTAAAGATCACAAATTAGAAAACCAAACCTCGAGGCAGACGATTTTGGAGTCGTACATTAAGGAAGGTCATGGTCTAACATGGAGTGTAGTGCCAAGGAGTTAGTTAGATGACAGTAAAAATTGTCAATCACGGTCATATTATTTATAAAGATTTATCAATATTATATTTGGCCGTATACATCAGTAAATTTTATTAGCACGTATGGACATTATGTGGTTCTGATTGGAGCTTCGTCTCGTTCGCAAAAAATGCATAAAAAGAAAAAAAAAGTAAAACAGATTATTCTACTTGTGCGTCATGAAACTTTCATTTCGGAAACCTTTATTTAAAATAAACATTCATTTTCCACTTGATTTCAGTAATGTGTGTTTTAAAATGAACTAACGATTAACTGCCAATACTAATGATTTGCCAATATCAAATCACATTTCCTGTATTTCATTTTAAAGTTTCAGACTTTCTGAATAAATACCAATTATTGCTTCAGTTTTTTCAAAATAGTGCCTGCGGATATGTTCATGGAAAATAGCTTAACCATCGTTTTATATTATATATTCAAGTTCCGTTGAAGAAATAAATGTTAAAATATGTTTATACATTATACGTTGAATCTCGTAAATGATTTCAGTTTCTTTCTTACGTTAAATTTTTTTTTTCACTCTTTAATTTGAAGTTTTAATATATTGACTTTATTTTAGAACTGTATGTAATTTACTGAGTTGACATATTACCCTTAATTTAAAATATTATTCATAGATGTGACCCATTTAACTCATGTTCTTATACGTATGAGTAATACAAAATCATTTCAGGTAATTAATCTACTTTCAAAAATAGTTCACAGATGTAAACAATTTCTCTTAAGAGGAATTTTTAACATTTAATCGCATGTATTACGCATTTCTTATGTTTATTCTATGATCATAATTTAGTTTTCAATTAATATTTAATTAATTCCAATTTAGAACTTTTAATAATGCCATTTTTTTACTAATAAATCTTTTAATAATGCCAGTTTTTTACTAATAAAACTTTTAATAATGACATTTTTTCAACTAATAAAACTTTTAATAATTCCATTTTTCAACTATTAATAAATCCATTTTCCAACTATTTAGAACTTTTAATAATGCAATTTTCCAACCTATTTAGAATCTTTAATAATGCCATTTTTCAACTAATAGAACTTCTAATAATGGCATTTTTCAACTAATAATTGAAAAATGGCATTATTAAAAGTTCTAAATTGGAATAAAAATATCTTCTTAAAATATATGTATTTTTCAAAATTGGATTGCAAACTTTGCTTGCAGTTCTTTTACGGTTAACTTTTAATTATTATTTATTAATTTTTTCAGATTATTTTTTATTTCAGATTTATTTATTATTTTATTTTTTATTTATTTGGTTTTCAAGTTATGTATATTATTATTCAGATTAACTTTTTACTTTTTCAAATTTAGTCTTATCTTCATACTATATATCATTTACGTAATATTTACATAAATGAAAATAATAATTTTAGGCAAGAATAATATTAACATTTTATTTAAGATAGCAATAATAAAAAATAATTCTCGCTGCAATATATTACATAAAATTTCATTAGACAAAAAAGAAAATATTTTCTTTTGATAAATTTTACAAAACAATATTATTTTAATACAAAATTAAAAAATAACAAATTAAATATATTTCTTCTAAAAAGTTAGTTTAACGCAATGATTGCATGTATAACAAAAAGAACTTTTACACCATATTTGAATAAAAAAATAAATAAATAGAATTTCTTCACAATATAGAATAACTTTATGTTAACGTTTTTATTTACCTTTCTTCAAATAAATTTGAGAGAATTAACGAATGAAAATAAATTAGAGAGTAATAACGAATGAAAATAAGTTAGCGAGCAATAACGAATGAAAACAAGTTAGCGAGCAATAACGAATGAAAATACACTCATGTCCATAAATTAAGGATAATTCAGAATCACACAGAAATTGAACTCTACAATAAAAATTTCACCTGTAGAATTATCACACACATCTTGAAGAAGAATATGCAAATTACAGGAAACCACCAGATGGCGCGGATAGTACGTCACAATGACGAGAATGTAAGAGAGAGGTATATAAGGAATGGTGGCAAAGCAGTAAAATTGTTCACAAGCGCTTTAAAAGACTTTCAGTGCAATAACCGCATAGTTATGGCACAAAGGAAGCATTTGGATGATTTTTTACGTGGTAGATTATCGGACGACTGGAATATGGACGTACCCAGCTGGAAGTATCCACTTGGAATCGCCCAGAGTGTCATCTCCAGGCTTTGGCAACGATTCCAAGATGATGGTAATGTGAGTAGATGTTACAGCACAGGTCGCCCCAGAGTTACAACGCCGAATGAGGACCGGTATTTAGCAGTTACTGCCAAAAGAAACAGACGGAGCACAGCATCAGACCTGTCTCGTTAGCTCTCTTCAGCTACCGGTACGATAGTTTCAAGGCAGACCGTGTACAGACGCTTAGAGCACATTGGCCTATATGCTCGTAGGCCTGTCAGATGTGTTCCTCTTACCGCAACTCACTGTCGCCTGCGATTAACCTGGAGTAGAGAGCATGCATTGTGGACACTGCAACAGTGGTCTTGTGTGATGTTTACTGACGAGTCCAGGTTTAGTTTGCAGTCTGATTCTCGACGGACTTTCATATGGAGAGCGCCAGGTACCCGTTACCACCAAGAGAACACAATTGAACGACACCGTTACGGTGGTGCAGGATGGCTCGTTTGGGGAGGAATTATTCTTGGTTCCAGAACTGACCTGCATGTTCAGAGTGTAACGATGACAGGCCACATCTATCGGGATGCCATTATGGAACAACATGCACGTTTGTTTCGGGGCACCATGGGTGCTGAATTTCTGTTTATGAATGACAACGCCCGTCCTCACCGTGCAAACATTGTAGACGAATGCCTTCAATTGGAAGATATCACCCGTATGGATTGGCCAGCATACTCACCGGACTTGAATCCAATAGAGCATGTGTAGGATATGCTTGGCCGACGAAGTGCAGCCCGTCAACCCCTTCCCACCTGTCAACCGGAACTTCGGAGGGCATTGCGTGATGAGTGGTGTAATATTCCCCACGATCAGATTGATAATTTGATACTCAGCATGCCTGGGCGTTGTAAGGCCTGTATTGCATCGTCCGGGAGACATACTCCATATTAACCATCATACTAACCATGTTATACTGTTTTTTGTAAATAGGTTCTTTTTTGAAATTTGCTCCAGGGAGTAAAAATCGCAATTTTTATTAATTATGTCAAACATATAGCATCTTTTTTGCTCTTTACCTTTTGTTTAATAAATAGACTTTACAAATAAGTCAAATTTGTTTTGCTTCTGTCTCTTTCTTTGCCTGAACTTCATTATCCTTAATTTATGGACATGAGTGTAAATCAGAGAGGATTAACAAATGAAAATAAATTAGAGAGCAATAACAAATGAAAACAAGTTAACGAGCGATAACGAATGAAAATAAATCAGAGAGCAATAACGAATGTAAACAAATCAGAGAGCAATAACGAATGTAAACAAATCAGAGAGCAATAACGAATGTAAACAAATCAGAGAGCAATAACGAATGAAAATAAAAACATCCATCATTAAACAATGACAAAAGGTAATGTATTCTGAGTGCGGTAGGTATTTTAAGACAACCTCCACTCCCTCAAGATAAAGGTCTGGAACAGCTGGACTCTTATAAAAATACATCAATTTCACAAAAAATGCTTTCTTTTGATGAATTTTACAAAACAATATTTTTTAATATAAAATTTAAAAAATAACAAATTAAATATATTTCTGCAAAAAAGTTAGTTTAACGCAATAAGTACATGTATAACAAAAATATTTAACAAAAATACACCATATTTAAATTAAAAAAATAATAATAAATAAAATAAAATTTCTTCTCAAATAGAGAATAACTTCATGTTAACGTTAACTAGTTTATCTGTAGAAATGTGAATAAAAACGTCAGCATAAAGTTATTCTCTGTTTGTGAAGATATTTAATTGTTGATGTTTATTAGATTGATAACGCTTTTATTCACTTTTCTAAAATTAAATTAGAGAGCAATAACGAAAAAAAATAAAAATAAAATCTTTAAACAATGACAAAAGGTAATTTAGTCTGAGTGCGGTAGGTATTTTAAGGCAACCCCCACTCCCTCAAGATAAAGGTCTGGAACAGCTGGAGTCTTACAAAGACACATCAAAGCCTAAACTCATTGCAATAAACACTTCGACAACTGGGGTGGTCACGTGATTTACCCAGCTATTCTGTTTTGCCGACAGCTGATGCTAACGGAGGGAAGGAAGGGAAAAAAGAACAAAAACTTATTCATCAGGTACGAAATCAAGGTAAGAGGGTGGATGCAATCGGATGACTGGAGGGGTGGTCTGAATAACGGCATCTCAAGGTCAAAGCAGCAGAAATGTAGGGGGGAGCGTGCATGGGATGGGACGTCACGTGCCTCACGGATTCGTGACTGCACCCGCTCCACGCCCCTCTTCGCATGAGGGGCCCCCTGCAAGCCCATCTGTCACCTGAGCAGAGTTGTGGCATTCGCGTGGCAGTCTTCTCTACCCCCGAAATCCCTCTGCATCCAGCTGCAGGGTTTGGATGCGTAAAAAACTGTATTATGTAATACATAATGAAGGAATGGCTACACATTTCAAACCAGTGAATATTAAACGGCTGTTTTTATCGGATTCACAACAGCTGACGAATAACAATTAGATTCGATTTACGAATCGTTTCCTCTTAAAAGATTTCTTAACTGACCCTGTTTAATATAGAAAATGAGAAAAAAAAAAGGGGGGGGGGATTTTATACCATTTCCACCCACGAATTAAATTTTTTCACTTTTCGGGATTGGGGAAGTTGGTAGATAGCGCGCTGGATTTCGTGTTCAAGCCTGGAATGGGTACGGTAAATATGTAGACCTGAAAATTCCTACAGATCATACAGATGCCTTTTCCAAATTATTGTGGTAAAGTTGTACATACTATATATAAGTAATACTGAATCTGTTGCATACTATTTAAATGGTCAATGGCTTCAAGTGCCCAACTAGTGATAGTTACTATGCATGTAAACTGAAATTTGTATCCATTGTCTTCGTTCGTTGCAGTTACTGCTTTAGTTTGGTTTGGTTTGTCGTTCTACGGTACACATTTCTGCTAAATTAGGCAACATATCCAAAAAAATAAATGTATCTACAGATTCAAGGTTTCCTTTTTTTAAAACATGACACGGTCTTTTATTCAAAAAATATTCAGCTCTATCAAATTTTCAGGAAAAAAAATCGTTTTTATTCTAGCAAAAAAATCGTTTTATTCTTATAATTCAATACCAAAATGGATTCTGGCAGCAAGAAAAAAAAAGAAAAAAAAACATTCCAATTCTGTTCTTTATCTTTTTTTTATCCATAAATCTACCGTTCAAGAAATTCAGTTCCCAGAAAAACAAATTCCCGTTCTGCTTTTTCCGGAGCGGAATGTACAGATCGTTTAGCCCCAGACACTTCCGCCCCCAAAATTTGTTTACGACTCTAAAAATATCGAGCCCAGGTGAGAGTTGAGATGTAGACGACTTCGCAGACGATTGGGTGGCACGCGCTCTCGTGGAGGAAGGAATTTTTAGAATCCAAGTGGAGCGCACTTCCGCGTCGTTTGCGACACAACCGGAGGTGATCCTCCTCTCAGAAAAGGGGAGGTGAAAGGGTGCGAACCTCCCGAGTGCAGATCCCGAAACGAGTTTCTTGAGGTGCGGTTCGTAGGTCACGAAAAGGGCAAGTACTCCCAAAGGTCGACGTAAGAGCACCTTTGTAAAATAATCTTATTATAGAGGAAATGAGGAAAAAAATACATTAGGTGCGGTTTGAGAATCGGGCGTTTTGTAAATGGAATACAACAGATTTTTTTAAAGTTTTCATAACAGATGCATCCTTAAAAAGGGAGTCTTTTGTGTAAGAGTGTCGGTATTTTTTCATGTATTCCGTCGTTACAATGAAATTCAAAATTTCGCATCTGCTTACGTAAAGATAAAAATATCTTTTTCAATATTAGTATAGAAGAGTTTTTATTTATATTTATAAATTAAATCAGCAAAATTCTGATTGAAAACGAATTAAACTTTTGCTAGTTTTATAGAAACATAGTAAAATTGCTATGAATCATAAATCATTAATTGTGAAATTCTTCCATGAATCATAAATCAAAATGAAACATATCACAATCATCAAATTGCTGTTAATCGTACTCATCCAATGTTCTGATCAATCATAAAACATCAATTGTTCGCTTTGAATTTTTAATACGTTAATTGTTGCAATTATGGTTTGGTTTGTCGTTCGACGGTTATTATTATTATTATTATTATTTTTTTTTGCATACTTTGGGCTAAACAGACAGGGATTAACAGTTTAAATTTTCGTCGTGCAAAATGTTTACACACATTTTTTTTTATTCCGCGTGAGGTTGGTTGCATAAATGATTAGGGCTAACAGAAACCTTATATTGATTTTTAGAAAATAAAGCAGTGTATTACAGTCTGCTATCAATTCCATATTCCTCAGATCAATGCAGCGTCTGATGGTTGGTTTGGTAGCGTTCTGGCGTTCTGTACAGCAGGTTTCGGGTTCGAATCTCGGCAGTGGCATTGATATTTCTAGTGGTTAGAATCCACTTTAAATAAATGGTTATATGTCCTTGAACCTTTTATTAATTTTTTAGAAAATGAAACAGAATATTACAGCCTGCTAATAATTACATATTCCTCAGACGGATGTCGGGTCTGATGGTCGGTTTGCTGGTCCGTACTACAGGTTTCGAGTTTAAATCTCGGCAGTGCCATAGATGTTTCTAGTGGTTCGTTAAACCATAAGTTCCGATCTAATTAACCCTTGTGTGCAGCGGCTTGATGACCAATTTACTAACTCTTTGGCCGTTGATACCACAGGTTTCAGGTTTGAATCCTGGCGGAAGAATGAATGTTTATTAGTGGTTCGGAATCCACATAATACCATAGTAGGTTCCGGTTTAATTAGCCTAAAGAGTGCAGAAAATGACCGCAGAGCGGCAAACCAAGCCAAACCCTCGTGTGCAAAAAAATAATAGTAGAGCGACAAACCAATCTTGCTTGCTTCCGATGCTTGCCAATAGATGGGAAGATATCAAGTGCCGCGTACTCTTTATACAATCAACCGTTTTATAAAATGAGTCAATAAGTTTGTGTCAAATACTTTTATTATCTTATATTATCGGAAAAGATGTACTTTAGAATTTATATCTCGAATCCAATATTTCCAATCCAAACATTAGATAAACATTCACCCTCCACGAATCCAATTCTCAATTGTAATGGCACTGGTGTGAGAACAACAAATTCCCATTCCGAATAGAGAAAGCTTCCTCCAAACCGATCCCTTCATTTGAGAATAAATTTGCTTTTGCAGCTCAATGAACTCCGGTGTGTTCGGAGAGCGAAATCTTGATGGAACGAAGGAGGGCGGATGGAAATCTAATTGGATAATGAGGAGATTCCGAGGGTGTTCGGCATCATTGACGCTTGCTCGGAGGGGGGTCTCTTCGAGAAAATAGAACATTCGAATGGAAATCGAAGCATTTGTTGGCCTCGGAACGAAGGTGAACGATCCCGCGATGTTAGGAGTGTTTCTTGAACTAATCGTTTGACGGATTTTCCGACTGGAATTCTAATTTTTTGGAGGAAATGGCACGTGTATTCTGTAGAAAGTAGGACATTCATATGGATTTTTTAATGATCAAATAGCGAAATAAAAGTGGCAATGACCTTTGTGATTGATTTTAAATTTTCTTACAGTTAAGAAGAGAAGGTGAAGTTTTTTTTATTTTTTTTATTTCCAATAGTGAGGAGTACATACATATAAACAAATACAACAAAGAAAGGACAAAAAGCATCAAAACACAGTAAAGATCGAAGTAATCGTCCCAAAAGCCCTCTGGCACACCGATATCTTGCAATCTCGGAATCGGTTCCATGGAGTGTTTTGCAACATTGCAGGTGTTTTCTATTTATAGAAGGTGAAGTGAAACATAACACTGTCCCTCTATTTTTCATTGATGTCGCTAAAAAGATGTAAATTTCATATTGTTTCAGTTTATTTATTATTGCTGAGTCTCAAGTTCCATTTGTATATGCCACGAACAGCACATTAACGTGTCTAGAAAAAACAAGGGCATTGATTTCCAAAGAACTTTTAAGGGGTTATTGTCTAGTATTTGTTTGGTTTTTCGCTCTACGGTCATTTTTTTTTCACACTTTGAGCTAATTAGACCGGGATCTATAGTTTAAGATAGGTTCTGAACCACTAGCAAACATCCTTGCCACCGCCAAATTCGAACGTGAAGCTTGTGGTATCAAAGGCCAGAGCGCTAGCGAATAGGCCATCAGACAGCGTTCAGTATTTGAGTGTCGGGTGTGAGAAAAAACCCCAAATACAACAAATTGATACAACTACCAACAACCTGACACTCGAAGCGAGAAGATTATACACGTTGTCTCAATCGTCATCTAGTCTCCTTGTTTCTGAACACAAAATAAGAACAAAAGCTAAAATTATTAGAAAAAACAAGAACTTGAAGGGAAAAAAAAAAGTCCAGTTCCAATCCAGCAAGGGTTATCCGAAAGAAACTTGAATACATCCAATTTTAACTAATGAAAATTTTTTATATTGTTTCCAATGCTCTAGTATTGTTTATGCTTCACCTAAAATGAGAATTTCCAATTAAATTTCTCATTTCAATACATTTTTGCTCATTAATTTTCGATGTAATTCAGAAAGTGATGAAATACTTATGAAGGACTCAGAAAAATGCTTAGATGTGATAACTGAAAAAATTATAAAAAGACTAAATCGTATCTATTTTTTTTAATGGTTGAATAGAAACATCTTATGTTATAAATGTAATGTTTTATTGAATATATTGGTATTAAGATACCAATACCAATACTTAAATAGTTTTAAGTATATATCGATTTTATCTCTGAGGATTAACTCGGTTTTTAATGGAAGTTTGATGACGCTCAGCAGCACCAACCAACCAAAGCAATATTAACCAACCAATCTAGTTTTTGTAACCAGTGATTGCAAAGCACACCGCGATTGTATTTGGAATAATAGTAAAACATTTCCCAATATTTTAATGACTTTTTTTAGAATTTCAGGATTTCAACTTAAGCAATTTTTAGCAAAAGCCGAAATTTTTTATCTGGAATCAAATTCTGGCTTTGCAAAACTTTTAGGATTTGCATTCTTTAATATGTATGAAATTCTCACTATTATCAAAAAATTAGAAAAGTCAAAATGTATGAAATTTATTAGTTAAAAACTATTACAAATTATGACCAACGATATCGATTATATACATATCGATTTTATCTCCAAGAAGAATTAACTCGGTTTTTAACGGATACATTAAAAGTTTGGTGGGACTTCGCAATATCAACCAACCAATCTCGATTTTGTAAGCAGTAATTGCACCCCAAGAGTATATTTTAAATAATAATAAAATGTTTCCCAATATTTTAATGACTTTTTTTTTAGAATTTTAGGATTTGAGAAATTTTCAGCAAACTTGATATTTTTTTTTTATCTCGAATCAAATTCTGGCTTTATAAGCCTTTTAGAATTTGCTTGTGAAATTTTGTTTGCACTTAAAGTATTTAATATCACCTTTATGAAGAGAGAAAAGTTAAAATGCATAAAATTTATTAGTTAAAAACTATTACAAATTATGATCTACTATAAGTATGGTAGATCATAATTTGGTACCTATGGTCAGATCCGGGAAAGTTTATAAAAACGATAAATTTTATAGCTCTGGTTGTGCTTCACTTAAAATGAGAAATTCCAATTAAATTTCTCATTTCAATGCAATTTTTGCTCATTAATTTCCAATGCAATTTTTGCTCATTAATTTCCAATG
>BPLQ01006523.1:154494-183261 GCA_021605075.1 Caerostris darwini
TTTGCTCATTAATTTCCAATGCAATTTTTGCTCATTAATTTCCAATGTAATTTTTGCTCATTAATTTTCAACGTAATTTTCGCTCATTAATTTTCAATGTAATTTTTGGTCATTAGTTTTCAATGCAATTTTTGGTCATTAGTTTTCAATGCAATTCAATACTGAAGGTGGTGAAATGCTTATGAAGGTCTCAGAAAAATGCTCAATGGATAAATAACACAATCGATTTATCAGTTTTTAATAAGTTTTCTCAAGGAAAAATAAGAATTAGGTGAATCTATGCCTATTCCAGGATGGTGTTTAGTTTAAATATGATATTAACAAATCGGAATTGATTAGATCAAATGGTAGAATACGAGAAAGTTTATACAAATGAAAAATTTTACAGCTATAGTTGTGCTTCATCTAAAACGAGAAACTCTTATTAAATTTCTCATTTCAATGAATTTTTGTTCGTTAATTTTTAATGTAATTCAGTACTGAAGGTGTTGAAATGCTTATGAAGGTCTCTGAAAAATTCTTAATGGATAAAAAAACAATCAATTTATCATTCTTTAATAGGTTTTCTTCAAAGAAAAAAAGAAAAAAAAAAGGAATTGGACGAATTTAGTGTTTATTTTAAATCTTATACTAACAAATCGGTATTGATTGGATCAAAAAATGGATAAAAAATCGCTTAATGGATAAAAAAAACAATCAATAAAAAATGCTTAATGGATTAAAAAAAAACAATTAATTTACCATTCTTTAATGTTATTCTTCAATATAATTCAGTACTGAAGGAGATGAAATGCTTATGAAGGTCTCTGAAAAATTCTTAATGGACAAAAAACAATCAATTTATCATTTTTTAATAGATTTTCGAAAAAAAAAAAACAGAATAAAAGGAATTGGACTAACCTGGAGTTCATTTTAAATCTTATACTAACAATTTAGGATTGATTGGATAAAAAATGTTAAATGGATAAAAAAAAACATTCAATTTACCATTCTTTAATGCTATTCTTCAATGTAATTTAGTACTGAAGGTGGTCAAATGCTTATGAAGGTCTCAGAAAAATTCTTAATGGATAAAAACCAATAAATTTATCATTCTTTAATAACTTTAAAAAAAAAACAGAAACAAGAAATTAGATGAATCTAGACTCTTTCCAGGATGGTGTTTATTTTAAATCTCACACTATCAAATCGGGCCTTTCTAATGAGATCTTTTCAACGTCGTTTCAACGGCTAATTGAGCACGAAGGAAGGCTGCTCAAGAAACTGTTTCAAGGCTAACGTGTCGCCGATCTTTTTTAATATGCGAATGCGATAACTCGCGGTTCGCTCCGGCAGTCAGAGGGTTCTTTTCTCGACAACAGCCTTGCACGCGAGTGAAATCCCGATTCTATTTTGAAGGCAGCCTTCGGAGCAGTTGATCAGAAGAGGACACTTATCAGAAACACGACGGAATTAAGATAAGAACTTGTCAGGGAGCTTTTTTAGGAGATAAAAAGCAGGTTACTAACTGTGGCCAAAAAGTAAGACCAATTTTTTTTCCTTCCAAATTTATTTCATCGCCTTCAAAGTAATCCCCTCTTCCGCAGACAATCAATGTACTTATGCCAACCTTTTTTTCCAATCCTCAGTGCATGCTAAAATGTCATCGGCAGGGATCGCCTTCAAACCTCGCAAAACGGTATTGATTCAAAACGGTGTCCCCAGAGTGGTCTTTTGAGTTTAGGGAATAGTCAGAAGTCGCACGGTGTGAATACGGTGGTTGTGGAACGATATGGGTTTCATTTTTGGCGAAAAAGTCACGAAGAATCAATGCAGTGTGAGCTGGCGCATTTAATGTTTTCGATACCAATCGAGATTCGACACGTTTGAGGCTCAAAATGGAATGGACCGATCCTTTTGAAATTCCAGCATCATCCGCAAGGTCTCTAATTGTAAATAGACGTTTTGCAAGCACCAAACGAACTGGTGGACTTGAGCTTCGTCGGTTGAGGTTGAGGGTCGACCAGAGGGCTCTTCGTCTTCAACGCGTTCTCTGCCTTCTTTGAACTACTTCTAAACATTTCTTTCCGATATAGGAATGCCCATCGAATGCCTTCTGCAACATTCTATGTGTTTTCGCAAACAAAATTGAATGCAAGTTCTTTGCTCAATTAATTCGGTTATTTCAAAAATCACCGGAATCAGTTTTAGCGTCTCACAAAGCCAAGCGTAACTCAAACACAAATGAATATTTTGACGTTAAATTTAACACAGATGTGAAGGACATTTTCTATAAGCCCCTGGAATTTTAAATTGAAAATTGGTCTTACTTTTTGGGCACAGTAGTAAAAAGCAGGTTACCATTGCAAGTAGTGGAGATTGCACTAGAATGCAGAAGGAATTATCCATTCAAATGGCATTTCGTTGCTACAGTTGGAAATTGTTAAGCAATTACACGCACAATAATCACAAGAATTTGTTTATCATTGTTTCTTGTTATACACGAGTAACTCTGGTTAAAAAAACAAACTAAAACCCTTTACTAATTTTAATTTATCAAGCGGAAAAACATTTCCTCACTCAATGGAACTTGGAAATATAATGTTAAGTGATTTCCTTAAACATAGCTGATTATTTTGAGAGAATTGAAACAATAAACAGTTTGGATTCTGAAAGCTAAACAATTCAAAATGAAATACAGAGTTCGTGACTTGATATTAGCAAATCGTGAATATTTCATGCCAATTTTAAAACAAGCAATATTTAAAATCTAGTTTAAAATGAATGTTTATTCTAAATAAAAGTTTTGAAAACGAAAATTTCTTATTTCGCTTACATAGGTTAATGTGTTTTAAAAAAAAGAAATAAGATTCCTGATCACAACACAAAATAAGATAAAATAAATGAATAATTGGCTTGATCGATATACAGGTTACCCATAAACTTTTAAATTTAATGCAAGAAAAAACACATGACAGCAATCTTAATTTTTTCTTTTTTTTTAATTCTAAAGAATTCCAAACGATTTTCTTTTCTTGAAAAATCTCGTTTTCACTTCGAAATAAAATTCTTTTTGCTCTCACCAGACGATTTTTTTAAAGCAATTTTACATTAAATTTTATTCTGAATTTATTACGAAACATACATAGAAATCATCAAATTCATGAATTCTACAGATTTATGAGTTTACAGATTATGATTTATTGGATATCGCATTTCTTTACGATTCGGATTTCATTTTCAAAAACACGTTACGAATCAATTACGACAAAGTTATGAATTCTGCAGATTTAAGAGTTGTACTAACATCATCATTATTGGCGCAACAGTCCCATTGTGCGCCAAGCCTCTCTGCCTACTGGCAGATTACAAACCGAGAGATGATAGGGTTGTCAACCCAACGATCAACAGCCATAATAAAGCGGGACCTACAACTTAAAGTGGATTCCGAACCACTACAAACGGGATTCGAACCTGAAACCTGTGGTACCGAGCACCAAACCACTAATCACTCGGCCATCAGGCCCCAAGAGTTCTATAGTGTGTTGAAATAAAAATTTAAAGTTAGGAAAATAATGAGCGAAAATGCAAGCAGCGCCCTGGCGGTTAAGGTCTACATATGTCTGTATCCGAAGGCGAATGGCTCGATCGGTGACGGATTATAGAAAATGCCGAACCATCGAATGGCAGATTAAACAGGGCTTACTATACTATAAAATCATTGAATAACTATTTTTTAATAACTTTTTGAAAAAAAATTGTTGCCTAATCATTACGTCTAAAGATAAGAAAAACGAAAATATTCAACTATTTTTGCAAGTAAGACAATTAGTTATTGTTACATAGTTTCAATACACATGTTGGTTGACAGTAGACAATAAAAATGTATTCTTTCGTTAAGCATAATGTTTTAAATATTTATATTTCGATAGGGAAAAAAACCCAGCTATTCATGCATTATTCAGATATAAACCGAATAAAACCAAAGTCAGATATTTAATGAGGAAAAAAGGGTTGAGTAGCCAGACAGTATTTTATACCTTCTTAAAGATAGGGGGGGATAAAAAAAAGATAATACAGCTCAGACGTATTATTATTTATTTTTATTAACTGTAAAGAGTTATGGCAGGATAAAGCCTATGACACAAAGGATGCTTGTGATAAATAGGGTGTGATGAAACTATTATTATAAAAAAAAAATTTAGTAATGAAAAATCAAGGGTATGAATTGACACATCGCGGATGTTCCAATGAAACTCGGGGAAAAAATTAATTAGTTTATAAAATAATATTGGGTTATTACAGATTGATAGACAAGAAAGGACGCACTGTTTTGTGTTGGTTTCTTTTATTATTAATTTTACATTTATGTGTACATGTAAAAAAAGACGTCATGCATAAAAATCTTCATAATTAAAAAATGCATATGCTTCAGAATGTTTTTTTTTTCTAGGAACTAAGAAAAAGATGGAAGCATTTAATCAGACGGATAAAAAGGAATTTTTTATAAAATGGCCACAAAATTAATATTATGAATCTACAGTTTTATATGCAATTTATCGCGGACATTGTTTTCGACTAAACATCAGTGGACTTCGTACTCCACTTAAGTATGCAATGAAGAATCGATTAATGAGTGATGAATTGAGAACATTGCTTTCCACGAGGTCAACCATTTGCCTACCATAAGGCAAAAAACCCCACGGATATTGTGATAGACTCTTTACACACGTTACTACAACCGATATTAGTTTCTGAAAGCAATGATTACAATGGATACCACCAATGGTTTCAAATATGAGTCCTCCTCCACGCTAAGTGTGAACATTATCAATGGGCCAATCAACCCATATATATTAAAAGTATAAACAATACATATATTGAAATCAATAAAAAGATCGACACATATAGCTTTTCAGTAGTAAAATTCGTTTCGAAATGCGACACTCGTTTCTGAAAGCAATGATTGCAACGTATACCAACAATAACTTCAAATCTGAGTCCTTCTAAACGCTACGTGTGAACATTATCAACGGGCCAGGTTTGGTTTGGTTTGATTTGGTTTTCCCCTTTACGATTAGTTTTTGCACATATTATGCTAATTAGACGAGGACCTACAGTTTAACATAGATTCCGAACCATTTAGAAACATCCATATCATGGCCAGGATTCGCCCCTAAAGCCTGTGGCACCAAAGGCCAGAGCGCTAGGCAATTGGCCATCAGGCCGCTCAATGGGCCAGGAACCCATCCCATATGCATTAAAATTGCAAACAATATATACACTGAAATAAATATAAAGATCGACACATATACTTTTATTTCCGGTAACAACAATTACTAATTGTGTAATTAACTTACATATCACAATAAACAAAAGTAATTTCCCTCATTCAGTTTGTTTTTGCTGCACAACAATCATACATCAAGCGATGAAAGCGCCCATAGTCTGCAGAAGGGGCTTCGAATGATGAAGTCCTCCCAAAAAGGGAGCGCTGAGTATTGATAAATATCTCGCGGGGGATGAGGGATGATTTGAGTCCTCCTGCACGCTACTTGTGAACCTAATGGGCGAGGAGTCCGACCCATATACATTAAAAATGTATACAATACATAAATTGAAATAAAAATATCGACACATACAGCTTTTCATTCGCGACTTGCGTTTCTGAAAGCAATTATTGCAATAGATACCCCCAACAGTTTCACATTTGAGTTCTCCTGCACGCTACCAATGGTTTCGAATATGAGTCCTCCTGTAAGCATTATCAATGGGCCAGGTTTGGTTTGGTTTGGTTTGCCGCTCTACGGTCATCTTAAGCACACGAGGGCTAAACAGACTGGGTCGTGCAGTTTAAAGTGTATTCCGAACCACTACAGACATCCATGGTCCCTCCGGAACTCGAACCCGAAACATGCGGTACCGAGCGCCAGAGCGCCAGCCTCTCGGCCATCAAGCCCCCAGTCCGGATCAGGAATCCGGATCATTTATATAAAAGGGTAAACAATACATATACTAGTATGAATAAAAAAGATCGACACAAACAGCTTTTTTTTTTAAACAAAACCGATTGTGTAATTAACTTACAGATCACAATAAACAAAAGTAATTCCTCCTCATTCAATTTGTTTTTGTTGCACAACAATCATACATCAAACGATGAGAGTCTGCAGAAGGGGTTCAAATGATGAAGTCCTCCCAAAAAGGGATGCGTTGGTAAGTATTGATAAATATCTCGCGTTGGATGAGGGATGATCCGGAGCAGACGCGCCTTCTGGAGAGGAGCCAGAAAGAGGAGTAATTAGCGCCACTGCGGTGATCTCATTTGCATATTCGGAATGCTTTATTAGATTCCCGCTTATTAGGGCACCGGCGATAACATCGCAGAACAGCCTTTTTCCCCTTTCCCAAAAAAAAATTAACGAGTAGATTAAAATTATTCATTTCAGTTTATATGATATCACTGTAAAAAAAAATTGTATCTGTCAACATCTTCAGTGTGGTTTAACAGTATTTATAAAAAAGCAGATAACAAAATTGCTCATTTATAAAAAAATTATTCATTGCAAATGTTGAACGTTAGATCTTAAGAATACTGCATTTAATAATACAGTTAATACATTAAAATCTGAAAGTTTGCTTCAATATATGTGGAACATATATGAAGAATGCTTTATGAAGCACACATTTCATAAGCCCTTTTTCGTATATGTTCTCCGTATATTGAAGCAAATTTTCAGTTTTTAGCATATTATTTTGCTACTAATACATAAAGTTTTCTTTTTCTTACCTCACTTGGTAGATAGCAACACCAAGAGCCTCATGTGGTCTCATGGAAGAAGGGAAAGGGCAACTTCTGTTGTGATGGAGCTTCAGTAGGTGGAAGTTTGACTTGGCTCCATGACATTGAAGAAGGAGGGCAGTGCTTTCCGGGAGGACTTTTAGAGGGACTACGCCGTATTTGTGTATCGTATGGGAGAAAACCCAGAAAACTCCCGCCAAGTAGTCCGACTAACAAGGGAAGATATTGAACATTCCAACCGCCATCGTGTCTCCTATGTTTTTGAAACAGTATCTGCAACAAAGCCACTGGCGGATTAAACCTCCGATCTAATGCTCACTAGCGGCGTACTGAGCCACGAGTCAGGCATACATAAGGTAATCCTTAGATGTGTATACATATTAAGTATATTTATAAAGTGCTGCAAAATTCACGCAAACGTTCTAAATAGTCTGATCCTAAAAGTCTAACTATAGATCTAAGTTGAAAATATTTCACCACGGTATAAATAAAATGCGTTAAAATCTGAGCTACATACATTTGCAATCAGCACAAATAAAAATAAATGGCGTGATCTCTCGCGAAATTTAAATCACATTTTTTTTCATCCGTTTGAAATTTGGGCACCAATTTATGTTATCTTCTCAAAATTATACTTTAAAATAAGCCTTGGGTTTTGTATACCAAATCAAGAATAATTTATCTAGTTCACAGTTTTCTGAATAAATTTTAACATTTTAAAAGAGCCAAGATGGTAAAAGTGCATCAACCCATACCTTATCACTCCAACGGCAAATAAAAAAACATACCCACATTCATAGATTCCTCCCACTTGAAATGTGAAGATTAAAAAAACCCCTTCCTCCCACAAATATCCCCTCGTCCTCTTAACACATTATCCATACATTGCAGGTAAAAATAAACGCAGAAAGGGAGTGGGAGAAAAAAAAAGTACTCCGGAAAATCTTTATACTCCACCGATACATCCCGGGAACGAAGGGGTGCTGGAAGGGGATGGTCGAACGATTCGTACATCTGTACGTGCGTAACCTTTTTCGGTAATTTTTTCGCGTCATTTTTATTTTTTTCATCCTCGGTTTTTCTGGTCTTCTGCCAAAAGCCAGAGTCTCACATTCGATAAGTTGTGTTCTCCTGGATTTCTGCCAGACGCCTATCGGATGCCGGACTCCCGGATTTGGAAAAGGATCGAATATGAAAACATTGCGATGGGTGATTCCTCATGCGTTTGAGCAATCATGTCAAAGGTGGATTTAGACAAAGAAGTCGTGGGGGACATTAATATCAGGGAAGAAAAGTAGGGGGGATTTTGCAGGTATAGGTATGCGTGTTGGTTTGGATTTCTTGGTGGGAAAATGGATTGTGGGGGGGAATTGGTAATCAGAATGTTGTATTGATATATGTGCAGGATATACATTATGTGTTGATATATATATGTGTATGATATACATTATGTGTTGATATATGTGTATGATAGATATTATGTTTTGATTAAATACACAAAAAAATGGTAAAAAATCAATTTCAAGTGGGAGAAATCTATGACTGCACGGATGTTTTTTTTATTAACTATTGGAGTGATAAGGTATAGGTTGATGCATATTTACCATGTTGCTTTTCTTCATGTGTATGATATATATTATGTGTTGATATATGTGTATGATATGCATTATGTGTTGATATATGTGTATGATATGCATTATGTGTTCATATATGTGTATGATATGCATTATGCGTTGATATATATGTATGATATGCATTATGTGTTGATATATGTGTGTGATATGCATTATGTGTTGATAATGTATTGATATACATTAAACACACAAAAAGTGGTAAAAATCAATTTCAAGTGGGAGAAATCTATAAATGCGAGCATATTTTTTATTTACTGTTGGAGTGATAAAGAATATGTTGATGCAATTTACTATCTAGGTTTTCTTAAAAGGTTGAAATTTATTCAGATAACTATAAATTAGATAAATTATTCCTGATCTAGGATAAACAGATTGTATTTTTGTAGCAGCTATCAATTTTATATGTCTTACAAAAGTCAACAAATTTTTAAGCTAAAATAATTAAATTTACCATTTTCCTATCAAAAAATATAATAGTAATGACCACTAATCCTTACAATTGATTAATTCTTACTACAAGGATACTTAGTCAACAAATTAGTCAACTAAGGATCCTAATCCAGTCAACAAAATTTTACACTAATGTAATTAAATAGTTAATTATAGTTTAATCATTTTTCTATCAAAATATGATAACTGTATAAATCCTTACAACTGATTAATTCTTACTTTATGGATCATAAAGTGAAAAGTCTTACTAAATTGAATCAGCTTTAGTAAAATGTATATAAACAAATTTTTCCTTTTTATGCTTACTTTACGAAAACAACTTTAAAAAAAAAAATATTGCAGTTAATTATAAATGAAGGCCTATATTTTATCGTTTTGTCTTCAAAAGTTATTTTTTTACAGGAAAAGAATATGATAGGCTAGTTATGATGATAGATACGTTAGGCAACAATTTTTTACACTAAATTTTTTTTCTTCTTTCTAATGCAGCTGGCAAACACAGACACTTTGGTGTTGGATGCCTTAAGGCAAGTGCTGCACAGACGTACTCACTTTGCATTACCCAGGGGGCGCGTGTGACTTGAAGATAAGCCACAGACGCGGAGTAGCAATGCTCCCGCAACGCTCTACGATATTATTAGACCGGGACTTACTTTTTAAAGTGGATTCTGAACCACTACAAACAACCATGGCACCGCCGGGACTCGAATCCGAAACCTGTGGTACCGAGCGCCAGAGCGCTAGCCACTCGGCCATTCAGGCCCTTTTACACTAAATTAAACTCCATTACTTCATAAGAAAAAAAAATACTTGTTAGAAAAACACAACAATTAGTAATGAATTCAAGGTAAACATAAACCACGGATCGACAAACACAACACAAACTGAGCATATCTTTCGTGGATTATTGAATTACAATCAGCAACTAACTCTACGAGTTACAAAAAAAAAAAAAGAAACTTGTAAGAATGGTCAATAAAACAACTTCTGGATGACCAGAAACGAGCAGCAATTAGTAATGAATTCAAGGTAAACATAAACCCCGCGGACGATTTGTAATTCGGTAAAAGAGTCAGAAAGATTTATAGCAGCTTTTACGATCCAAACTTCCATAAAATTTATTCGCGACGCATTAAAACAAATGCTTTTTTTTTTTTACCACAGATGTGTCCTCGAGCAAGTGGTATTCATGCGGCCAGACCTCTAACAAACGACCTGCTGAAAGTATCGAGCGCTTTTTATGGGGAGTTTAGAACCAGACGGAAACCCAAACAAAAAGCTTCCAACAGTAATTAGACAGCCTTGGTTAAGGGAAAAAGAATGGCACAATGGAAGCTTTTAATTCGACAGCTCATACCAGCGGCGTTGCGCAACCTTAATCTATGTCCTCTCATTAAAGCGCTACTGCAACATCCGAAAGCGTGCCAGAAGGGAATGCGGCTCTTTTCGTTGTTCTTTTCGTCTACGAGGAGCGAAAATGTTTGACGAGATAAATCTGTCGAATGACAGCCATCGCCGAATGAGTTGGGTAGGAATCTTTAAGATGTGAATCACAGGGGGAAGGAATTTCACACTTCGGAATGCGCAAGAAAAAAGTTGCATATCTCTGGTTGTGGTGAGTGAGACACGCAGGGTACATGTCCTAAAGCGGTTATTTAAGGATGGGATGAGATAAGAAACGGTAAAATGATACGAAGAGAACAAAAAATAATAGTAAATAAAAAGAAAGATGAAATAATTGATGAGTTTCAGTATGTGAGCATATTTTGTCAATGAAACACGAATATATACTATTTAGTGATAGTTCCGGGTCTTGATGACTAAGTGATTAGCGCTCTGGCGCTCGGTAACATAGATTTTGGATTCGAGTCCTGGCGGTACCATGGATGTTTGAATATTCGGATGCTTATTCAGAATCCATTTTAAACCGTATATCTCGGTCTAATATGACTGTTGGGCGTAGGGCTGACAACACTATCCCGTAAAAAAAACATCTATTTCAAAAATCTTCCAATATTCAAACGGCCTTGGATCACCATGGAGCTGCTGCGCCAATGATTTGGTTTGGTTTGTTGCTCTACGGTCATTTTGTACACACTTTAGGTTAATTAGACCGGGACCTGCAGTTTAACATGGATTTCAAACCACTAACAAATATCCATGTCACCGAAAGGATTCGAACCTGAAGCCTGGCAAACTAAAGGCTAGAGCGCTAGCAAATTAGCCATCAGGTCGCTGCGTCAGGGAAGAAGAAAAAGGGCCTGAATGGCTGAGTGGTCTGGCCCACGGTGCCACAGGTTTTCGTTTCGAGTCCCGGTGCTGTCATGGATGTTTGTAATGGTTCGAATCACATTAAGGCATAGGTCCCGGACTCATAAGACTGCAAGAGCTTCACGGAGCCAAGTCAGACTTTTACCTACGGGTGCTCCATCACAACAGAAGCTGTCCCTCATTTCCCTTCAACCATGAGTCCGTACGGGTTCGTGGGCTTGGTCTAGATAACTGCCAAGAGGGATAAGTAACAACAACAGAAGAAGTGATAATTCAATTAACTTCCGTAAGCAAAGCTGATGTTTTGACAATTTAATTAGCACGTATTATCCAAATGTCTCAAATCCAAATGTATTATCAAATTATCCAAATGTCTCCTAGAAATAATATCCTTCTCTCATCGCAAGTCAGTGAGTTTTTTTTTCTTTTGTGGTATACGTAAAAGGAACAGCAGATCCATCGAAGTTCAGTAAAAGAAGAAGAAAAAAACGAACAGCAAAATTTGCTTACATTGAATTATTCTTAAAATATCATAACTAATCCGTTTCGAAAAACGAATGCAAGCTTCATCATTTAGTTTGTGTACTGAACTGATACAACTGAACCATTATGACCCCGCAAAGATAATTTACCGCCATTGTTTGTAACCAAACACCATTTCGTTTCTCAGTATGAAAAAAAAGAAAGAAAGCAAAGTTGCAGGCCATACAGAAAGTCAACGACACGTTCTCTTCTCAAAATTGAATGAAGAAAAACAAATAACGCAATTACAGAAGAGGATGCAAGTCGCGGAGTCCGTTTCTTGTAATTGCAGGCCTCTTCCTTCTCCGAAGTAACCCTTCCCATTTTTCACGGAGTGTGGGTGTCCAGAGCACAATAGGACATCGATTAATCGATTGGAGACGATATTGAGCGGGAAAACAAAAGGATGGTGTATTTCCGGGACATCTGTTCGCTGTTCTTCCTACAATGTGCTGCTGTCATTGGCCCGGATAGGCCTATTGGAATCCGATGATCCCCAAAGGACCTCACAGGTCGCGATACTAATTTAATTGGGGGGGGGGACGAGTCGTCCCTCTGCGAGCGGGATGCCCCTATAGTGTGTACGTGCGAGGCATTATCTTTGGGTAAGTTTTATTTACAGATATCGGAGGTTACGACCACACTTCGGAGAGATAATTGAGAAAGGATCCCTATCGTCCCAGTGCAGCAATAATGGATTGCCCTGACGGATCGTTCAATACAGGGTGGAACAAATCGTAGAATCTACTCACATTTGTCTTAATGGTTCTAGAATTAAAGTTTTATATCTGACAAGAAACATTGGTCATCTACCGAATAAATTGGGATCGCCAATGCATTCCATTTTTATAATTCGTAAATTAAATATTAAGAATTCCAAGATGCGAATTATACGCCTCTACGCATTACCTGTCGATATTTTTCCATTTTACCACAGGGTCCACTGTCGTTCAATATAATGTCCCACCCTGTATATACTGTCGTTCAATACAGGGTGGGACAAATCGCAGAATCTACTCGCATTTATCCTAATGGTTCTGGAATTAAAGTTTTATATCTGGCAAAAGCATTGGGCATCTAACTAGTAAATTAGAATAAACATGAATGTATTCTATTTTTACAGCTACTGTAATTTTCTCTTCAGAATTCATGTATTAGATATTAAGAATTCCATGACACGAATTATAGGCCGTTACGTATTACCTGTGGATATTTTACCTCAGGGTATACTGTCGTTCAATACAATGTCCCACCCTGTATATACTGTCGTTCAATACAGGGTGAACAAATTGTAGAATCTACTAGCATTTGTCTTAACTCTTCTGGAACTAAAGTTTTAAATCATGCAAGAAGCATTGGTCATCTACCTAATAAATTGGGACGAACACCAATGCATTTTATTTTTACAATTACTGTAATTTCCTCTTCATAATTAGTGGATTAAATATCAAGAATTCCATGACGCAAATTATAGGCCGCTAAGTACAACCTGTGGATTTTTTTTTTCTAAAATTTCCGGTTCAAAAATGAATTTTATAAAACCACCATCTAAGAATGATTTTTGCCAAGAATAAAATGGCAACATTTTGTGTAAAAGATAAAGAAAAAAAACTTGTTCTAACACAAATTAAGTAACATAATAGTTGTGGAGGACGGATATGAACAGGATATTGACTACAATAAACAAAATAAGATGTCATTAGTGTATGTTAGTGGCTGAAAACGCCATGGAATTAAGTTCTAGATAACAATTAAGAGTGTTTTTACAAAAGATCAAATTAATAATGGATTCTAATAATAATCAAGATTTCTAATACACTGGCAAATGTGAAGAACGCAAATCGTTGGGAAAATATCTTTTTTGTATGCACTACAATTCTTAAAGGCATAAATTCTTTAAAATGACCACTATATTATGTTTATAATATCACGTTTTTTATCTATTTGTGGGATCAAAAACTCGCTTTAAAATTTAAAAATGTTTTGTTAGTTTTATGCCATGGGTACAAGAGTGAATCATTTGCGGATTATTACACCGCTGTGAATTATGTGAGATCTTTTATTTTTTGTTGGTCTGAAAATTACTCCTTCGGTTTATACAATCCTGTTATATTATCATCGTATTATAGGTATGAAACAATGGTACTTTTGATTACTTTTAGCTTTATTCTTTTTATCATTTGTTTAAAATTAATCATGCCGTATAGCATTATGTACACTATAAAATATCATGAATGGCACATATTTGCAATTTATCTTCAACTGCTATATATGTGTGTTTTAAGTTGAAACAAAGATTAGTGTGATGTCTGAGTATCGTGGACGCATTTCTTAGAGTTTTCCATGAAAAATATTAGGAATTGATCAATCTATGTACATTAGGCTCCAAAAAATTAAATTAATTAAATTAGAAACTATTCGACAAATGTATTCATGACTTTTTCACAAAAATCTAAATTCCATATCATTGTAACATCATCATTATGCTATGTTCACCTCATTAAAAATTTTCATTATGTTATGTTCGCAGCATTAAGCATCATCATTATATAAGGTTTTAGTACTTTTTGTGCAAAGATGTTTTTAGTACTAAGGTGTTGTATCCAAAATTCTTCTTGATCAGCAGAATACCTTTTGTATTTCTGTAGTTCAATTTCATACAAAAAATTATTGCATAGATTTTTTCGTAATTTTAACCAAAAATATAATTGTTTAAAAGCGAGTAAATTATTCTTGTGAAAGGAAAAATATATATATACACAGCCAAATAAATAATGCACCATTTTCTTTTTGGCATATTTACGTAATGATGACACGTATTGATGTAAATTACCAATTTCAAAAGTCCATTCAAAATATGAAACAAAAATTGACAAATAACATGAAATAATTCAGCTCTTCTTTATATTAATGTGCCACAACTATTGCGCCAACAATGATTCAATCAATGAACAATTTATGATTACCTCGATAAAAATTCTTCAAATAAAGACCGCAAGAATTTTTATTGCATAAAAACTTTGCTTCATAATTTCTTCCATGTACAAAAACAAAACCGTTCTTTATCGCTTCGGTATGACATCAAGTGAAGAAATTGATGTTCAAAACCGCCGCGTCTCAAAAGACGATGAAAAGGGAAGGGTAAAAAAACTTGGCTCAAAAGATAGTGGTGAAAAGGTGATGAAAAACGCAATGAGCTTATCATTCTTACTGCGAGTAGAACCATGTCCCGATGAATAACAGTTTCTTCGTATTGTTTTGATTGATTTCGTTAAGAAAGCTGTTCCATTTCTAGGTCAATAGCTAAGAAGAAATGCTGAATTTTTCTAGGCTGATTTAATACAATGATTAGCGAGATAAACAAAATTCAGAAATAAATAAGATGGAATTTTCAATGCTCTTTTAACACATGCTTACTTTGCAACAATTAGGATCATCGAGCTATCATTAATATGTGCTGATTATAAAATCCTCATCATCATTGGCACAACAGCCCCATGGTGGGCCAAGGCCGTTTGCCTACTGGCAGATTTCCAAACAGGAGATGTTGTCTTTTTACGGGATAGGGTTGTCAGTCCTATGTACAATGCTCTACAGTCATGTTAAACCGAGACCTACGGTTTGCTTATAAAAGCTATAAATAGTTAAATAATGTTTTTAAATGTACAGTTCTTGATCGCGCAATTCTTAATTTTGATCAATCCTTATTCAGATATTCTCTTCTTCATTAACGCAACAGCACCATGGTGGGCCAAGACATGGTCAGCCTCCTGGAAGATTTCAAAATATGAGAAGCTTTCTTTTTACGGGATAGGTCGTCAGCTCTATGCCTAAACAGTCATATTAGATCGGGACCTACAGTTTAAAGTGGATTGTGAACCAATACAACAAACTTGTCACACCTAGCGCCAGAAATTATAACATCAAAATATTTAAATAATATAAGCCTTCACATTTAGTTTTTATATTTCATTCAATTGGGAGTAGATTTTAACCAAAAGGTAGACCAAATTTGGAACCAAAAGGTAGACCAAATTTGGAACCAAAAAGTTTTTTCATTTTTTAAAATTATGCCCGCATGATTTTCCTGTACTTAATAAAGAAAATTAAATAAAAAAAAAACTTCAAAAATTTAATAACAAAAGATGTTAAAACAAAAATTATACACAAAATTAACGTTATTATTAACTACAAAAATTATGATACTTGTTTCTTTACTTTGCCTATAAAATAATTATTTAAGAAAATTTTGCATACATTTAAAACACCTTCTTTTACCATTCTTTTTACGTTAAATAGATCTCCCTTTATTTTCTCTTGATACAAAGTTGCAATGCAAAGCTGCCTCTTTCACAAATCGCATACTTTGACACTGATTCGTGATGCAGCAATTCAGGTTGTTGTTATTTATTATGCGGCTTTGGGATTTTATTTTTCGATTACAAAACAACAGGCGAGATTTAAAAGAAAAAGATTCACAACAAAATAAACCAATTATATTTTATTGTTCTTAAATGTATCTCTACAGTATATTATGCAAGCGCCGTCTACTTTAAAAGTCCCGTCTGAAAACTAGACATGAATTTGAATACAGATTTACAATAGAACCAATTGGGTTAATGGAAATTAGTTTAAGTGCTGCCTCACAGCGGTTTAAAGGTCAAATAAAAGGCTTTCAGAAAGTCCTAGTTTGCTATTTACTTCAAAGATCTCTGATAAAAAAAAAAGAGCAAACAAAAGCTAAACACGCCATGTCGAAAGATTTAAGTGGAGCTTCCTTCAATTATAAGGAAATTAATTTACCATTCTGCTTTATTTATTTTAGCAGTACTATACGATTAGTAAAAAATTTGTACTAAATGTTATCTTGTTCACGATGAACATTTGCGAAATCTATTGTTATTATTGCTGGAATGTCTGATTTTTTTTTCTTTGGTTTGTCACTTTACTGTCATTTTTTGCGCATTTTAGGCTATCTAGACCGTGACCTACAGTTTAATGTAGATTCTGAACCACTAGCAAATAGCCATGCCACCCGTAGGATTCAAAGCTGAAGGCTATATTACCAATGGCCAGAGCGCTAGCCAATTTGCCATCAGATTGAATAGTGTATAAAGATTTGGTTTAGTTTGATTTGTCGCTGTGCGGCCATTTTTTGCACACTTCAGGCTATTCAGACCAGCATCTACAATTTAACGTGAACTCCAAACCACTAATAAACATCCATGTCACCGCCAGGGCTCGAAGCTGAAGGCTATCGTACCGATGACCAATTAGGAGGGAGTAGAAAGCGTGAACCTCTCTGTATGCCATATCTCGGGAGGGGGGGGGGTATTCGTTCAGATTGTGATGAGATGACACTAAGTATTCTTAGCCTTACATAGAAGTTTTCTATTTTAAACCCAATATCTCCCAAATCCCTTAGAGGATGAAATATTTCTTTTATAAACGGACAAAAAAACAACAATATTTACCAAGGACATGTTTTACTAAATATACTACGATGATATTTTCGATGAGTTGGAAGATTTACGGAAAGATTTTCTAGATAACCATTTCGTATCTTTTAACTATTTCCAGAAATTGGGATTGGTGTGGTTTGTCGCTCTACGATCATTTTGTGCGCACTTTAGGTTAATTAGACCGGGACTTACAGTTTAACGTAGTTTCCGAACCACCAACAAACATCCATGCTACCAACAAGCTTCAAACCTGAAGCCAAAGGCCAGAGAGCTAGCCAATTGGCTATCAGGGCGCTCCTGAAATTCGGAGTCACAGCAAAATATTCTGTTAAAATCATCATCAATTATATTGGTTTTTAAAAATGATTACAATGCTTGCTATCAACTGGAATCACGCAATTCGAGTACATCTACATGATAATTAACCTGCTGCCGCTAAACCGCGAGTTAGGCTTTGGTATGCTTATAAGTTTATTTACATCTAGATTTCTAACAATCATTTAGATTCATTGTTCTAACGAAATTCATATTTTATCGAATATAGTATCCTCATCTGAAAAGAATCGATTGTTCAAAAAGTTTAATAAATATCCCACTCTCTTGGTCATTCCAGGACATCTCCTCACTAACGGGCGATTTTTTTTCACCACCAGCAGCACAGCCCCATGTTAACCGACAGCAGACGATTTGAATAAGCACACGTCGTTATTCTACTTTCTTTTTTTCATTTTACGGCCGTTCTTTGAAAAGTTTCTTTGAGAAGGGAAAGGCCGTAAATAGAGGCGAAAATGAAAAGGAATGACACTTTGATGTCAGAGTCGTAAATCGCGTTTATTGTCTTTCGCGAAATGAACCGATACGCGGATTAAAAGAGAGATGAAGGCAGTGTCTTCGCTGGGGTCGTTGTGCTCCATTTCTCCACCCCTCCCGCATCAGGATGTCGTTTGCATGCACTCGAATGATGCCACAGAAGTGCCACTTAATATCATTAACAATGCGTTCATTCAGAGGGGACGTATGCATAACTGGTATTCAATACGTAAAACAGAGATTAAAAAGGGATTATTTTCATTAGAGTTGGAGTGGGGATGATTAAAAAGGGATTATTTTTATGTCTGGCTCGTAAATACGGACTGCAATTGTGTACCTGAGTGAGAAGATCTAACAGTTTTACTCTCGAGTTATTTCGAGAGACTTCTTCGATTTTTTTTACATAAAAGACAAAATGCCATATTTTATATTTATAGTGTTTTGTATTTTTATATAAAGACAAAAAGCAATATTCTATGTTTATATACAGTGTTTTATATTTTTATAAATTATAAAAAACTGTTTCTTTGCAAGCAGAGAGATATTAAAATTTTTGTTAGACTACAATAAAACCATTTTACAATGTCATCAGGTCTCCGAGCCCTGAGAGCCGAGTGACTAGCACTGTGGCGCTACAGGTTTCAAGTTCGAGTTCCTGCGATGTCATGGATGTTTGTAGTTTGGTTTGGTTTATCTCTCTACGGTCATTTTGTGCACACTTTATGCTGATTAGACCGGAACCTACAGTTTAAAGTGTATTCCGAACGACTCACGTTAAACTGTACTCAAACATCCATGCCACCGCCAGGATTCCAACCTGAAGCCTGTAGATTGGCCATCATGCCGCCCAATGAAGAAGAATCTAGTCTCTATCGATTCTTTTCTTTAAAAACGTTATAAATATTATCTGATTAAAGTAACATAATTTCTATAACTTGATATAGATTATGCAGATGTGCCAGTGGGATTTAGCATATACTCTAAAGCATCCATTAAATGTTGCATTATCAAAGGCAAATAAAATTATTCTTTAGTAAAATTCCCTCTGAAAAAACATCACTTCTTTTAAATATGGAGATATTATTCATAAAGGATACTATTCATATTCATTTTAAATAAGGGGTTATTATTTCACCGTAATATATGGAACAGGAACTGTAGTACTTGGAAATGGAACAGGAACTTATGTCAGCATATTAGCTCATTTTCTTAAGTCAGCAAAATATCCCTTTCTTTAAGGCATATTTTTCTGAATTACCAGAATATTAGAGATTATCTGATAGCATTTTAAAATTATTTTATTTAGTGATATAAAATAACAGTACCATAATTTCTATAACTTGATATACGTTGGGGTATACGTAGTGGGAAATTAAGAGTGGTATAGTCAATAGCAATAGTGTAGTAGTAGTTAGAGTATTTTTAAAAGCATCCATAGAAATATTGCATTGCCAAACCAAAACAAACTTATTGCTTAGTAAAATTTCCTGAGAGAAACATCACTTCTTTTAAATAAGCCATGCATTTTAGCTATCGTAATATAACTTCCTCGTAATCGTAATATAACTTGAGAAGCCATCGTAATCGTAATATAATTTGAGACGTCAACTTAGATATGGAACAGAAACTTATATCCATATATTATTTGATTTTAGCTAAGATGTTCCCAAAATTTTCCTTTCTTTACGACACATTTTTGTGAATTAGTTACCAGAAAATTAGAGATTATCTGATATCATTTTAAAATTATTTTATTTACTTATATAAATTAACAGTAACATAATTTCTATAACTTAATATAGATTATGAAGATGTGCCAGTGGGACTTAGCATAGTTTTAAAAGCGTCCATTAAATATTGTATTATCAAAGCCAAATAAAGTAATTATTTAGTAAAATTCTTCATAGAAACAGCACTTCTTTTAAGTAATTCATGCATTTTAACTATTTCATCGTAATATAACTTGAGATATCAACTTGTAAATGGAGCAGAAACTTACATCCGGATATTAAGCTCATTTTCCTAACATATTATTCGCAAAATCTCCCTTTCTTTAAGGCATATTTTTCTGAGTTACTTACCATAATATTAGAGATTATCTGATTTAATTTTAAAATTTCTTCATTTACTCATATAAACAAACAGTATCATAATTTTTATAACTTGATATACATTAAGTAAATATGTAGTGGGAAATTAGAGTGGTAGTTAGTAGCAGTAGTTAGAGTATTTTTAAAAGCCTTCATAGAAATACTGCATTGCCGAAGCAAAACAAAATTATTGTTTAATAAAATTTCCTGAGAGAAACATCACTTCTTTTAAATAAGGGGATACTATTCATATTAATTTTAAATAACGGGTTACTATTTCACCGTAATATAACTGGAAACGTCAACTTGGAAATGGAACAGAAACTTGCATCCGCATGTTAGCTCATTTTCCTAATATCTCCGCAAAATTTCCCTTTCTTTAAGGCATATTTTTCTGAATTACCTACCAGAATGTTAGAGATTATCTGATTTAATTTTAAAATTATTTGATTTACTCATATAAATTAACAGTATCATAATTTTTCATAACCATGACGTAAATATATAGTGGGAAATTAGAATGGTAGTTAGTAGTAGTGTAGTGGTAGTTAACGTATTTTAGAAATATTGTGTAGTGAAATATTATGAAATATTGCAACATTGAAATATTAATCTAGCGCATCCATAGAAATATTGCATTGCCGAAGCCAAATAAAATTATTCTTTAGTAAAATTTCTTCAAAGAAACAGCACTCTGCCACGCATTTTAACTATTTCATCGTAATATAACTTGAGACATCAACTTGGAAATGGAGCAGAAACTTACATCCGTATATTAAATTCATTTTCCTAAGATGTTCGCAAAATCTCCCTTTCTTTGAGGCATATTTTTCTGAATTACTTACCACGAAATGAAATTTGCTTTCCTTTCTTAATTTCTGTAGTGCAGAATAAAGGAGAACTTGATGCTAACTTTTTTTTTTCTTTTTCTTCTTTTGCATCCTCACTCCCCGCTAATGTTTTCCGGAAGAAACGGGAACAACATTTTCGGAATAATTTGGGAAAAGGCAAATGGAGAGGAGGAACCAGATAAAGTTCGCGGAAAAATAAGAAATCCCGGGGAAATATTAAACAGGAGGTTTCGCTTCATAAGAAGAAGTATATTTGGAAGGGTAGAGTTGTTTTCATTTCCATAAAAACTATTTTTTGGAATAGATTTGTATATCGGTATCTGCAAATTCTTTTCCTTTGTACTTTTTTCCATTATTTATTTTAAATCTTTAGTAAATTTTTCATTTAAATTCCACAGTTTTTCTTTGCAAATATTGGCAACAGTAAAGATATAAAATTTATTCTTTTCTCTCATTTGTTTTAAAATCAACATCAGAAAATGCATTTGGATATTATTGCAAGGAAATAAAAAAAAAATTCCATATATATATATAAAATAAAAAGTAATTTTTTTCCAAGCTGTTCTTAAGTTCGACAACAGCCTGTTTAACGATAAACTTATAAAAAAGTATTTTTTAAATTTCAAGCACGATTTATTTCAGTTATTAAATTTTAAATTTGCTAGTGATCCTTACTTCATGCACTATATGTTAATTTAAGTTATTATTTCTCAGATTTTACCGAATAAGTCTTTTAAATGATGAAATAAGTTTCCATATAGTTTACTCGAAATAAATAATTTGTGAAACTTAAAACAAGTTTTTGATGGTATAATGAATATAGCTTTAGATCTAAGGAATTTTACAACAAAATCTTAATTCATACAGCAACAATTCATGGTTTTTCACAATTTGATTGAAATTATAGTATAAATGAAAGCACACAAAGTATAATTCATATTAGATTATTCATACATTAACAATTCATGTTATTTCGCAATTTGATCGAAATGATCGTATATATAAAAATCAGCATGTAAAGTATAATTTGTGTTAATACTTAACAATATTAGGTTTAAAACGCTTAACGGCTTTTACTTCATAAAGAGATTCTAGAAAACATAATTGATGAAGAAACGTATATAAACGTACACAAGGATAGCATTTAGTCATATGGATATAAAATTATAATCAATAAAGACAGCATAATATTGCATGCAGATGAATAATTCCGGCCACCTAAATACTATATAATATCACTCTTGATAGTATTGTGTAAATAAAAAACATTTACATTATATAAATAACTCCTCACTTCCATAACATTAAGTTATCAAGATCAAGTTACGGATACATGGTGAAATGGATATAGTTATACGGAATTATGTTAAATAAAATGCATAATAATCATTTATACACGTATAAAGTCAGCTAAAAATAATAAATATGTGTGCTTAAAGAAGAAAGTATTGAGAATACTAATACTTGACGATATACATGTCTTATTATATACAGGTGATTTTATTACATTTGATAAAGTGAAAGGTACTCACCAGGTAAGGTATATGGTTGATAAGGAAGCAGAGAAGACACGTGAGGGCGACAGAAGGCCACCTGAGATCGGAAGTGCCCTTGTTGTTCTTCGCGTAAGGCCGCCTACTGGCTTGCCGCGAGGGCCGGTGCAGGGCCCGCGTGCTGCCAGTGCTGCTCTGGGTGTCAAGAGGGCTGTTCATGCCTGTGGGTAGGTCAGGCGACACGCACTCTGGTAACTGAAACGAACCGGACTCCTTGGTTCCATGCCGTACTCGGTGTACTTCAACCTGCACCATACATATGAGAGATGCCAAAATGAGAAAGGCATACAAGCAGAGCAGGAACAGCACATACCGGACGTCCCATTGTGAGGGATGCAGGCTACAGATGTTAGTGTTCGGCTTCAGTCGAGCAAATACTCCAGCCACTCCAACCAGGATGGACACCAGGGCCAAGACGCTCACATGGTACCTGATTTGGTTCCGCCGGACACTAAATCTGTATCGATACGGCCACCGGACAGTGAGGGCCCTGTCCACAACCATAGAAGCCAAAGTAGCCACTTGAAAAGTCCGGACAGCTACCAAACCGAATTGTCCCACGGTGCATGGCAAAGGATGAGATTGGCCACCAACTAGGCTGACCAGTGCGAAACAGAATGTGAAGATGGCCAAAATGAGCTCCTGGGATATGATGGCGAGCAAGAACAGGTCCACCGTTCTCCAGCGACGGCGATAGGTGTGGAATACATACAAAGTCCAAAGGGCCAGAACCACTACCAAAGGGGCAGTAGCAGATGTCACTAACCAACTGATGGAAAGGGCTTCCATTTTCATCTGGCTAACAGTTTCTTTTCTTTGTTGTTAATGTTGTTTTTGTTCTAAATGTTTAATTTCATTTTATTTGAAAGAATATTAAAAAAAACGATGACTAGCTATTTCTTATCTGTTAAATCTTAGTATAATTTATTTCTAAAAATTTTTTTTATTAAGAATCTTTTATTAATTAATTTTAATTTAAGGAATAAGTTTTAAACGATCTTGTAAGAATATTTTAGTTTAAAAGGTCTAATTTTTCAGATTAACAGATAAAATTTAACTATAATGAAATATTTAACATAATTGAATTTTGTCAAAATTAATTTGCTCTATAGCTGCGTGTAATAATAAGAGTTGTATTTACTAAATAATTAAATTTAGTTAAAAAAATTTATCTTTATAAAGACAGTTTCGGATATTTTCAGCATTAATTAAAAACTATCGTCAAATATTTCTAATGAAAGGATAATTAATTCTGATAATTTCAATTGATTTTAATTTAATAAAACTTTTTAAAACCTTACTACATTAATTTTAGTTAAAAATACGGCTTGATATATACAGGAAAAGATATGGTATTGATTATAACATTCCTACAAATATTTCAGTCTTCGATTTTTAGACTTTAAATGACAAATATATGAATCTTTAAAAATAGATTTAAATATTATATTTTTTAATTACGTTAGTAAAAATTCGAATTTAAAATTCAATAATAAATTCTAATTTTATTTAATAATTTGATAATTATAAATAAATTTATAGAATAAAAAATTTTATTAAATACAATAAAAATTAGCTAACTTTAAGTAGTTTTCAAAATATGGAATATTCGAATTTCGAACAAAACAACACAGGAAAAATTACTATAACTACCTAACAACGAAAAGTGCTTCTATTCTCTTTTTATAATTTAACTATATCGATTAATTATTAATAACTAATTCATTTGGTGATGACAAGAGTTCTTATCATCACTAAATGATATTAACTAACAACCACACCTCGTGACATCAAGCCATATTGCAATATACCACACCTCACGGGGCACTTCATATAATCCAAAACGCAGTTTCATGTCACACAAATATCACTGTGAATTCCAGCACAAATGGGAAATATCATTTTTCATATCGGACACTTTTTGTACACAAATCCAGAATATCCAATCACAGAGAAAAATAGGTATCCACAGAATCTATACTATCCGTAAGAATTCCTTAATTCGAACACATTTTTGACGTAAATAATGCACACAGATTGGCCCACAAGCACACTTGTCGAACACAGTTAAAAATTCCAAAACAGTAAGACGTTAATCCTTTAGAATCAATCCACTCCACAACTTCATTCTTCACTCCATAGAATATAAATTTTTAGAATCTTTTCCAAGAAAAAAAAAACTAAAAAAGTACAAATCCATTCATTAAAGAACGAGTTTCATTATTCGTTTCGTAAAAGTTCCTTGTTCGGCCGCTTTTGTTGACAGTGGGCCGACAACTGTTTCTCGTTCTAGAGCGGGAACTGTTCGCGGTCGTACGGAGGTTGTTTCCCGTCGCCAAATCTAAGCGCCAAGAAAGTTCGCCAACCGCTCGCTCCGTACCTGAATGAATCTCGATTCAGGTGAGTAGTTACAAAACAATTCCCGGTAAAATCTCGTTTACAAGAACCGAAATGTTTCCACTTGGAAATGATGAATGATATGTCAGAATATTTATCCAAAACTACATGTAAACAATTGCTATGTTAATTTCCCATTATCAATCACATATATTGACAAACAAATGTTATGTTAATTTATTAAAAATAAAATAAAAAAATATATGACGAGTTTTAATTTTTGAAAGAGAATTTTTATAGTAGTTATACACTATAAAATATTAAATATAAGGGCATTAAATGTTAAATATAATCATATTAGTTAAAAATGTTAACTATAACGCTTACAAACCTATTACGCTTTAACTAATATGATTGGAACTACCTATTTTAATGTTGTTATATTTATTATTGGTGTTTTCATTTAAAAATTATATTTTTAACGATTCAAAGACTTACCTCAAACTTAAATTTAAAATAAAAGTAAACATTTAATTTAAATGTTTAAACTTAATAATAATTGATATCATATATATGGTTATATGTATATATATATATATATATATATGTGTATGTATATTTGTATATACTCGTATATATTCGTTCAATGTCAACTTCTAATTGGAAATATGTTTTTTTTTATTAAATAGAGGAGATATTTCGTAGAAAAAACTATCAGAAGTTTCAATAATTGTTTGAAAACCTGGAATTTTAAATTAATTTTTAAAATACTTATAAATTTGTACTTAAAAATTAGGAAAAAAATTGACGAATGAAATCAGAACTATTCTTAATATTATTCTAAATATTTATTCTTGTAAAAAATGCAAATTTATTGTCGTGATTCACAATTGTTTTAAAATTGAAAGTGTACAAGACACTTTCAAAATATATATATATATGCTAAGAAAAAAATTCAATATAAAATTGTGTTCATAAAGGATATAACTTAGGAATGGAATGGAAACGATCAGAGATTTCTATTTGGGGAAGAAAACAAATTTTATAACTTCGAAAAGAAAGAGAAACAATAAATAAACTTATAATTTCGATTATTAGATCTTGTTCTGTTATATAGGTTAGTTCTTTTTCATTGCTTAATCAACCGTGCATAGATCGATACGACTCCTCAATTCTTATAATCGATGATTCATTGTTCGTCAACTAAAAAAAAATCATCTAAAATCTTCAAAACACTTTAGTATGCCATCAATAAGTCCAGTAAGAAATGTATATAGAAAAACTGCTGCCACGGATGAGTAGCTACATGAATATATTTAAAGAAATGCTATGCTACAAAGAAGAATTGCAAGCTACGTTTAACTTATGAAAAAATATTACACCATGGTTCTGAATTTTGTGAAAAAAAATTTTTTTTTCTTGGTTGAGAATTAGTTCAACATTTTTGAACCTGATGTAGCAAAAAGATGAGAAAAACAGCAAATAAAAAAAAAACTTCTGAAAATCTAAAGAATCTTCTTCCAACAATGGAGTAAGGAGATGGTTCTGTTTGTTTGTTGTTGGAGTCTGAAATTTGATCATTACTGATAGTATGATAAATCAAAGTATGTTCATTGGTAAAGAATACTTTGCAATTCGGTCGAGTGGCTAGCGCTCTGGCGTTCGATACCGCAGGTTTCGGGTTCATCCCAGTGGTGCCATGAATGTTTGTAGTGGTTTGGAATCCACTTTAAGCCGTAGGTCCCGGTTTCATATGACTGTAAGAGTGTCACGGAGCAAAAGTCAGACTTCTACCTACGGGTGCTCTATCACAACAGAAGCAGCCCCTTTCCCTCCATCCATGAGTAAATCACTTATGGGATGTCCGTCCCGCACTACAGGACAATGTGGATTAGTCACAACAACAACAACTTTGCAATTTAAATGGTTCAAAAATTGCAGGATTACGTGATCAAACATGATTCTGTTTTTATAAAAGAAATTTATTTCTTGATCAATTCTTTTATAAAAGAGATTGATTGGCCTGCTATATAACACTCAAAACTATTGTTTCGGGTGTTATATAACCCGTGTGGTCTCTTGGGAGGAGGGAGAGAGAGGGGGCAGCTTCAGTTGTGAAGGAGTAACCGTAGGTAGAAGTCTGACTTGACTCCGTGATGCTGACTTTTTACTCTGTAGATGATCAGCCCTACACACAACGTTCTATAGTCATATTAGGCAATGACTTACAGCTTAAAGTGGATTCCAAACCCCTACAAGAATCCGTGGCAAGCCGGGACTCGATCTCGAATCCCGTGGCAACAAGTGATAGAGCTAGTCACTTAGCCAAGAAGCCCTGATTGAAATACAGACTTTTATAATCAAAATTTTACAAACAGAAATGATTTTTTTAATTAAAATAAAAACAGGATAGACTTTTTTTTTTTTAAATTCATAAATCTTTAAATTCTATGTAAAAAAAGTAAGCATTTTCTACTTAAATGTCAGTAAGCTATACCGTTTTAATATTCACCAACTTGTCAAAAACGCTTACTTTGATTATATCACCTAATCAGATTTTAAAGACTTTAAATAACTTGCATTGAATTCGAGGTTAATAACGCTCATTTTAGCTTATCCATCAAAAAACAAAACAAACTGGAATACTTTGGTCCATTTGGAGATTTTCTTTTTTTCTATAACAATAAAACCATCCTGACATCGTTGCTAAAACAGCGCATAATTTAATCTGAAAAACAAAATGGATTAAGATCCTAATCTGCAATAATTTTAATGTTGCGTCATGGATGCAATCTAGATCGGGGAAGGCTATCGCGACGAAATAAACAAACATTCGCCAGCGAAGGGCTCGAATTACTTTGTGGAAGCAGCTTATGTATTCTAAGCCTCGAGTAATCGCTCGAGCCATTGCCTAGCTAGGCGGATTAAAATGGGTAATGCGATCATGATTGAAGTTACTGAGTGGAAATGTATGGCACGATATTGGACTCTAAGCTGTCATATCTCTTAAGGACGTAATTATCAATACTATTACTACAACTATTATTATTGTTATACTACACGTAAAATATGGCGAACTACACGTAAAATATGGCGAATTACTACACGTAAAATATGGCGAACTTAAAAATTTAAAGTTTCGTTTTGAATAACTTTTCAGTTCCTTATATTTTTTTATTTCTAATGCAGCTGGCAAACTCTTAGACAGCTTGTCTTGGATGCCTTAAGGCCAGCGCTGCACAGACGTTACTCACTTTGCATTACCCAGGGGACGCGTGTAACTTGAAGATAAGCCACGGACGCGGAGTAACAATGCCTCCGCAACGATCTACGATCCTATTAGACCGGGACCTACTTTTTAAAGGGGATTCCGAACCACTACAAACAAACATGGCATCGCCGGGACTCGAACCCGAAACCTGTGGTACCGAGCGCCAGAGCGCTAGCCACTCGGCCATTCAGGCCCTTTTTTAAACTACATTGTGTGCTATATTTCTTATCCCACTTGGTCGACAGCAGCATCTAGAATAAGTCTATGAACCAGTGTGCTCTCATGAAAGGATGGGTACCTTCTATTGAGATGAACCAACCGTAGATAGAAGTCTGACTTCTTCTTGACCCTAGATAGAGTCTATGATGAAAAGATTTCAACTAAATAGATTCAGTCGCTTTAGAGGAGTATCGCTGAAGATTGATTTGGTTCGGTTTGTCGCTCTATGGTCATTTTGTGCACACTTTGGGCTAATTAGATCAGGACCTATAGTTTAACGTGGATTCCGAACCACTAACGTGCATCCATTCCACTTCCAGGATTCGAATCTGAAACCTGTGGTACCAAAGCCCAGAGAAAATATATGCCACAATATTGATTTCTAAGCGGTCATATCTCTTAAGGACTTATTTATTAATACTATTACTACTACTACTTATTATTATTATTATTAATTCAGATAAAATATGACGAAATTAAAAATTTAAAGTTTCGTTTTGAATAACTTTTCTATTC
>BPLQ01006523.1:186710-197359 GCA_021605075.1 Caerostris darwini
ATAATGACGAATAAAGCCATTCAATATTTTAAAAAGATATTAATCACTTTAAATGGCGGAAAAAGTGCACTGTTATTGAATAGTTAGAGTTATAAATGTTCGCTGTGCAGTGTGAAGTCAAGTGTTAAACTATATTTAAATTATTAAAGCGATCCGCTTTCCTATGCAATGACCGTTCTATGCATATTCTCTGTATTATTATGTATGTATTGCTATGTATTTTTTACTTTTTCCCCAGTCATATGTAAATTTTTACGAATCTTTCCTTTTTTATTAATTATGTTATTTATTTTACTTGAAGAAATATTAAAATATAACTTTCCCATCTATGTTAATAAGCAAATAAGTGTATTTCTCTTCGCAAAAAGCAAAAATATAGCTTTCAAATTTTTATTTTTCAGTGACATTTTATATCAAAGAATAATTTTAATGATGCAGACGATAATTGAATCTTATCCCGAACTGATGCCACTCAAGTTTTTTTTTAATTCCACGTAGAAAATCAAAATCTTTACAAAAATGTTCGAAAATCCTCTTAAAAAGGACATAAAATCGAGATGGATAAATGGAGCTTCCTTCTAATCATCTATTGCATTGCTAATTATGTAGTTCTTCGAGAAAGAATCTTTTTAATAATGACGAGTAAAGCCATTCAATATTTTAAAAAGATATTAATCACTTTAAGTTGCAGAAGAAATAACTGTTATTGAATAGTTAGGGTTATAAATGTTCGCTTTGCCGGGTACGATGCAGTGTGCAGTCAAGGGTTAAACTATATTTCCATTATCAAAGCGATCCGTTTTCCTTTTGTAAAGATTGTTCTGAACTATCGGGAAAAGTAGGTTGTTCTTTTTTAAAGGATTTCTGTCTCGATAAAACTGGATGGGCAGCTTTCTCCGTTTTGAAATATGGAACGCAGCTGCAGCTTTTATGTCTGTCTATTCTCCTAAATCTTGCTTATTCTTAAAACAAGCTGGATTTATTGTCTTTATTCTGGTCCTGTTGTTTTTTATTGACTATATTTTATGTACTTATACAAATCAATAGTAAGTCATTATTTAAAGTTTATTAATAGTTTGACGTCTTTTTTAAATTGATTTTAACAAAACTAAAATGATAAATTATTGGCAATGGTCCAGAGATCCAAAATATCGAATTTTAAATTCATAGATATAAAAGTGATAATAATAATATTCATAGATATAAAAGTGATTTTGCTTAGTGATATCGAAAACGAAATTGATAAAAAAATTATATTACATATTATATGCAATATATAATAATATAATAAGATTCAATTTTATAAATATTTTCAGATTTTTACCTACGGGTGCTCCATCACTACAGAAGATGTCCACCTCTTTCCATGATGCCACATGGGTACTTGGACTTGTTCTAGATGTTGCTGTCTACCAAGTAGGATAAGGAGCAACAACAATAATGTACAAGCAAGCGTACTTAGATTCAACCAATTAGATTCATATTTATGTTGTCTTGGTCTAGATGTTGCTGTCTACCAAATAGAATAAGAAACAGCAGCAATAATATACAAGCAAACGTACTTAGATAAGCCAATTAGATTCATATTTATGCTACATCTTAATATTACCATTAAGAAATGCTAATGGCAATATTAAGGAGAAGCATAAATATGAATTTAACTTATATAGATTTTATTTTACTATTGCTAAATAAACACTTTTGTGAAAAATGAAAATATTTCATCTATTCATGATTTCAAAGCACATCCTGGCTAATGTATGCATATTTCAAACCATAACTAATAAAATCAATTTGTATGCACATAAGAAACCTCGTACTTCACATAGTTATGTGACACGGAATATGACGTCAACAAGTGACACGAACAGATATCATCCCATATGTGCCGAAAACAATTATAACAAGGGAAAATGATGTCTTCTGGGGGAATTTTCAAAAGTAACTGTTCCGCATTTGCTTGTTGTATAGGACAAAAGTCTGAACAGTTTCCACCAACCAGCCTAACTGTCCATGCTAGATGCTAATGCATGTCTTTACAATAAATAAGTCTCTTAATTTTTTGGTGAATTTGATGGGAATTGATGGGATTAGAATATTGGGTTTTCAATCTATAGGAGCGAAATTTGAACCAACACATGATTAAACTAAAGTTCCATATCGACACTTATAAATATGTAGACAGGAAAGTCTTTACTTTGGGTGTGAAAAGTAAAAGTGGAGGAGAAACTAGTTATCTCTGAAGATGTACTAAATAATATCAGTGGGCATAAGATGATTTATCAAAGGGCATCATAAGAGTATCTCTGTCAAGATGTTTAAAGTGAGAGACGCCATACGGAATTATCATTGTTATTGATAGTTTAAACTGCTTAAATAATATATCCTTACTTTCCTGAGAATATTTCGTTCCTTTATAATAAATAAGACATTTTTAATTTAATTTATTCTTAATTTTTTTATTTTCGACATCAAGAGCTGGCTTTGAAATAACTACATTTCTGTTGAAAATTGTGTTGTTGTTGTTTCTTATCCCACTTGGTCGGCAGGAACATCTAGACCAAGTTCATGAACCAATGTGTCTTAAACCGACGATTCATGATAAAGAGTAAAAAATACAGCCACGTTTTTCCTTGAATTTGCGACGCAAAGCCATGGGGCACCCAAAGGGAAAAGTCTGATTTTACCCCGCCCGGTTATACACCCGGGAACTGGGCATCCATTTTAGTTGCCTTTTACGACATGCAGGAGCTTCAGTGGTTTTATTCTAACCAACATGGGATGTTAAAAATTGTTTGTAAGCTTTTGAATATGAAAACATTATCTTCTAAAGTAAAAGTGGCAAAAGATTCAGGTTATATCCAGGTTGTTCACAATCTCTGATGCTACAATGGAAAGAATGTTAAAATAATTCTTTGATATTGATTTGATCTTGAAGTCGTCTTTACTGGTAGGGACTAATGATTGAGAAGTTCCCTCTCAACAGCAATTCGTTTCTCTGTCTTTATTATTCAATCTTTATCATTAATTTAATTTTTTACTAATTATTAACTTATATTTTGCACTTTAGTTGATATTATTTTAAAAGTCAATGCCAAAGCCTTAATAATTCAACAGCTTTTTTTTTTGTTATGTTTCTTATAAGTCAGCCATTGATGTCGATGAAGAAATTTTGACAATTCTTCTATAAAGAAAATTTCTACTGAAAACCGAAAATCAGAAGAAAAAACACCAATTAATCATCCAATTGGAGGAAAACATATATCAATAATTATTTTCTAACTAAGCAATATCAAGTTCAATAAACATTTTCTCAAATGGTGACAATGCATTAATTTACATAGTTTTTGCAGGATAACAGTAACATCATTCATAAATATTTTTGAGCATTATGTTTTAGAAAAAAATTGTTTTATTTTCTTTTTTATAAAAAAAAAATCTAACCCTCCCTAATATATGCAGAAATTAGTATTTTAAAACAATTATTTTGAGTTAAAAGATTTTCTCGAACATCAAGCCTCATGTTGTTACAATTAGTGACTTGGGTTTGATCCTGTATTGGAAACGAAATGCTAATCTCGCCGCCCAATGTGGACGCCTCCGATTGTTTACCTTTCCAGTCGGGGCTGAGTTTGGTGTCGACCCTGTCGCTGTTGTTGTCGCTTCCTCTTCTCCAATGTCACTGGTCGACCAGGAAGAATGGAAAGTTCAAGGCCCCCTGCGCGTGGGTGTCGAAGCAATGGCCCGTTGTTTTTTTGGGTGGGCAGACGAGTCTTCAGCCACCGTGCAGAAGACGTGGTTAAAGATGTGCAGGTATGTTCAATACGGAAATCGAAAGAGGCGATACATTTTGAATGCTAAAGATCCAATATACATTCAAAGATGGTACATTTTGCACACTAAATGATTAATGAAAAATGTACAAGCATCGTTTACGTAAGTGTCGAATTCCTTCAAAATAATGCATGGGATTAAATATTCAATGTATTTATTTATTTACAAAATTTGTTCAAAATCATACATGGGATATAATTTACTAAAAACGATACATTTTGCTCACTAACTAATTAATGGAAATGGTACAAGCATCCTTTTCTTAAGTGACGAAATTCATTTAAAATCATGCATGAGATTTAATATTCAATTTATTTATTTATTTACAAAATTCGTTAAAAATCATACATGGGATTTAATATTCAATTTACTTAATTGAACTCATTGGGTAACCACATGGGAAAACAGGTAAAGATTCATCACTTATTGTATTTATCAAGAGAAACGTTTGCAAAATTCACCACAACCAACCAGCCATTTATATCTAACTTCACACTTAAATTTATCTCAGAAATTTTCACCTGTAATATCCGTTCCTTTCATTATCTCTTGTAATAGTCCTACTGTTCCTATCATGATTGTATATATGAATCTGTTGCTCTAACTGAAGTTTATGCATTTTGAAAAAACTCTCGAAATCTATGAAACCCTTTATTATTATATCATTGGCGCAACAGCCCCTTGGTGGGCTGAGGTTGACTGCCTATTGGCAGATTTCTAAACATCAGATGTTTTCATTTTACGGGCTAGGGTTGCCTGTCTTACGCCCAATGTTCTACAGTCATATTAGTCCAGGATCTCCGGCTTAAAGTGGATTCCGAACCACTGCAAACATCCACGTTACCGCCAACACTCGAACCTGAAACCTATGACACCGACAGCCATTCCTTATTATAAGAATGCAAATATGGTAATTCTTGAAATTAAGACTTCATAATTAAAACTGTGTTGCTAAAAAAAGACATCAGTTTCCTATTTAGAACAAATACAAACCAGAGCATCCAAATTCGAAGCCCAAAATAAATGGAGCAATTAATTCTAACGTAATGAATCTTCCCATTCTAATTTGGCTATCACATAAGCGATCAGGAACTAACATCTCGAATTCAGGCGACATCGCTATCCATTCCGGTTTGAATTTCCTTGGGAAAGACATCGACATCTTTCATGCCCACGACAAAGCGGATCGCTACCCAGCGAAGATGAACAAAAGGATCAAAATTAAAATATTCAGCAGATGAACGTTAATTTCCTGAAAAGCTTTCTCGAAAGCAGTTCTTCTGCAAACCCACTCACGGAGAAGAAACAGTTGAGCGACTCAATGCGGAAATCCCAGAGACGGGTTCTAAAGCTTGCCCGATGGCCGTGAAAGTAGCAGTTTGGGACATAACCGTTGGGGGTCTGTTCGATTAGAATGAAATCGTTCATCACCTACTAGAATTTAGCGATTCCTAATCGTAACGCCCACAGATAGATTCGATCAGCATAGGCTATTTATTCCTTTTTTTAAGCAAGGTATGAAAACAAATAGCGTTCGTTGTTGTGTTTAAATGCTGATCACTTTGACTTGAGAACATTCACCATTGCTACAATGTAGCAGATTCATCGTTACTTAGACAGCTTTACAATGAAGTAGGTTCAATGTTGCAAGGTGCATTATTATCCATAGGGAATTTTTGTTGTTGGTTTCGATCTGCTTTATCATAACGTTATATATTGTCATTATGAGGCAGATTTTTCTTACTAAGGGATCATGATGGTGAAGCAGATTCTTCTTTACTAAAGAGCAGACATCGAAGCAGATTCATCGTTACTCTGGAAGCATTATGATGAAGCAGATTCAATGTTGCAAGGATGCATCATTACCAAGAAGGATCTTTGTTGTTGGTCTTATATCTGCTTCATCATAGCATTATACCTATCTGTGATGAAGCAGATTTTTCTTTATTAAGGGAGAATGACGTTGAAGCAAATTCTTCTTTACTAAGGGAAAATGACGTTGAAGCAGATTCTTGTTTACTAAGAGAGAATGGCGTTGAAGCAGATTCTTCTTAACTAAACAGCATGATGACGAAGCGCATTTATCGTTACACAAAGGGCATTACTCGTATAATGCAGTAGATTCAATTTTACAACGGGCATCATTACCCAGAGAAGTTTTTGTCGTTGGTTGGTTTTTTGTGGTTGGTTTTATCATAACGTTATATATCATACTAATGAAGCAGATTCTTCTTTACTAAAGGGGTACGCCGATGAATCAGTTTCATTGTTACATAGAGCGCATTGCAATGAAGCAGATTCATTGTTAAAGAGGACATTACGATGAAGCAGATAAGATTTTCCTGAATTTTTTACGATTATCATATCGTCATATGACGATGAAGCAGATTCGTTTTTACTAAATAGCATCACAATGAAGCAGATTCGTTTTTACTAAATAGCATCACAATGAAGCAGATTCATCGTTGCACAGAGGACATTACGATTAAGCAGATTCGTTGTTAGACGGGGCATCATTACCCAGAGGGGTGTGTTTTTTGTTGGTTTCGATCTGCTTCATCATAATGTAATACATCGTTATGATGAAGCATATTCTTCTTTACTAAGTGAGCATGATGATGAAACAGATTCATCATTACACAGAGGACATTACCATGAAGCAAATTCAATGTTACAAGGTGCATCATTACCCAGAGGGGTCTTTGATGTTGGTTTTCGATCTGATTCATTATAACTTCATACAAAATTATGATGAAGCAGATTATTCTTTACTAAGGGGGCATGACGATGCAGCAGATTCATTGTAACAAAGGGCATTACTATGAAACATATTCAATGTTACAAGGAGCATCATTACCCAGAGAGATCTTTGTTGTTGGTTTCAAATGCCACGTATTTGTTTAATCTGCAGTCCTTAGCTACTTTAAAGACAGATATATAAGCAGATACAATGTTACCGAAGGTGTACCACGGGAAGAGCCACACCGATCTCCCATTTTTCCTCTGCAGTTTAAAACGATTATTCTTCAGATAGAGGATCTTGAAAGGTTACACCGTCCTTCTTAAGTCCAACGGAAATGATTTCCAGCCTAGAGATTATTTTTAGTTTGCCTTGAATTAGAGTATAGCTCTTGCCTTGAATTAGTTTATAGATATAGTTTATGTAGAAAGTAAACATCTAGCATACATATTATTGTTGTTGTGACTAATCCTCATTGTCCAGTGGTAATGTACACATGGATGGAGGAAAAGTAGAGGCAGCTTCTGTTGTGATGAGCACCCGTAAGTAGAAGTTTGACTCAGTTCCAAGTTTCTGAAGAAGGGCAGGGCCTTCCCGGTGGACTACTTCGAGTTTTCGTATCGTATGGGAGAAGATCCGGAAAAACTCCCACCAGATAATATGGCTAATGAGTATCACAAACACCATCGAGTCTCCTCATTTTTGAAACAGCGTCTACAATAATACCACCAGAACCAGATTTTACCAGCGGCGCACGTTACCACTGAGGAATGAGTTGAAGACATAGAGATTATATAGGCATGAGAATTTCGATTCAACATTGCTTGCCAAATTCAGAAACTCAAAACTCTAGCCGCCCAAGAACTTTTTATTTGAGGTACTATTATTACAAACTTCCGAAATGTGAACAAGAAGAAAACGTTAACCACACATCTCTCTTTATCACCCACTGCGTACAAATTTTTAAAATGCTGCTTCTTTGCACCTCAACTGTGTCTGGAGAAGCTGATAACATCTGCCCAGTAACCCAGTACAAGGCTGGCGTTTCTGCTTCAGTATTCCCGAGTCGTCGTTCGCGTGAGAGCCTCGCATTGAGATGCTGGGTGCGGTTCGGTACCACGGAGAGCACAGCAGGGTTAACAGAAACAAGTTGAAAGACAGAGAGAAAGAAAACTGTAATAAAGAAACGCGCTCAGAATACAGAAGCAATATCAAATAATAACTCGCAAACTATAATGTATAGCTTTTAGAAGCTTTCTGTTTCATTTTTTTATTTTGTAAGTACATTGTTTCTGTACCAACACGATCGTATCACTGTGATGAGAAATAAATAATGATAGAGTTTGAAAGAGAAAGGGACGATGTGGTGATTAGGTACAGACTATTATGTTTTTCACTTTTAAATGGTCACGTAATTCGCCTCTCCAAAACTAACCTCTGAATGATTTTTTTTCTCTTTAGTACATTAATTTTTATTTTATTTAATGCATGGAGTATTTTTGAAATTAAACTTCTCATATGAGAATCGAGATAACAAGTTCAGCAACCTTTTTTTTACGGAAGTGAGCATTAATATTTTGTTTATTTTGTTGGCATCTATGTAAGCACGTCTCGTCACTTCCTGTTTACAGTGATAGAGCTGGGCAGTTTTTCTTTTGTAAATCGGTATACCTTTCAGGCCTTTCACGGAATTGTAGCAGATTCAGTTTTACTCAGTTAAAAAATTCAGTTTACACGACATTTTCAAAATGGAAAATCATACTCGCCGGAATGATTTTCAGAAACAACATCCCTTTTGTTGTGTCTAATCCGCAATGTCCTGCAATGCGGGACGGACATCCCATAAGTAATCTACTCATGGAAGAAGGAAAAATGTGGACAACTTCTGTCGTGATGGAGAACCCGTAGGTAGAAGTCTGACTTGGCACTGTGTTAGGAGGGTAGTGGCCCGCGGAAGTACTTTTGCTAGAAACTATTCTTCAATTGCATATGATATTAGAGAAAACCCGGAAAACTCCCATCAGGTAGTCCAACTAACGAGGGGCCTGAATGGATGAGTGTCTAGGGCTCTGGAACTCGGTGCCATAGGTTTCGGGTTCGAGTCGTGGCGGTGCCATAGATGTTTGTAATGATTCGTAGTAGCAGTGCATCTTAGAGCAGGATGGCTGCTTAAATAAGAGAGTTGAACTTCTGTAACCAACGAGAAAGGTTGCGTGTGGCAGTCAACCCATGAGTGCTATGGCTGTATAAATAAATGAGTTCAATAAGTGTAATCCCAGAGTGAGGTTGTGTGGTCAGTTCATCTTCGAGTTTGATGGCTGCCTAAATAAAGGAGTTTTATTTACATACAGTCCACTGTGTCGAATATTATTGGAGTTTATTTTATGTGTCTGATCTATCGAACAGCTTCGATTCACACATAACATACATCACACACAACACACCTCACACATCCACACAACACGATTACTTCACACATAACACATGGGAACTTCTCTCTCAATGTACTGAGTTTAAAAAGTACTGATTACTATTCAAATTGCTGTATTTTTTTCTGTGTTTATATCCCAACATAATGATAGAAGATCATAAAGCAAAATATGCTTATCAGTTCAAAAGTGTTAACTTTATGCAATAGTTTGTCATACTAAACCCAAATTAGGGGGGGGGGGGAGATCGGTGTGACATGTGGTGGATGGTGATTCGATGACAACAATAAATTAAGCTAACTATCGCCATCCTGTGGGCATCACTAATCACCTGTTAGAGGAGCGTGCATTACTCACCACCATGACGATGGATAATAGATGGTGTGTGGTTAGGCAAAGGTCACTTAGAGGTGAGGCAATGTTTGTATTAAGCGTAGCGACTGGTGTTGTTTTTATGGTTACGGTGTTCCTCAATCAAAAACAAATTTTGGTCAGTCTTGTTAAGTTTTCTTTAATAATAATTCAAAAACGCAATTCCTGAACTTTCCAACAACGGCATGATATTTTCTGAGAATTGCTATTTTTCTGAAATTAACAAAATAAACTTAACATTTATTAAACCATAACAATAGTTAACTAATAAAACACATAATTAATTAACAAATCGTTACAGTGTTCCTAAATCAAAACTAAATTATTTTCAGTCTTGTTTAAGTTTTCTTTAATCATAAGAGACATAATTCAAAAATGCAATTCCTAAAATTTCAAAAAATTTTAGGTTTTTTTTTTCCCTGAGAATAGCTATTTTTTAAAATTAACAAAACAAAATTAGCAGTTAACAAAACATAACAATTATTAATTTTTAAACCATATCGTTAATTTACAAAGCAAAATAAAAATTTGAGTTAAGGCCAGCCATTGGTGTTGTTTTTATGATTACAGTGTTCCTCAATCAAAATGAAATCGTGCTTAATCTTGTTAAGTTTTTGGTAATCCTAATTCAAAAGTGCAATTCCTAAAATTTTCAAAAAGGGCATGATTTATTTGGTGAGAATTACTGTTTTTCTGAAGTTAGCAAAACAAAATTAACATAAAACACAACTAATTAATTATTAAAACATATCATTATTTAGCAAAACATAATTAAAATTTGAGTTATGTGTAGTCATTGTGTTGTTTTTATGGTTGCAGTGTTCCTCTATCAAAATCATTATTTTTTTTGTATTCATTACTGCTTTATTGTTAAAATATCCCATACACAGTTTATTTATATTAATTTTTTAATAGAAAATGTAAAACTATTACGTTTCACCTAATTTAATTTCCTTAATTTAATTAATATACTAGTCAAGGCATCATTTCCCTAAGAACAATGCATGCGTCGGATTTCAAAATTGAAATATTATAATACAATATCCTAAATCCACTTTTGAAACGTATCATATTTTTGTATTTATTACTGTTTGTTATATCCCATAAGCAGTTACCCTATAATATTCCATAAGATAATCTTATATCCCATAAGCAGTTATCCTATAATATCCCAAAAGATAGTGTTAGATCCCATAAGCAGTTATCCTATAATATCCCAAAAGATACTGTTAGATCCCATAAGCAGTTATCCTATAATATCCCAAAAGATAGTG
>BPLQ01006523.1:197459-222861 GCA_021605075.1 Caerostris darwini
TATATCCCATAAGCAGTTATCCTATAATATCCCAAAAGATAGTGTTATATCCCATAAGCAGTTATCCTATAATATCCCAGAAGATAGTGTTATATCCCATAAGCAGTTTATTTGTATAAATTACTTTTGATGGAAAATTTAAAAACTATTACAGAATAAGATTAATTATTTGATTTTGATCAAATGTTTCGCAAACTTTCATCTATAAATAAAAATACAAAAATATATTCGAAAAAATATTCATCTTATCTAACTGGAAAGAGAATGCATGAAAGAAATTTAATCGCCAACTAGCTCTCAATAAAAAATATTATTCTAGCTCTCAATAAAAATTATTATTCAATCTAATAATTATCCTAGTTCTCGATAAAAATTATTATTCAATCTATTAATTATTCTAGCTCTCAATAAAAATTATTATTCAATCTAATAATTATCCTAGTTCTCGATAAAAATTATTATTCAATCTATTAATTATTCTAGCTCTCAATAGAAATTATTATTCTATCTATAAATTATTCTGGCTCTCAATGAAAATTATTATTCTATCTCTCAATAAAGTGAATAACCTTTTAATAACTGCTGGCAGAAATTGCGAGCAATACTGCATTGAATTATCAAAGTGTTCCTGTGATCTCCAGCACTCTATTTACACTGGCCACCACTCTCTCTGATGAACCGCGTCCGATCTTTCATCAAGCACAGCTGAGCTCAAAAGCAATCGAAGTTTCCCACAAGTTTTCCAACATCAATATTGACCGAGCTCTTTTGCCATGCCGGTTTCGCTTGGCGCCTTCAACGGGGCCGATGTCTCCCCTGTCCTGGCAACCCTCCTCCTCCAGGTTGCGCTCGAGCAAACAAATTAAAAGAAAAAAATAAAAGAAAGATGATGATACGAGGATAGTAGACCGGTTGGGCCTACTGACAAAATAAAAAAAGAATCGCCACGGCGCGCCATCCGGTTAACGCGTTTGACCTCAACCTAGAGAACGCGTCCACATACTCATCGAGTCTTTGACGGGACGTCACAATCTAAAGGATTACGTTTCCAAGAACTGGGCTTCCAGTGTGTTTAGAAAAACGGAGTCTTTATTTAAAAAAATCTGCATTGATTCTGTACAAGTATGACTGGAGGTGGTAGCAATTTGAGCGTGAAGTGACTTGGTTTTACTGAACCACAGAGTATTTTGGAATTTTGCTTTACTTTTGGATATTTATATATTTAATATATTTATATATTTTATATATTTAAATAGAAATATGTGTTTTTAACATTGAATGTTTATACAGAATGATCCAAAAATATGAATATAGCCATGATGTTTATTAATGTGTTTTTAATAAATGAAACCACATACTTTGTAATTACAGATTAATTACAACAATTAGGAATTAACAATATACAACAACAAAGGAATATAGTAATTAACTATACAACAAGGAATTAACTATATACAGATGTATATAGTTAATTCCTATTCTGTTGTTGTTGTGGTTGTTACTAATCCTCTTGGTGCAGGAAAGCCAACACTAGGTCCAAAGGACCCCATTGCAGGCAACGTCCATGGCTAAGGCTAATATGCAGCTTTACTTTTAGCGAGGAACCACGAGGACTGAAGACTGACTACATGTCAAGACACCGTTCTACGATCCTATTAGACCGGGACCTACGATTTAAAGTGGATTCTGAACCACTACAAACAGCCTTTGCACCATCGGGATTCAATTCCAAAACCTGTGGCACCGAATGCCAGAGCGCTAGTCGCTCTGTTGATCAGGTCTTCACTACTTGGTATAGACCATTATAATCTAACAGATTTATTTTTCAAATTAATACATATTTTTTTAGAAAACTGGTTATCAATAAAGAATATTTTTTCAACTGCTTGGTTAAAGTCGATTTGGTTGAATTTCTGCGGTCATTTTGTGCATACTTTAGGCTAATTAGACTGGGAACTACTGTTCAACGTGGATTCCGAATCACTAACTAAACTTCCATGACTGTGGAACCGAGCCCCAGAGCACTAGATACTCTGGGCGTATTCCTATTCTGCAAATAGAATAGCAGCAAATGCTCAAACTATGAGCCGGTTAGTAAGCGTTGCTTAAAATGTTCTGCAATCTCTACTTGAATTTCAGTTCTACCATTTCAATGTGTGTCCGTTATAGCACCAGTTTCTAAAAGTATATTTACTAAATTTTGAATTGCCATTTTAATTGGTTTATTTCTCGTTGTGAATTTCTTTCGAAACCTAATTTTAAAATTAAGTAGTAATGAGTTGAATTATCTACTCACCTGTAATACAAGCATGGGTTTTCATTTGTTAAAATTGATTGATAAATGTTATTGGTATCATGGTTATGTTAACTTTGGATCATATGGTATTATATGATCATTTGGTATTGTTATAACCGAAGTTGAATATTGTTTAATGGAAATGAAAATTTTCTGCAAATGAGCACAAAACTTGGAATGTTTATCATTCAATTAAATCAATGAATTCAATATAAAATTCCAAATAATAACTTAAACATAACTCAATGCCGGCAAGAAACTCAACACTTCATGAGTCAATCTCATGAACTAATCTTCATCAAATTAACCTTTCGCAAGTAATATGTGGCTTCTATGTATATTTTTTTGTGGGCCTGAATGACCGAGTGGCTAGCGCTAGGTACCACCGGTTTCGGGTTCGAGTCCCGGCGGTGTCATGGATGTTTGTAGTGGTTCGGAGTCCACTTTAAACCGTAGGTCCTGGTCTAATAGGATCGTAGAGCGTTGCGGGGGCATTGTTACTCCGCGTCCGTGGCTTATCTTCAAGTTACACGCACCCCCTGGTTAATGGAAAGTGAGTAACGTCTGTGCAGCGCTTGCCTTAAGGCATCCAAGACCAAGCTGTCTAAGTGTTTGCCAGCTGCATTAGAAAGATAATGTATGTTTTTTGTATGTTAAAAAGTTTGCACGTCGTTCACACCAAAAAATACACCTCTGAAAGAACATTAAATTATATACTGCGTGGAAGAATAATGGCTAACAAACATATTATAAAACAAGAATGAAGATCGCATCAGACAGTTTGTATAATAAGATTAAATATAAATTATATAATATTTTACATTTAATCAGGCGATATCGAATATATACGAGTATAGTGAAAATGTAATATAAAAGTAGTATAGAATTGTTTTAAACTTCGATTAATTTGAGAAATAATAATACCCAACATATGTTTACAATATTTAAACAACTCATTTATAGTATTACAAAAAAGGTGATCGATTCCAGCTAATTTTTATAGAAAGAGAAGAAGAACATTTTTTGACTTATGGCATGAACAGATTCTTCCACTACATAGATTCTGCCACAAAAAGACAAAAGTTTTGGGCAAAGACACCAATAGAAAACAAGACAAAAGTATTGGAAAACTAACTAGATTAGGAGTTCGCTTAATCATAAGATATAATAACGCCTACTTTTTCCCGTAAAGAAAGAAAATTAACCCGTTAAATCTTTATTATTAAATGTCGTAGTAGCTTTAACCTTTCATTCCATTTATTTTATGTTGGCGAAAAAAAAAATGTGTGTGGGCATGTGTATAAAAAATTACTCACTATGGAAGTTAAACTTCTTATTGTGTATCTGTAGTGAAAAAGGTAAATATTTCAAGCGTTAATTTACAATTATTAGAAAGATTGATATAATTATTTTTAAAGGATTTTATATCAGGGTATGAAGTAATTAATCATTATCATCATTGCTCAAGAAAGAAATAATTGGCTTATAGCTAAAGTATGAAATAAAAACTCTTGATTCTGATTCTTCTACGCAATGTGAGAAAACTGCTTCAATTGCTGTTCAATGACATGCAGTAGGCTCAATAGTGTATAGTAGCTGTTCATTATACACAATAGTTTCTCCTCACAAAGCTTAATCAACGGTTTAGCATTATCTGAAGCAATATGTGCATAGTAATACTTGAAATTTTTCTAAAGCTAATGGAAATTGATCCACCTCCTAAAGATAATAGAAATTGGTCCACCATAAGGGTAATGGAAATTGGTCCGTCCACTAATAGCAATAGAAATTGGTCCACCCCCTAAAGGAAATAGAAATTAGTCCACCCCTAAGGGTAATGGAAATTGGTCTATCTCCTAATGATAATGGAAATTCGTTCCTTCCCTGTTGGTAATAGAAATTGGTCCAGCCCTTAAGAGTAATAGAAATTGGTCCAACCTTTAAGATTAATGGAAATTGATCCCTCCCCCCTAATGGAAATAGAAATTGACCCACCCCTAAAGGTAACTGAAATTGGTCCACCCCCAAAAAGTAAGGGAAATTGATCCATCCCCTAAGAGTAATAGGAATCGGTAAGGTCCACCTTCTAAGGATAGTGGAAATTTGTCCATCCCCTAAGTGTAATAGAAATTGATAAGGTCCACCTTCTAAAGGTAATGGAAAGTGGTCCACTTACTAAGAGTAATAGAAATTGGTAAGGTCCACCTTCTAAGGGTGATGGAAAGTGGCCTACCCCCCTAAGAATAATGGAAAATGGTCCATTCCATAAGGGTAACGAAAAGTGGTCCACCCCCTAAAGGTAATAGAAATTGAAAGGTCCACCTTCTAAGGGTAATGGAAATTGGTCCATCCCCTAAGAGTAATTGAAATTGGTAAGGTCCACCTTCTAAGGGTAATAGAAATTGGTTCATCCCCTAAGGGTGATAGAAATTGGTATGGTCCACCTCATAAGTTTAATGGAAGGTTGGACCCATTTATCACCAAGTTATATATCTCCTACTGATGTATATAGTAGTAACTGATCGTGAATGAACTTTATAATACTTGGAGTAGTCTGATTTGGTGAAATGTAAATTACTATAAACATAATCTGCTGCCCACTGTCTATATGATATTCTGGTGCACACAGTTATCCAACAGTTGACGATGCAAGATTCTTGGAATGTGAATATAACATTCCAAGAATCTTGCATCGTCAACTGTCAATTATATTAACTGGATAAATTAAGTGATCAAACAAAGGATACACTTAAGTAAAAATATATATAATTATTATTTTTTTCGTTTAAAAACCAGGCTGACATTCAGTTTGCCAACTTGGCGATTTGACACCAATTTGACGCCAAATCGCCAAGTTGGCAAACCAATTGCCAGGATTCCAGATATTTTTCTTAATAAGATAAACAGGTCCAAATTTGAATAAGATGTTGTTTTAAAATGAATTTTTTTATGAAACAAATTAGGATAAAATTTGTTCATATTTACATTTTGCGCTAATTTTACATGTGTTTATATGATAAAGTATTTCCTATTTTCAATCCTTTTTTTTATTAAATGAAGGGCATTTGTGTTTTCAGTACCTTATTCATTGACCCGCTAAGTTGCCTAAAAGATGATAATAAAATAAAAAAATAAAATAAAAAGTTTAAAAAAAAGTTCATGCATGAAAACTTTTTCTATAAAACTGAATAACTATTTTATAATTTATCAGATAATTGTTTTTAATTTAAATAATGGGTCCACAAGGCTAAACTGAGACTAAATAATGAGTTCACAAGGAAATACTGCTCTAACTAATCTATAAACTTTAAAACTATTTATCTAAACATTCAGATGTAATCTGCTTGCTCATTATCTTCTGAAACTACTGAAAAAGAAGTATTTATTTAAATTTAAATATAATTATTCTCGAAGGTCATTCGATGTTTTGGTTACCTTTTTTTCTCTCTCTTTCTGAATGAATTCTTCCATCGCATGCAAATGCTTCTTTTCAGTCTGACAGCGCTGTTTTTGAATCGCAGCCAAAGTTCTGAATCGAACGCTCCAGAAACGTAGAAACGTGAGCTATTCAAAGCCAAGGAAAACATAAATTAGCGCTGACGATGATTTTTCGAAACCATCTGTTCCCTTTTATTTATTATTATTTTTTTAAGGATTGGAAACAGTAAGAGAAATAGGAATATTTTATTTATTATGGTGTGTTACAAGGAAAGAGGTTTACCCATGATTACCAAAAGAAAAAGAGTTATTTTCGGAATGGTGGGATGATTATTTATAAAACTTATTTGATGAATTTATAATCTTAAATTTTTTCCGTAAACATTAGTGAGCATTTAGTTTCCGTACTAAAATTTTTTATTTTAAATTTTTTTTAAATTAATTTTTTTTGTCTTTTTGTCATATACTTCATGTGAGGAGGGAAGTGGGAAGCAGCTTATGTTGTGATGGAGCAACAGTACGTAGAATTCTGACTTGGCTGCTTGACGCTGAAGAGGGAGGACAATGCCTTCCGGGAGGACTTTTAAAGGGGAGCTACCCCGCATTTCTGTATCGTATGGTAGGAAACCCATAAAACTCCCACCAGGTAGTCCGACTGACAAGTTAAGAAGCAGAACATCACAAGCACCATCGAGTCTCCTCTTTTCTTGAAACAGTGTCGACAACAAAGCCACCAGCGGAATAAACCTCCGTCCTAATGCTTACCAGCGGCACGTGGACCAAGGAGTCTAACATGTGGTGCGAGTCAATGGGTCTCGAATAAAATTTTTATTTTCAATAAAAGATGAAAGAGACTCATTTAATCTTAATAATAAAATTTTCAGGCCCACTCGTGGCAACGTGCGCCGCTGGTGAGCATTAGGATTGAGGTTCAGTCCGCTGGAAGCATTGTTGTAGCCACTGTTTCACAAACGATAAACTCGATGGCGTTTGTGAATTTCAGCACCTTGCCTCGTTAGAAGGACTACCTGTGAGAGTTTTCCGGCTTTTCTCCCATATGACACGCAAAAGAGGGATAGCTCTCCCAAAAAGTGTTCTTGGAAGGCACTGCCCTCCTTCTTCATCGACTCGGAGCCAAGTCAGACTCCTACCTACGAGTGCTCCATCACAACAGAAGGAGCCTTCCCTTTCCCTCTATCCATGAATAGACTATTCATGGGATGTCCGTCCTGCATTGCAGGACACTGAGGATAAGTCACAACAACATTACATATTTCTTCGTTTAAAAACAAATAATTTGGGTGCATTTTTTTATTTAAAAATAACTATAATGAAGAATTATTGTCTCATTGTAATGTAATCTTATTAAATTATAATGAAGAATTATTTAGTCTGATACTGTTAACACAGAAATTATTTTTAAAAACCATGTACACTTTAAGACGTTCTTATTTTAACTCTGACATCTTTATAAGAAAGAAAAAAATATTATTATAAATAATCGTAAAGGAAAATGGAATAACTTTTTCAAATAATTCTAAAAAGTTAACACTCAGCTTTGTTGATATTTGTATTATTATTCAAGCATGTTATATATTTTTTTAAATTTAAAAGTAGCTTTGAAAAGTCATATAATTTACAATTTTATACAACTGTTTTCTAAGAAAATTAAAGAAAATCACATATTTTACAATTTTTTTACAACAATTTTCTAAGAAAATTGAAAAAGTCACTTAATTTACAATTTTTTACTATTTTCTAAGAAAATTAAAAAGTAATTTACGTAATTTACAATTTTTTACAACTATTATCTAAGAAAATTTAAAAAAAGGCACACAATTTACAATTTTTTACAACTATTTTCTAAGAAATGTTTTTTAAAAATTTAAAAAAAGGCACACAATTTATAATATTTTACAACTATTTACTAAGAAAATTTTAAAAAGTCACATAATTTACAAATTTGACTATTTTCTAAGAAATTAGTAATTTCCAATTTTTTTACAAAATAAATACAACTACAATATTAAAACAACTTAAAACAACGATAACTACAACTACAAAATTAAAACAGTGATAACTGCAACTACAAAATTAAAACAACATAAAATAACGATAACTACAACTACAAAATTAAAACAACGAAAACTGCAACTGCAAAGTTTTAAAAAAAAAGTGTACGTTTTCACTTTTAAAGACATTGTAATACTTTATGTGATTATGTAGCAAGAAACTAACAAGATTTTATGTGTTTCTTACTCAATAATAAGAAGTATCAACAACAATACACATTTCGTCACATAAACACTTTGTTTTTAACACCCTCCTTCCCACTCAACAACAATAACAACTCGACAAAAATTCCAACACCAAGGTCACAGCCTAGACGATTTTCAGGAATGCCAGAGAGTGCGAAAGGACATAAATAAACACGCATCGCACCTGAATTCCGACGTGCTGTATCCTTTCATCTAGTTGACGATTTATGTCACTGATGATTCTTAAGATTTTTCTATCATGAATCACTCTTTTTTATAAATGTTTTTGTCTATTTTTATGTTGCACAAACGGATATTGCTCGCAATTTATCCTTTAAGAAATATTTATCAGTCATTATACAGTTGGATCGCAATTGTAAGAAAAAAAATATTGCTTTATTCCGACGAAATTATTGCCAACAAACAAATTAAACAGATTTAAGGACTTAATCACAGCTGTATAATAGGAGAGAAAAGTAATTTCGGAGGGATTTTAATTGCAATAAAAATATTTTTTATATTGAATAATTAAAATTTTGAATTGCGGGATATCATAAGCATTAAATGAAAAAAATTCACAATAATTATTAAACTTTTTTTGTAAAATTGCTTTGCCCGCGTATATCCGACTAGCTCCTCTAATGAGTACAATCATTTCGACTATTTCCACTATTACACTGAATAACTTATCAATTTATTATCTAAAAATAATAATTATAATAAAAAAAATGGAGCGATATGGTTTGAATTGGTCTCTCACGCTATAGTTATTTTTTGCACATTTTAGATTAAATAGACAGGAACCTACAGTTTAATGTGGATTCCGAAACACTAACAAAGATCCATGCATCAGCCAGGATTCGAACCTGAAGCATCGGGTACTAAATGCCAGAGCGATAGCCGATTGGCCCTCAGGCAACAGCGACATGGGGAATAATGCATTCGGGTTCATAGAGAGCTCAGTTCGAAACATCAATAGTGAAGCCAAATCGAATGTTCCCATGCACATGACAAGCGATAAACCCATAGGCCGGAAAGTTCACCCGCCGTGTTTGAGGAGGGAAAATGGAAGGTGTGAAGTTCCATATTTCTATCGAAATTCTGGCTGCATTTCAAATTGTAGTGATTCAGTGAACCTGACTCGCCGCCCAGTGGCCTTTTGAGCAGTTAGCGTACAGGAGGTCTAAGGCTTGAATCCGTTGGTGGCGTTGTTGTAGTCCTGCTTTCAGAGACTAGGAAACCCGACGATGATTGTGACAATGTACTTAAAGCAACTTGCAATGATAACCAGGTTGCTTAGTGGGAATTTTCCGCATTTTCTCCCATATGACACGCAAATGAGGCGTAGTTAACCCTAAAAAATCTTCCCGGAAGACATTGTCCTTCCATCAACACCCGCCGATGGGCATATATGAAGATGTATGCCCATTAATACTGGATATGAAGATGTATGCCCCTCACGTGATGGTATACATGAAGATCATTGATGTTCGATCTTCACCTTTTTACCTTCCCCTTCCTTTGTGGGTGGGTGTGGGGGAAGGTGTTACATAACCCTAAGTACAAGGGCTGACGCGAAAAAAAGAAAAGGGACAGTTTTCTTTCATGATGCACTGATAACGCTGAATCTGCTATATATCTGTCATTTAGTCTCTTCAGACTAAATAAAAACATCCGCCATTCGTAAATAAATCGTTCAAGTCATGAGGTTGTATTCGTCTATCGGTATATTATTTAAACGTTTAGGTAAATTAGATATTCATGGCTTAGTAGATTATCCGGGAGCCTGAATGGCCGAAGGTTTCGGGTTCGAGTTCCGGCGGTGCCATGTATGTTTGTAGTGGTTCGGAATCCATTTTAAGCCGTAGGTCCCGGTCTCCTATGACTGCAAGAGCGTCACGGAGCAGAAGTCAGACTTCTACCTACGGGTGCTTCATCAGAACAGAAGCTGCCCCTCTCTTCCCTCCTTCCATGAGGGACACGACGACGACAACAACAACAGTAGATTATCCAATATCAGTAAAACTAAGAACTTTCATTTTAATTGCCACTATAAATCTCCCGGCATGTGAATCTCGAAAGAATTGTGTAAGAAATGAAGCTACAAACTTCCTGGGAGTGTTGGTTCCAGATTAGTATGTAATATGGATAGTGAACTACATTCTACCGAGTCAGAGTAGCACAGTATGGACTCGTGCGGCAAGTTGCTTTGCAAGTTTTTTAGTAGCCAATATCCTCAGGCAAAAATGCCCATAATTTGGAAAACAAATACTACACGAGCCATTAAAAAAGACGTAAAAGAATAGAATTCACTAGAGGCTTTATGTTAATAAGGAGGTATAAATAATCAGTCATGTTTTGTAAATGATTAGAGGCATGTTTCAAGTGATTTAGTCATCGTTATTGTTTACAGTTTGTTCTACTTCAATGAAATAGGTTATCAAGTTGGGGAATGTTTGTTTGAATACTACAGCCTTTCAGAAAGCTAATTTTATACAAAATCCCCAATTATGTTGTTGTTTATTTGTAGCCAAACACATAAAATCGCAAAACATCCTTACAGGGCATGATAAACATTTATTTATATTTTGCATACAATTTCTGTGCTTAACCATGCTTGTTTGTTAGTACTGTTTAATTTAGAGGCTATGATTAAATAAGATACTTCAGATGCCGTATTAAAATGATTATTTTTTAGAACTATGCACTCTGGTACTAACACTTTTTCTTTATTTTACATTGGATTATCTAATTTATCACTTATATACTACTGCCCAAAAAGTAAGATCAATTATTTTTTAAAAAAAAACTCTTTATTTATTCTTCCAAATTTATTTCATCGACTTCAAAGTAATCCCCTCCGGCACAACGCACTTATGCCAACTTTTTTTCTAATCCTCAATGCTTGCTAAAGGCACATCGCAGGGACTGCATCGGCAGGATGTCCATCAAAGCGCGCGCCGATTCCCATTGAATCTCTTCAATCGATTCAAAACGGTGTCCCTGGAGTGGTCTTTTGAATTTAGAGAAGTCGCACGGTGTGAATACGGCGGTTGTGGAACTATATGGGTTTCAATGTTGGCGAAAAAGTTACAAAGAATCAATGCAGTGTGAGCTAGAGCTTTCAGTGTTTTCGGTACCAATCGAGATTTGATACGTTTGTGGCCCAAAATGGAATTGACCCATCCTTTCGAAATTTCAAGGTCATCAGCAAGGTCTTTCGGTGGTTTTTAAGCACCAAATCTTTAATTGTTTGGACATGAGCTTTGTCAGTTGAGGTTTATGGTCGATAAGTGGACTCTTCATCTTCAACGCGTTCTCTAAGTTCTTTGAACTGTTTATACCACTTCTAAACATTTCTTTCCGATATAGGAATGCTCACCGAGTGCCTTCTGCAACATTCTATACATTTCCGCAAACAAAATTAAATTCAAGTTCTTTGCTTAATTAATCCAGGCATTTCAAAAATCGCCAGAATCAGTTTTAGCGTCTCACAAACCCAAACGTAACTCAAACACTAATGAATATTTTGATGTCAAATTTCCCACAGATGTCAAGGACAGTGCCAGAAACCTAAAAAAGAAAAAAAAAATCAAAATTCCATAAGCCCTAGGAATTTTAAATTGAAAATAGATCTTACTTTTTGGACACAGTAGTATATGGAAATAAATGAAAAATGTTAATTTTTCTGAAACCTGAATTAATGATAATCAAGTACTCTTGCATGCCAACTGAGCATGCTAGCTGAGCACTAGTTGAGTTACAGTTGTATTTGAATTTCAAATTTTGCAAATACTAAAACCTTAAAAAAAGTTTTTCATACTAGCTTAAAAAATAAAAGCAACTGTGCCCTTATTTTTTGTCTTATTGCCAAATTGATTTTGTATATTATTTTTACTATCTCTTCATTTCATTTTTCTCTTCTTCATTTTCTGATCCAGAAAGAATTATGTGCATCATTTATTGTGCACCATTTATTTTATGTGTTTCATCATTTATAAAAGCACTTTTGAGGACACTGTTCCTCCTCATCTCAGGCGGCCTGATGGCCAATTAGCTAGCGCTCTGGACTTTGAAAACATAAGTTTCAGGTTCGAATCCAGGCAGTGGAGTGACTATTTGTTAGTGGTTCAGAATCCACGTTAAAATGTAGTTCACAAAATGACAAAATATTTGTTTTCACAAAATGACTGTCGAGCGACAAACTAAACAAGTCCTCATCTTAGCTTTAATATTCTATGCAGTAAACAACTTTGTGGGGCTTGATGGCCAAGTGACTAGCTCTCTTGGACGGTGCTACGGTGCGAGAACGGTACGGTGCTACAGATTTCGGTGACGGTGCTACAGATTTCGAGTTCGAGTCCCAGAGATGCCATTGATGTTTGTAGGTTCGAAATCCACTTTAAATTGTAAATCCCGGTCTAATATGACTGTTGGGCGTAGGGTTGACAACAATACCACATGAAAAAGAAAACTCTTCTAAAATCTGCCAGCAGTCCGAGGCCATGGCTCATTGTGGGGCTGTTACGCCAATAAAGAAGACATCTTGGTATTGAAAATAATTTTTTAGTTATTGCAAACAGGAATAACTTGAATAATATACAGAAACTGAAGTTGACGAGAAAAGGAATAATCTAAACAAAATGGTGTACATAATTATTCCATTCTCGTTTATATTAATCTCTTTAATCGTTTTTATATTTAAATACGTGTTTGATTTACTTCCTTTTTTATGAAGATATTATCATATGGTTATAAAATTCATGACTGTAGGAAAATAAACAAATGAACTGCATGGTAAAAAAAATATTACCATTTAAGGTGTCCTATTAATAGGAATAATTTGCATGAGTTTAAAAAATCATAACTAAAGAACTTTTTTTTTCTCTTTCTAAAGCAGCTGGCAAACAATCAGACAGATTGGTCTTGGATGCCTTTAAGGCACGCGCTGCACAGACCTTACTCACTTTGCATTACCCAGGGGGCGCGTGTAACTTGAAGATAAGCCACGGACGCGGAGTAACAATGCCCCCGCAACGCTCCTATTAGACCGGGACCTACGGTTAAAAGTGGATTCCGAACCATTACAAACATCCATGGCACCGCCGGGATTCGAACCCGAAACCTGTGGTATCGAGGGCCAGAGCGCTAGCCACTCGGCCATTCAGGCCCGTAACTAAAGAACTAAATTAATTACTTTAGTTTATTTTATAATAATTTCTATTTACCATACCAACGTTTACTTCGTATCGGAAATATAAATTAATACCGCTCGACTCATGGCTCAGTGGCAACGTGCGCCGCTGATGAGCATTAGGACTGAGGATCAGTGCGCTTAGTGGCTTTGTTGTAGACGCTGTTTCAAAAAACGTTGAGACTCGAGGGCATTTGGGATGTTCAGCATCTTGCCTCGTGAGTCGAACTACCTGGTGGGTGTTTTTCAGGGTTTTCTCCCATATGATGCGCAAATGAGGGGTAGCCCTGCCCCCCTATGAGTCCTCCCGCAAGCCATGGCCCCTCCTTCTTCAGCGTCACGGAGCCAAGTCAGGTTTCTACTTACGAGTGCTCCATCACAATCGATCACATTCTCGATCACATTCACAATCTCGATCACATTCCCTCCTTCCATGAGACCACACGGGATATGAACTTAGTCTAGATGTTGCTATCTACCAAGTAGGATAAGAAACAATATAAATTAATAAGGGTATTTAGCACCCAAAAATTGGTCAAAATATCAATTTCGAAATTTTTATTCCAAATTTTACTTTGAACCTACTTTACTTTACTTTTTCTACCAAATGTTTTGTCTCTATTACAAATCTAAAGTAAATATTTTTGGCGTTGCATCAAGGTCACTCTAAAAATGAAAACCGAAACTGACAGCTTTCTCACTCATGACAATGCGTATCTTAAAAAAAAACTGCTTGTTAAGCATAAATACATATTACATAAATAATTTTATGAAACATTCAGTAGGAGAGTAAGAGTACCAAGAATAACTTTAACTGTGACTTTTACGTAGTGTTTATTTATTGTTCGAATTTCCTGTTTTTGTTTCATCTTACTTAAGAGAATTTTTGTGTTGAGAAAGACTATAATTATATGTTGTGATAATAATTACGGTAAAATCGCAGAATAGGGCAGTTAGAATATGAAGTCAAAAATTCTTTTCGCCAATGACAGCCAAGTAAAGTGTTATGATTGCAAGTGAAGTGTATTGCAAAAAGTTCAAAAAAGCTGTTTTATCACATTTGGCGACAAAAAAAGTCGCCAAATCCCAAAGGCCCCTATTTTGCAATAATTAGTGTTTTTTCATTTAATAAAAATTACATTTAAATTAAACAAAATGCCTCGTATTAAAAGGAAATACATGCATGAAAAAATGATCATGCATTTAAATATGAATGTCAAACATTTGAATAATGCAACTAATGTAGGTAATGAATCTTCTGCTACTCATTCGTTAATATACACTATTAACGAAATTGATTAATAGTTAATAACACTATTAATCAAATTTACACATTAAGTTGAACTAAGGAATTTAAGGAAAATTAAGTTGAAAAAAAAAACTGTAAGTTCATATGTGCTTGTAAATTTTGAAAATTTAAGTAAACACTTGATGCATATCAGATGCCTATTGCGTGATGAGGAAACTTTAAAGTTGATGAGTGATTTGTGAGCCAAATTTGAATTTTTCTGTCATATAAACATTGTTTGTAATGGTTGCAGCAAATTTCAAGTAGCAGCATCCATTTCTGAAAAGGATATGCACTCAAATTATGATTTAAACTTAAGAATGGCTCAAGTTGTTCAGCAGATTGGCAAAGGATGCAGTGCAATTGAAATTGTAGCCAAATAGCAAAATAGGGGCCATTGGGATTTGGTGACTTTTTTGTGGAGCCAACTGGGCGATTAGTAGTCAAATGTAGTAACCACGGTTCCTTGTACTGTTTGCAATCCACTTGACATACTATCACAACCTACTACTTGGCACACTTCGACGAAAATTCTACGATTTTACCGAAATCCTTTGCATGATTATGAACAGTCTGAGGTGCGTTCAAAAATTAAAGAACCTTATAATTAGGAATTGGTTTACGAGAAATTGTAGCCAAATTTAAATCCCAAGGTAAGTATTACCCTAGATGGTAAGAAACATGACAGCTTAAAAAATGAAACAAATAAAACTCACAAAATATTCACAAAACGCTGAACGCAATAAAGGAAATGTCAAATGAAAAAAGTAATACACTCAAGAGCCAAAACATTATGACCACCCCTACATTTTGCAATGAACTCGCCTGGATGACGTGGAAGGCACGTGATCAGGTGGTAGTGGTATTTAAGTGGCATTATGTGGTGGTATTAATCCATGCCAAGGCGGGTTGAAGCTGTGTTGCGCGCCAAAGGTGGACCAACTCGTTATTGACAGGTGGTCATAATGTTTTGGCTCTTGAGTATATATGCCACTCTTTATCATACTATTTCCACTGAATCAACTGTTACATTGATATATTAATTATTATTAATATTTGTTATTTCATTTTTTTGTTTTTAATTTCACCTTATACTTAAAAATAATATTTACCCCTCCAGGTTGTGGGATTTGTGTGCTCTGACAATTTTATCTAATTTATAATATTTTTTACTTCCCATATGAACAAAAGTTATAAAATAATTAAATTAATTATGTTACTTCCGAAGCAATGTTTTAGCAAATTTCCAAACAGATAATCATTATTAGCACACCATTAGAAGCCACATAAAAACTCTTCTTTTTCCAATAAAAAAATTCAATCTAGAAGGGTTTAATTTTTGTTTTTTCCAATGTACATTATTTTTTATTTTAAAAAATTAATGTCAAACTATACATTACGTAGAATACATATTAAAATCCCATAGAGATTCCGTGTAAGTGCCATACTATCATTGGCTGAATTGTTATTCTTCTCACAACTCCAAAGCTACCTCTGTTTACCTGATGAGCGTTTTCATCCCTTATCGAGTGTTTTGTCATTCACTTCAAAAAACGACTCTAATCCCTTTTACGAGAGGTCAAGCCACGAGCAAAGGCACATAACGGGGCTCTTTCGCATGCAGCCTGTGGCTGATTGGAGGTCGCCAGTCGCTCGCGGCCATCCTCTTCAAGCGTGCACGAGATTAGAACTGGGATTAGGCAGAACGGTAAGTTTCCGAGCACTGCAAGCGATTTGCTGTCACGGGTGATATCTACAGGCAGGAAAAGCAACGGAAATATCGTTTGTTCGCTTTGCATTGGCGATGGACCGTTTTGTTTTGGTGGTGCTTTATGTAACGGGAAAATTGCTTTCCATTGGAATTTCTGTTATTTTAATCTCTAACATGAAATCCAGTAAGTTTAGCGTACTGCAAAAGTCAAAATATACCCATGAATTTATCAATAATCTTTTAATAAATGAAAACGCATATAATGTGACTATTAAAATACTTTCTCGATATATGTATCCCCTAGCAATAATATCCTTCTCAGAAACTGAATGAAATTGTTTAAGGTATTTTGAGGTATGCCCTGAAGAATCATACGAAAGCCAACATTGAAATTTCAACAATTCAGATTACAGACATACGATTTTGAAAATTTCAAATGGCAAAGTCTATTTTTTTATTTGAATGTGATCTCCATAAAGTAACACACACACACACATGTATAGCATTGGAACGATACAGGTAGAATGAAAATCACCGAGAAAACTCTTTTCATTTTAATTCGTGTAATTTTAATCTGTAACGAGAAATTAAGCTAGTTTTAGGGTACTGCAAAAGTTAAAATATATCCATGACTTTTTGAATAATCTTTTAAATATATAAAAAACATATAGTGGGATTATAAAAACTTTCTCGATATATGTGTCCTCTAGCTGTTCATACCATTCACAGAAATTGAATGAAATTGTTTAAGGTATTTTGAGGTATGTCCTGAAGAATCAAGTGAAAAACAACATTCAAACTCTAATAGTTATAATTACAGTAATACAATTCCGAAAATTTCAAATGGCAATGCCTATTTTTTTACTGGAATGCGATCTCTACAGAGAAAAATCGTATATAGTGTTGGAACGGTACAGATATCACGAAAATCTCTGACCTAGACAGACTATTACTACTACACCACAACACATCACTGTGTTGAGCTGTAGGTGAGTTGCCTCTTTACAGTTTAGGAATAAAGTGGGTGAGTGTAGGAATAAAGTCTGAATGGGCTCTGTGGCGCTCTACGTCATATGAGACCGGGACCTACGGTTTAAAGTGGATTTCGAACCACTACATTACAGTACAAACTTCCATGCCACCTCCGGGAGTCGAACCCGATTCCTGTGGTTCCGAGTGCAAGAGTGCTAGCCACTCGGCTATCAGGCCCCTCCTTAGACAAACTGAGAAATAAAGTGGAAAGAACCAATAAAGACAGAGAAGCACAAGGAAGCAAAACATTTTAATGTGCTTCACAAATTTTCAACGTGACCTCCTTTACACACAATACTTTGCGTACAGCAAATGGTGTATAGCAGTGAAGTACGTACCATGGCAAGAGGAATCTGTTGAACCTGACCTCTGATGGCTTCTTTCAAATCAGATGCAGTTTACGGATATGAGGTGTTTCTTGAGACAGGAGGTGGAGATTTCGAGACAAATGGGTTTTTTTTTAACGGGGTAGAGTTATCAACCCTACGCCCAACAGTCACATTAGACCACGACCTGCGATTGAAAGTGGATTCCGAATCACTATAAAGATCCATGGTATCGCGGGACTCTAACCTAAAGCCTGTGCCTCGGTGCACCGCTCACTAGTTACTCGGCCATCCGATAACTTTGCCGCCTAGTAAAAACACGTTTTTCCGGGTGTCTATGGCTTTCACAGATGTTATCTAATTTAATTTCATAAAAGAGATAGTTGGTTTTGAGATGAGTTAAAGGTTAATTTATAGAAGTTTTCTTTATCAAGTGTAAACGATTTATGTAAATAACAAGTTCTTTATTTTGAAATACCTTTTATGATATTTGTTGTCCCATTCCTTCAATAAACAATAATATGTTATGTATCTTAAACATATGAACATATGCTTTTGTACTGCATCTGTTCTATAATACGTTTCACTTTTTTATGAACTTAGCTCAGATTAATAGCACATGCAAGTGGAATTTCGTTCACTTTGTACGAAAGGTCAATTTTTAACTTAACCTTTGAAACATTAATAAACAACACTATTTCTCCAAGTTATAAACATGACGTAGAGTGTTTCCACTTACGCAATAAGTTTACGGAAGATATATCTCCTTCGTAAATAACATGGAATCTTGATAATTTTGAAAAACTTAACTTTGCTAATTTTGATAACCTTGTTTCCATAATCAAGAAATTTTCACTTTTTGTAGCCGTAATTCCAAAATTTGTAACCGCTTTTTTAAATAAATTTAAATCTCGATGAAAGAATAATGAATTATTGAAAAAATCATTTAGTTATCCTTGTATCAACAAATGATTATAAATGTTTAAATTTTAAAACATTTTCATAATCGTGATCACCATTCTGATTCACTTTCTAGCCTAGATCTCAATTTAAGTAGGTTGATACCAGATAGGGTGGTATTGGTAAAAAAAGAAGATGGTAATCTTCTGCACGTGGGAGATTATGTTTGCATACCTAAAAGTGTATTGGGATATTTTTAGATATGTTTAAACTTATTTGTGATTTCTATTATTTTTGTGATACAAAATAACACTTAGTATGATGTTTACCATAAGAATCGAAAATAGCCCATGGTGAAAATCATTCACCCATTCAGTTAAAAGTACATTGTAACACATGTAATTTGCATTTTATCACGTATTGTTGTTGTTGTTGTCGTATTACTCATGGAAGGAGTGAAGAGGGATGCAGCTTCTGTTCTGATGGAGCACCCGTAGGTAGAAGTCTGACTTCTGCTTCGTGACGCTCTTACAATCATAGGAGACCGGGACCTACGGCTTAAAGTGGATGCCGAACCACTACAAACATCCATGACACCGCCGGGACTCGAACCCGAAACCTGTGACACCGAGCGCCAGACACTCGGCCATTCAGTCCTTACCACGTATTACACAACAAAATTAAGATGATTAAATATTGTTCTATTCTGCATTAAGAGAAAAGATGATTTCCTTACATGAATAAAGAATGCTTGGTTCTCTGTTCTAACACTGTAATTAATGTAAAAAATTGAAGGAAAAAAACATATTCTGATAGTTATAAAATTATACTGATAATAAATATTGATAGTAAATATGGATATGGATAAATATAAATATGGATATTTTGATAATAAGTATGGATTCCTCATACAAATGTCTTCTTTTTCGTCAGCACTATAGCCTGTTACAGGCCAAGGTAATCTCCACGAGCTCTCTCCATCTGACTCTGTTCAGGGCAATAGATCACCATCTGTTGACTCCCAGACCTTTTAAATCTCTTACGACTGAATCAACACGTGTGGTAGGAGGCCTTCCTCTTCTTTGGGTGCCTTCAATTGTAGAAAAAGCAACTTTGAAATAGCATTGCTCAACGCACCGCTCGTAAACAAAGTTCGAAAATTCCATGTGCCAAATTTCAAGTCCTCATTCGTTCCATGTCTTTTGGAAGTAGTCAATATTGAATTTGCTTCTGAAGATGTCTGAATCAGCCTCTTTTTTACAAGATAAGGTGATCAGCCCTTTACCGAACCTCCAATCTGGAGGATCATCTATTCATCTCGTAGGTAGATTCGTCGTTATAGACTTGCTCGACTCCCTGCCAATTGCTCGCCTGTACAGCTTTATGGATCACAGTTACACGCAAGCCCACTCACCACGACAAGGTGGAAGCACCATCCAAAGTGGCTATGTAATAATAACCATGTATTAAATATAATGCCTGCCTATAACTATGTTTTTACGAGTGCAATCAGAATACTGGGGCACTTTGAACATTAAGTCCTGATCTAATATGGCTGTTGAGAGTTAGGCATAGGGCTGACAACCGTTCCCGTAAAAAGGAAAACATCTCTCGTCTCGTAATCTGCCAGTAGGCAGACGGCCTGTTGCGCCTCTGATGATGATGAATCAGAATACTAAATAGGAAAATTCTTAATGGGAATATGACATTTCTCATGTTAAAGACATTTATTAATAATTAACAGCTAATTAAAATAACCTATACTGCAATCGATTGAGCATTTGTTTCTCTGGACTAAAACATTATCAATTATAATATCGACAAAAAATTGATATCTGATTATCTTGATGTCAATTATTATGCTATCGAAACATAGAGATTGACTCAGGGGAAAATTTTAGGCATTAAGTGTTCGTAGTTTAATTAAGGTTGCTCTTCAAACTGGCCAGCTTTTCAAACATTACTGGGTATCGTTACCGAAATATTCTAGAAAATGACGTTGTGAGCTATATCAGTCAAAATATTCTTACATGGGTGATTGAATTTAACAATTAATAACTTCTGCTAGCACATTTGCAGCTAAAACTTTCCACCACATTAATTGTATTGAGTTATTATTAAGGTATAATTGCTTTCAACGTATGTATAAAATATTTTCTTTTTCATTAGCTCCATAATTTTATTGATTATGATCAAGGGAAGTTTGTGAAGACGAAAACATTGTCAATTATAATGTTGTCAAAAACTTGATATATCATGACCTTGCTGTCAATTATTATGTTGTCGAAACCTAGTGATTGACTCAAAGAAAAATTTTAGGAATTAAGTTTTCTTAGTTTAGATTAGGCCCTTTATTCAACTAACTAGCTCTTCAAACACCAAAAAAGTTGAGTGTCATTACCTAAATTGTCTAGAAAATAACATTATTGTGAGCTATATCAGTCAGACTAGTATACTCAGTATAATCTAGTATACTCAGCCCATTCTAGTATTGGTGATTGAATTTAGCAATTAACAACTTCTCTTAGCACATTTGCAGCTACAAATTCCCATTAATTAAAAATATATTAATATATAAAAATTAATAAATGTTAATAGCTTTCAATGCATGTATAGAAAAACTTCTTTTTCATTAACTCCAGATTTTATTGATTATAATGAAGAGAAATTTATGAAGAAAATATTGATTCTGGCTAAAAAATAATAGTAGTAATAACAGATGAATCATCACGTCATAAAATGGAAATCCTGCGCTATGAGCTCTTCTCTGATGGAAGCTTCAAATCTTTACACAGAGATGACTCAAAGGATTTGGCCATCCTATGCGCTTTTATAGTGAATGCCCAATGCGCAGCGTCGTGCAATAACTATTCAAAGTTGCGAAGTATCAAAATGCGCGTGGGCTTTGTATGGTATGCAAAACGATGCCATAAAGCGGAGCAGTCGTCGTTTACGCTGGATTGATACGAAGCGATTTCCAAAAATATCCTTTTGCTAAAACTCAGAGCAGAAAAGTGCTTCGAATCAATCATAGGGGCAGTGATGATTGGGATATTCAGAATAGTCGTTGAAAATGCTGATACCCTTTCAGAATTGTTAACGTTTCCTATTTGTTTGGAAGGAATTGATATGTATCTGTACATACTTGAACAGATAAACATGCATGAACTGATACGTATCTGGAAAAAAATAATCGTCTACTCTTAATCGTCTACTATAATCGTCTACTCTTAATCATCTACTATAATTTATGAAACATTGCACAATCTGATTAATCTACTTACCATCTTTGCAGTGATTAAATCCCCAATGAATGCAATTAATAGTAAATATTGTATTGTATAATTTATAATTGGAGTTGTTTAGCTAAAAATTAAATATTATGCAAAAATACATTTAATCGTCTACTTTAATTTATAAAACATTGCCCATTTTGAATAATCAACTTTCCATCTTTAATTTTCTGCATGCTATAATTCAATCCCCGTGTAAGCAATTATCACAAATGAATAGTAAATATTATATAGTATAATTCATAATTGGAGTTGTTTAGTTTAAAATTAAAAAATAAATATATTCAAATTATTATTATTATGAAAATATCTAAAATTTTAAATTTTTATTTTGTTGTCACACTACAGTGTCACTGCAGTGTCATGCACATTTAACCCAAGAAAAGTAACAAGGTTGTTAATAGCTTCATAAAGAATACCATGCTGCCTTGGTATACGTGTTATTCTTTTATTTCAGAAGGAACTACTTCCCTCTTACGGAATGGCATCTGAAAAAACTTGTCAATCACTCTGATTAGATATTCTTTCAGAATCTCCGCCAAGTCTACTTGTATTTCAAAATGTTAACTTCCAAATAGGCCTCCAACAAAAATTGATTTCATGGTAACTTATAACTGACTGTAACTATTCCTATCATTACGAAGTACCCAGCTAACTATCTTAATTTATTCTCAGCTAATTAGTTCGTTTGATGTCTTATGCATCATAATCTGCATTATGCAAAACGAAAACACTATTTTGCTTGTCAGACATACCAGACTTATTTTATGATGTCAACATGATGCATACAATATCAACTCAAAATAATAAGTAATGATATCTTACAGAGATCTTTGTCCACCAAAAGATAAGTAGGATTCATTTCTTTTTTCATGTTAACGTGACATATAACTAGCTAGCTCCCAAGAACTACAGTCAATGTTGGACCATGGCCTTGCCTTCCTACAAAGTCATATGTCTCGAGCTTTGGTTTTCCAGTTTGTGATCTTTAGGTTCTTCAGATCCCTTTCAACTTCATCAATCCGTCTCTTTTTTTGCCTTCGTTTTTTTTTCCTTTGGCCCTGGCACTTCCCCTTGAAAATCTTCCTTGTACCTCTAAGATCGTCCATTCTCTCTATGTGTCCTAGACAATGAATTCTCTTTGACTTTATATCATTCATGATATCCTTTTCTCCAAAAAATGTTTACAATTTCATGATTGTAACGCCACCTCCAAACATCGCCCTCTCTAATAGATACGAATATAGCTCTTAATATTTTCATCTCTTAGATGATAAAGCTATTTTAAATTCTGACTGTTATTTTTACTGTTATTTTGGCTTTATTGAATCAATCAATTTGAGTATAGAATCCTTAAAATAGAATTATAATTCACAGCGTTCTTATTCTTACTGTATTTATTTCTTCTTTTTTTCTAGTAAATTTTATTAATTTCCTTCCGATTTATTTATTAAATTTGGTTGTTAATTTTATCTATTTTTTCTTCTTTTTTTGGAATATCTTTATCGTAAACAATATTTTATTTCCCCTCCTTTATTTTAAATTGTCTTTTTCTCTCCATTTCAAACTTTATTTTATGAAGGTAACAGTTGAAAATCGTAGAATAATTTTAGGAATTTCCCAATATTACTTATTTTTGCCTCGAATCACTATTCGAGGCAAAAATAAGTAATATTGGTACAATTAAAAAGAAAATTTCACAGATGTCAATATCCTTATCTTGTAAAAAATAAACTTTCTCAAGTTTCCAATCTTCGGAAGCAGGAGATTTTCCCAGTGCTTATAGCATGTTATCCCAAATACACGGATTCAATTTAAGCAATTTTCGTCAGAAACACCTGTAGCGCAACTTCTGGGTGTTACTTTATAAACTGTATAGGGGAAATAAATTAAAAATTTTCTATCTGAATCCATTTTTCCCAATATTACTTAATTCTGCCCCGATTTTTACCACAATTACCAGGAAAATTTCCAGAATCATAGATGCACTGATGTCAATATCCTACCTTGAGAAAAAAAAACAAACTTTCTCAAGTCTCCGATCTTCGGAAACGGGAGGTTTTCCCAGAGCTTATCGCAGACACCTGTAGCCGCTGCCATCCGTGACAGGAACATAAAAGGCCTTTAAAAAGCGCTTAGAAAGTGCCTCGGAAAAAGAAGAGAATGTCACTTCCTAAAAGAAAAAACGCCTCATTGAGCGCGGGACTTCCTAGAAGCCTCCTCAATGAAATCCAATTTAACGAGCGAGTAGAGACACACGCGGGTCTATTTTAATCCCCTCGCAATTAGATAATCGACGTCGTCTCTAATTGTTTCTCACTATGGTGTCACTGCAGGACATTCATACCGTCTCCTCTCTTCGGAAAATTAATCTAAAAATGGAGGGTATTTATAACCTGGAAAAGATAAAGACCTCGCTATGATAAGGTATTCTTTTGCACTGTTAATTTACAATATGAATTGATGAAGTATAATAATTATATTAATTATGAAAATATAAAGCTTGTAAATAAAACTATAGGACATACTTGCATGCAGAGTCAAAGACTATAAAGATAGAGATACATGTAGTTCAAAAATACAGGTGTGAAAAATGTACACTATGTAGACAAGAATTTAGGTGTATAAAATATGTGTTTAACAACCAGTATTGACGCTTTATACCTGAAGTTGGTTATTTATAGGCCAAAGACCTGGATATTAACTCAAAAACAGGAGATGTTGATGCCACTATTACAATTCTTGAACATCAGGATTTTAAATTGCTTTATCATAATAGCCCATATTATGAAAAGTGGAATCATTATTACATCTCTTGAACATCAGGATTTAAAATAATTTTATCGCTGTTTCCAGTACATATTCACCGATATTTCCTGCGTTTTCATGTTAACTGATAGTCAAGTACATGAGAATAAAATATCAATAAGTGTTATTGTATGTAGAGTTTTATTTACTGAGCTGTTAAAGTTGAGCAATAATTACACTTTTTGAACTTCAGGATTTAAAATAACTTTATTATAATAGCCCTATGGGGCCTGAATGGCCGAGTGGCTAGCGCTCTGATGCTCGGTACCACAGGTTTTGGGTTCGAGCCCCGGCGGTGCCATGGATGTTGTAGTGGTTCGGAATCCACTTTAAACCGTAGGTCCCGATCGAATATGATCGTAGAGAGCGTTGCGGGGGCATTGTTACTCCGCGTCCGTGGCTTATCTTCAAGTTACACGCGCCCCCTGGGTCATGCAAAGTGAGTAACGTTTGTGCAGAGCTTGCCTTAAGGCATCCAAGACCAAGTGTCTAAGTGTTTGCCATCTGCATTAGGCGAAAAAAAAAATAATAGCCATATTATGAAAAGTTGTGCCATTACTACAATTCTTGAACATCAGGATTTAAAATAGCTTTATTACAATAGCCATATTAAGGAAGGTTCAACCATTATTACACTTCTTGAACATCAGGCTGCAAATTAGTTCATTATACTAGATGAATTGTTGAACCATTATTATAATTCTTGAACATCAGGCTGTAAAATCGCTTTATTACATTAGAGGAGAAGTTGAACCATTAGAGAGTTTTTGCATAGCGTACGTTAGTTACCGTAGGACGTCCGTTAGCTTTTTCTCCCTAGCGCGCATGCTCATAGGAAACTGCGCATGCGCGCTAGGG
>BPLQ01006523.1:222961-247664 GCA_021605075.1 Caerostris darwini
TACATTTCCAGCACATATTCACCGAAATTGCCTGTGTTTTCATATTAACTGATAGACAAGTACATGAAAATAAAATATCAATAAGTGTTACTGTATAAAGATTTTATTTACTGTGCTGTCAGAAGTCATTCTCCACAGTTGAGCCAACAATCCTACTGATAAACTAGTCTGTCAATTGAACTTATATATAAAAATGTCCATGTCAGCTGTAATGCCACATAGAAAATACGTTCTGGACTTCGCCATACAAAACATAACTCTTTCACTTGTGACATTTCACTGACAGAGAATGAGGCATGGAGACAGCATTCCAAATCGATTGCCTTTATTTTTCGTTTTTCAAACGTTCTCACGTCATGAACACTCGTAATAAGTGAGTTTATAAATAAACACAATCCGAGTTTTTCTATCACCAAAAAAATCCACAATTCATATATTTATCAAACAAACTTTATTTAAGAAAATAAACTCTGATAGACTTTTCTATATCTTAAAAATATCTCTATCTCTATTAAAAATATCTCTATCTTTTCTATATCTTTTTTTCTTAAAATTTATGAACTATAACGAGTCTTTTAGTAGCGTGTCTTTATAACATGTCTGTATAAATTATGAACTATAACATGTCTTTTAGTAGAGTGTCTTTATAAATTATGAACTATAGCATATCTTTTAGTAACATGTCTTTATAAATTATGAACTATAACATATTTTTAGTAGCACGTCTTTATAAATTATGAACTATAACATGCCTTTTAGTAGAGTGTCTTTATAAATTATGAACTATAGCATATCTTTTAGTAACATGTCTTTACAAATTACGTACTATAACATATTTTTAGTAGCATGTCTTTATAAATTATGAACTATAACATGTCTTTTAGTAGAGTGTCTTTATAAATTATGAACTATAGCATATCTTTTAGTAACATGTCTTTACAAATTACGAACTATAACATGTCTTAAGATCGACTTTTTTTGTCCTGAAGTTATTATTGTTTTTTATTTGATGCGTTGTCAAAAATCATAAATAATTGTCAATAATTATTTTGTAATTAAAGTAAACTTTCTAGAGATTAGAGATTTTTGTAGATTTGTAAATATATAATGACGTCATAGTTCTTTATGCGTCCTTATTCACAATGTGATCCATCATCTTAAAAAAAAACTTTTTCTGAATGATACTTTGCATTGCCGCCATTTTGATACTTCACTCCTAGTCTTAACTATTTGCGTCTATATATATATATTAATGTTAGTTCAAATTTTGAGCTAGGGACTAAAATTGTTTTTCATTTTATATTCGTTTGCTAAATTTTATAAAGAAATTTGACAAAAGTTCATTATTACTATAATGTTTACTAATTTATTTCTTTGAAATAAAAATGGAGTAGGTATTAAAAAGAGTAAGTATTTAAATATTTTATTTTTTCATGGTTATGGAATTCAAACTATTTTATTTTATGTAGCCGAGTGATGCAGGGTCATTTCTGGCATGTTGCTGACAACATTACCTCGTAAAAAGTAAAACATCTCCTGTCTCAAAATCTTCCAGTAGGCCGAGACATGGGCCCCATGGGGCTGTTACGCCATTGATGATGATGAAGATGATGAATTGCAAAAATATCGGGAAACATGATTAATCATCCATAACCTATCATATTCATGTCAATATAAAGAATCGAAAAGGAAAAATGAAAAAGTTTTTAAAGAAAGGAAATAATTTTTTAACTAGATAGGGTTGTCAGCCCCGCACTCTACAGTCATATTAAACCTGGGCCTACGGCTTAAATTGGGTTCCGAACCACTCACAAACATACATGGCACCGGCTGGTCTCGAACCCCGCGGTACTGAATGCCAGAAGGCTTGCCACTCGGCCATCAGGCCACTACCGCCAGATGGCAAAATAAATTTAACTTATTTCATAACATTATTGTATTTTATAATCAGCGAACACTGCTGGCATAAAAAAATAATTAGTTCTTGAAACTTTTTTCGGAGCATTCCTCCCAAATGAGTCTGTATTTAACGATAAAACAGATTTGAAATATATCTCTATTTTTTTTTTTTTTTTTTTTAAAAATAGATTACGATTTCTTTAATTTTCTAAAACTGCTTCTGTTAGGTCTTATCTCAAAAACTTTAATTTTTTTTTCTTTTTACCTTTCCATTGTTTCATTTTATTTCACTCGTTAATTTTTTTCTCTGAAAAGTTTTTTCCTCTTTTTTCCTTTTATCTTCTTTTCCTTTTCTTTTATCTTAAAGGTCTTATCTTCTTCTTGCTCTTTGTAAAATGATTCGGCGTTTTTACATAATTTCCCAGGAGTACTTCCTCCTTAAACGGTTCTTATATCACTAATATCCGAACAAATTAAGTTTTCCAACACTCGGCCACTTTAGGCTTAAAGGGTAGACAAGCAAAAAGAACTCCCCCCCCCCCCATTTTTTTTTTCTTTTTTCTATTTTAAGCGTCCAGTTCTTTCTCTACTGAAAAAAAAAAGTTTTTAAAAATTGCAGCCCCAATCCGAGACTAGATGGGAAATGATTTGTGAAACACCAAGAATTAAAGGATTTGGTGAAAGAAAAAAATATGGTAAAGATAAGATTTCCATGTAGTCCCAATTCACAAGATGACATTATTGTAAGTTCCCTATAATAAATTTAATGCTAGGTACAAAACAAGTAATATATAAACAAAAAAATTTTAATGTCAATTCCTACTTTTTTTTCACTATATTGCAGAAAGTCCTTTATAAATAATTTTCATTCATTTTTTTAAGTTTATATGGCGCCATCTATTGGTAGATACATGCAATTTAAATCTAAAAAAAAACTAAAATTAATTAATTAAATTTAATGAATGAATTAATATTTGAAAAAACTGTATGAACATCAAGTGTCATCCACTACAAGTTCAAAAAAAATGTATTTGAACTTGAGTGGAATTGTTAGTGAGTTTATTTGAGTGTTTATTTTTTTTATTGAGTGAGTTTGTTATTTTATGAAGGATTGAAAATTTGAACAAGATATATATAGGAAGGGTGTGAGTAAATAGAAGGAATTGAAGAACAATTTGTTATATGTATAGATATAATAATCATAAGATTATTATAGATATTAGTATAGATATTAGATTAGTTTAGATATAATAATCATAAGATTTATGGATACTTTATAACTTATTTTAAAATTTATGAACACTTTATCATTTATCTCAAGATTTATGAATACTGTATCACTTATTTTAAGATTTATGAATACTTTATAACTTATTTTAAGATTTATGAATACTTTATCATTTATTTTAAGATTTATGAATACTTCACCACTTATTTTAAGATTTATGAATACTTTATCATTTATTTTAAGATTTATGAATACTTTATCATGTTTGAATTGAGTACAAAGATAGTGTACACTTTAAAATTTTTTACCTATATTAATCTTGGAATAGCGTAATCCACTTTAAACAGTAGGTCCCGGTCTAATATGACTGTAGAGCATTGGGCATAAGGCTGGCAACCCTACCTCGTAAAAAGAAAAACATCTTTCTCAAAATCTGCTTATAGGTAGAGGCCTTGGCCCACCATGGGGCAGTTGCGCCACTGATGATAATGAAGATGAGGAATTGCAAATATATCGGGAAACATGATTAATCACCCATAACTTATCACATCTATGGTTATATCCATGTCAATATAAAGAATCGAAAAGGAAAAGTTTTTAAAGATAGGAAATCATTTTTTTTTACTGGATAGGGTTGTTAATCCGACGCTCTCATATTTGACCTGGACCTACGGCTTAAAGTGGGTTCCGAGCCCTTCACAAACATCCATGGCACCGTCTGGACTCGAACCCTGTGGCACCGAATGCCACAGCGCTAACCACCACAAGAGGAATAAAATAAATTTAACTTATTATTGTGTTTTATCATCAGCAAACATTACTGGCATAAAAAATAATTTGTTCTTGAATCTATGTTTTTTTCGGGTTATTCCTCCCAAATGATTCTGTATCTAACAATAAAACCGATTTGAAATATATCTCTATATTTTTTTTTAAAAAATAGATTACAATTTCTTTAATTTTCTGAAACTGCTTCTGTTAGTTCTTATCTTAAACTTTATAATTTTTTTTCCCTTTTTACCTTTACATTGTTTCATTTTATTTCACTCGTTAATTTTTTTCTCTCAAAAGTTTTTTCCTCTTTTTATCTTAAAGGTCTTATCTTCTTCTTGCTCTTTGTAAAATGATTCGGCGTTTTTACATAATTTCCCAGGAGTACCTCCTCCTTAAACGGTTCTTATATCACTAATATCCGAGCAAATTAAGTTTTCCAACACTCGCCCACTTTAGGCTAAAAGGGTAGACAAACAAAAAGAACTCCCCCCCTCCCCCCCTTTTTTTTTCCTTTTTCAAGCGTCCAGTTCTCTCCCTCTACTGAAAAAAAACGTTTTTAAAAATCGCAGCCCCAATTCGGGACTGGATGGGAAATGATTTGTGAAACACAATGAATTAAAGGATTTGGTGAAAGAAAAAAAATCGGTTAAAGATAAGATTTCAACGCAGTCCCAATTCACAAGATGACATTATTGTAAGTTTTCTATTATACATTTAATGTTAGGTACAGAACAAAGAGCACACAAATTTTGTTATATGTATAGATTTAATGATCATAAGATTTATGAATACTTTATCACTTATTTTAAGATTTATGAATGCATTATAACATAATGTTTGAATTATGTACACAGATAATGTACACTTTGAATTTTTTTTACCTATATTAATCTTGGAATAGTGAAATCCACTTTAAACCATAAGTCCGGGTCTAATATGACTGTAGAGCGTTGGGTGTAAGACTGACAATCCTACCCCGTAAAAACAAAACATCTCCTGTCCAAAAATCTGCTAGTAGGCAGACGGCCTTGGCCATGGGGCTTTGATCTTTGTTTAAAAGCAAGTCCTAAATGACCTAGTGACTAGGACTCTGGCGCTCGGTACCACAGGTTTCGGGTTTGAGTCCCGGTGGGGCCACGGATGTTTGTAGTAGTTCAGAATCTACTTTAAGCCGTAGGTCCTGGTTTCATATGACTGTAGAGCGTCACACAGCCCAATCAGACTTCTTACCCATATCATTCCCAAACTGTTATATCAATGGGCAACTCGGCTCTAGTCACAGTGATGTAGTGTGGTGTAGTAGTAGTAATGGTTCGAAATCCCCATTGAACTATAGGTCCCGGTCTAATTAGCATAAAATGTGCACAAAATGACCATAGACAGACAAACAAGATTAAACCTCTGGTGGTATATGACAAGACAACTGGCGCTTTACTCGAAATATGCAAGGTTAAGAAAAATGAATAAAACAAGTAAGTTGACATGATTTTTAGAAAATCATGTCAACTTTTTTAAAGTACTCTTCCAAATTGCCGATAATCACGCATCAAAGTCAGTTCAGAAGCATTCAAGCTCATCATTAAGTTTAGAAAAAAGGTTCTCGTAACGGTGGGTCAAACCTCTTTTCTGTCGAAGGTTTAAAAACATTTGATGACTCACGTATTATTGTCGCCAAAATGGCAATTCATTTTATTTGGCGTAGTTTTACTGGCATTAGCTAATTTTTCAAGAATTTCAAATATAAAATACCATCTTTGTTACACATTCTATTGAAGATTCAAAAAACTATCGTGAAAGTGAGAAATAGGATTACCTATTATGGGCTCATGTTATATAACAATTATTTAAAGTTACATACGGACCAATACATCAAAAGATAATTAAAAAATAAAAAGAAAGGTGTTACATTAATCTCATATGATAATTTTTGGCCACAATTGAGAAGTTCAGCGAGTATAAAGAGGGCGCTGCAGTAGATGTCAGTTATACGAAAGAAGCGGTTACACAATTATATTTACTTGTGTTAGTGTCAACGTTTCCCCTTGATGCAGGAAAGCCTACACCAGGTCCAGGAGACCCCGTCGCAGGTGAATGGGCCATGTCCAAGGGTAATGCAGCTTATCTTTAGAGCGCAGCTTAACCAAGAGGTCTGACGACTGACTAAACCTCAAAACAATGCTCTACTATCATATTAGGCAAAGACCTATGGTTTAAAGTTGATTCGTAACCACTATAAACATCCATTACACAGCCGAGACTCGAACCCGAAACCTGTGGCACCGAGAGCAGAGCGCTAGACACTCGGCCTTCCAGGGGAGAATCAAGTCAAAGAAGGGGAATTTAGAGTTTTTTGTTGTTGTTTCTTATCCCACTTAGTCCACAGCGACATCTAGACCAAATCCATGAACTTATGCCGAGTCATGATAAGGGGTAAATACTGCAGCTTCTTTTTGTCCTTGACCTTGCGATACAGACATGGGGCCCCCAAAGGGAGAAGTCTGAATTTACATCACCTGATTATACAGGCACTGGGTACCCATTTTTGTAGCCTTTTACGACATGCATATAATTTTATTGAAAAGCTAAAGAAACATGGTGTGGGACCTCACAAATGGAAGTTTACATATTAATGTAAGGGTTTAATATGTAGGCCAAAAAATCCTTTTAGTGAACTTAAAAGGGATGGAAGGAGATTGCTAACCTCCCACATACTAGATATAATTTGAAAGTAATACAGATGTTAATTGTATAAGTAAGTAACCCTTTTAAAATTACGCAGTTACTGCAGTATATAGTTTTATAAATAAAATATTGCACGAAGGTTAATGGCATTCTTCTTTCCTATGAGGACTTTTTTTTAAAATCTCCAATGGGGAATTAAGTGTGAATAATAAAATTGTTATTATTACTGTGAGTCAAATACAACCAATGATATATTTTCAAATTAAGACTCCACATTAAGTTGACTTCGAATATATTTTTTCAAATTGAGACATTTGTCATACAGGAGGACGAGTTTTCGCAATAATCTGTTCATAACAGATTGCCGCGAGCAACTTAAAAAAGTAAGATATAAGAATCCGTGCGGTGACTTGGTGTTCTTTGCCAAAATGCTATTTTCTGATACCTCTCTACAGCGCTCAAAAGATGTGAAAGTCACTTGATGCCAGGTCTGGACTGTACTACAGATGATAGAACACTTCACATTGAAATTGTGCAAGGAGCTGTTTGGTTGCCACAGCAATATGCTGTTGTGTGCTGTCTTGATGCTCTTCTTTGACGGAGTGCTGTTTTTGAGGCCTCACTGCAGAGCTCCAAATATGTGAAAGTCTCTCAGTGCCAGGTCTGGACTGTAAGTCAGATCATAAGACACTTCAAATTGAATTTGTACAAGGAACTGTTTGATTACCATAGCATTAAGTGGTTGTGCGTATTGATGCTCTTCTTTGTGAAGATACTGTTTCCGAGACCTCTCTCCAGGGCTCGAAAGAGGAGAAAATCACAAGGTACCAGGTCTGGACTGTACGCCGTAAGTTACGGCACTTCACATTGGAACTTTTTGGTTACCACAGCCTTATGTGGTGATGTAGCATCTTGATGCTCTTCTTTTTCAAAATACTGTTTCTGAGACCTCTCTTCAGAACTCAAAATAGGTGAAAGTCTCTTGGTGTCAGGTCTGGACTGGAAGTCGGATGATATGATACTTCACATTGAAATTGTGCAAAGAGCTGTTTGGTTATCACAGCATTATGCGGTCGTGCAACATCTTGAGGCGCTTCTTTGTGAAAATACTGTTTCCGAGACTTCTCCCCAGAGCTCGAAAGAGGTGAATGCCACTTGGTGCCAGGTATGCACTGTACGCCGGATGATAGGACACTTCACATTGAAATTGTGCAAAGAGCTGTTTGATTATCACAGCATTATGCGGTCGCGCGGCCTCTTGAGGCTCTTCTTTGTGAAAATAATGTTTCCGAGACTTGTGTCTTAATGTCGAGACTTAATGTCATCGAAAGAGGTGAATGTCACTTGGTGCCAGGTATGGACTGTACTCCGGATGATAGGACACTTCACATTGAAATTGCACAAGAAGCTGTTTGGTTACCACAGCAGTATGCTGTCGTGCTTTGTTATGAGTCAAAGCAGTGCCATCCATATGCGTCATGAGTCTACCACTCCAGAGAACTTATGTTGGGCTACTTCTTTCTGTTTGTAGGTAACGATTGATGACTCTAACTTGGCGGGAGAATCAATCAAGATAACCATGTTAACGGGCTAGTAGCTCAGCTTCAATTGATGTTTTGGACTCGGTAATGATAGGTTTTATAAAGAGGAACTGTGCAGCAGTGCAATGAGAAGATCCTAATTATATAGCTTGGTTAATCACTTGAAGAGCTATTGGTGGTTAAAAAAATTTCCCCAGTATTTTAAATGGGATTAAAAAAACTGAAGATAATTACCTTTAATGAAAACCAAAACAGCCTATTTGGCTAGAACATTTCTTACAGTAAGATGCAGTGTCCTATTAATTAGTTAAAAAATTTTTTTATTATCTCTTACTTTTTATTAGTCTAACTGTGTGTCAATTACCATTGTTTCATGAAACAGAAAGTAATGCTCGTGAATTATAAATGTCATGGATTAAATATCCGGTGAGTATTCTCTCTGATATCAGCATTGTTATATGAATGTATGTTAAAATGTATTGTTTTTAACTATTGTTAAATGTATATTGTTAAGCGATAAAATTTTTAACATTAAATGAAGATTGTGATGAGGATTTTAATCATACATTACTTGTGTAATCCCTTAAGACAAATTTTCATTTTTAAATAAAAAATTATAAGTTCTAGTTTTTAGTATTTATTTCGGAATTTTTTTGTTGGCCATTAATTAATATTTTATCTACATGTGATAAATGAACTAAACCATTAATACGTTCTGAAAAATTATTAAAATAATTCTCTTTTTCTTCAATGTCAAGCCTCATGGTGGAACAAGGCAGACTCTGAAACATGAGATGTTGTTGTTTTTTACGGGGTAGGTTTGTCAGCCCCACTCTCTACAGTCCTATTAGACCAGGATTTACGGTATAAAGTGGATACCTAACCACTACAAATATTCATGTCACCTTCGGAACTTGAACCCGATACCTGTGGTACCGAGCTCCAGAGCGCTGAAAATAAATCTTTAGCTGTGAGAATTTCGTTTTCGTGATTTATTACTGTTCAAAAGGCTTTTAAAAGAATGAAAACAGCCAAGACTGAAAGAAAACAAATCATGGCTGCTTAGTTTAAAAATATTTTATCAACCGTTGCTACAAATATGAAGGTAATTGTTGTATATGTTTAGAGATCCCATTCTAATTAAGATATATATTATATATAACACTATATTTTATAATCGGATTGAAAAAATATTTTTATAAATATTAGATTTTCATTTTAATATTAAAATATATTTTATGTATTAAAAAGATAGAGGCATATAAACAAATATTTCATTTTTAGTCTTATTAAAAGGTTTAGCATCGAGTATGACACTAAGAGAGAAGATTTCTTAAATAAATTTCTTAAAGTAAAATAGTTACTTTGTTTTGAAAATATACCAAATCAGAGGACTGATAGCGGAGTGACTAGTACTCTGGCGCTTGGTACCAAAAGTTTCGGTCACGAGTTCCGGCGATGCCATGGTTGTCTGTAATGGTTCGGAATCCACCTTAAACAATAGACTTCGGTCTAATATGACTGTAGGGCGTAGGACTGACAAACCTATCCCGTAAAAAGAAAAAAGAATTCTTGTTCATAATCTGCCAATTGGTAGATGGCCTTGGCCCACCATGGGACTGTCGCGTCATTGAAGATGAAGAAAATACCAAATCGGTTTATTTAATTAATCAACTATAAATGTAATTCAATACAGAGAAGCTACCGTCTTTAAATTAAATGACTGTTTAACTTTTCTTATTTGTTTTGTACACCACTGGACCTTATGTTCCGCTAATAATCCTCCCATTGTTACTTGTAAACTCGCTTTTTAGTATTAATGGATGAATTATTACTGAAATGCGAGCTAATAATGAGAGACCAATAATAATAACAGGAGGGTTTTATCTCATAAAATATGCGTTGCCTTTCCATACTTATGGGATAAAATTCCCAACGGTCAAGTGACTGTCAACGCGAGACGTTCACACACACTTCCACATTAGGCAAACGTGTCAGATGATTCGTTTGGATGAATCACGAGTCAGAGACCAAGTCACCGATGCTTTACTTATGACTCGCTGCATTGTATATTAAGTAAAATTGACATAATTGAATTTTTTTTAAAATCTTTTGATGAAAAATTGAAATAAACAGGATTCAGCTTTAGTTTAATAAAAAAGTAAACATACGCGAGTAACACTACATCCACAATGCTCTACGATCCTATTAGACGGGGACCCATGGTTTAAAGTGGATTCCGAACTCTACAAATATCCATGGTACCGCTGGGATTCGATCCCGAAACCTGTGACACCGAGGGCCAGAGCGCTAGCCACTCGGCCATCAGGCCCTCAAAACTAAATTTAAATACATATAAAATCCCTCTCTCGTTACTGTAATGTATTGTTGAAATTGCTTTGCTGCCATTCTTACAAAAAAAAATTCGGATTGAGCTTTTTTTCATTAAGCTGCCTTCTCGATACCAATTTCACTTTTTACCTTTTCAAAATTGTGAATTTCAAAGGTTAAAAAAAAACCCGGAAATATTTAACATTATTAACCAAAAAAAATCACACCTAACAAGCACAGCTTCCCACTTCATCAAACTACGAACATCTACAGTACAGTAATTTGTTTGTAACATTTTTTTTAATGTGAAAAAGTCAACATCACGCCAAAGAATGAACCTTAGTATCTTTTTTTTTCTTGCAGTGTCGCATTGAAAACATCTGGGTGATGTGAAGTGAAAATTTGATGTGAAGACAGTTGGTCATCCTACCGTTTTTGTTAGTGGCTTAGAATCCACGTTAAACTGTAGGTCTGGTTTAATTAGCCTAAAGTGTGCAATATGTGACCGTTGAGTGGCAAACTCAACCAAACCGACTTTAACCAAGAAATAGTGAAATATTCTGTATTGATATTCTGATTTCTAAAAAAATTATAATGGTCTATAATGGAGATTATAATGGTCTATACTAAGTGAGGACTTGATGGCCGAGTGACTAGCACTCTGGCGCTCAATGCCACAGGGTCCCGGTGATGCCATAGATATTTGTAGTGGTTCGGAATCCACTTTAAACTGGAGGTCGCGGTCTATTATGACTGTTGGAAGTAGAGCTGACAACCCTAAACTCGTAAAAAGAAAATCATACTCTCTCGAAATCTGTCAATAAGTAGACGGCCTTGGCCCACCGTGGTGTTGTTGCGGCCATGAAAAAGAAGCTATTAAGTAGTACAAATACTAAATAATTAATCTAAATTTAAATACATATACATATACAATTTGTTATCCTAAAGTATCATTAAAATTGCTTTGCTGCCTTTCTTGTAAAAAAAATTGAAAAAAATTGGACTGAATACAAATTTTACTTTTTACCTTTTCAAAATTGTGAGCTTCAAAGGTAATCATGTATCTAAAAAAACCCGGAACTATTTAACATTATTATCAAAAAAAAAAAAAAAAAAAAAAAAAAAAAAACTGTGCCTAACAAGCACAGCTCCCACTTCATCAAACTACGAGCATCTACAGTAGAGTAATTTACTCACATTTTTTTAAACATTGTTTTTTCCCCTATAGAAAAAGTCAACATCGCGCCAAACAATGAACCTTAGTATCTTTTTTTTTTCCGGTGTCGCATTGAAAACATCTGGATGCATAAGACGAAAACTTCACAACAACCAAGTCATGAAAAATTCATTATTAGAATTTGATGCGAATGCGAGATATATATAAAAAAAATCAGATAATAAACCTGACACTCAGAAGAAAGTGAAGAAGCAAAAGAAAAAAAGGAGAAGAAAGAAAAAAGAAAAAAGTATCGAGTCACTTGAAAACCGCCAACTGAAAGAACATTTTTTTCATTCCATTAATAAATCACAAAATAATAACTAATATTTCTTTTCCCTTCTGTTTCTTATTTGCAACTCTTGCTGACGATGGAGTTTCTGTTCTTTTTTTTTATCGTTTGGGCAAAGCAAATTATTATTTCTGTGCGGGTGGCAACGGAACAGGGCTATGCGAAATTAGATTTTGATGGCGAAAGACCATCTCCAGAACATATGAAGAAAAAAAGAATCTGCTGATTCGACGAAGAAGAAAAAAAAATGGCTGCGAAAGAAGAAGGTTTTTCTTAAGCCTATTTTAAATGACAGGACACGCTCTGATTGGTTCGTTGTTCTGAAAGGGTTAACGTACCAAATTTGCTAAAGTTTTATTTATTTTTTTTATTTCTGTAAAGGCTGCTTTTGTAAACGATGCTTATACTTTCCAGAATCAAGAAATCGGTTAAGTAGTTAATGATTAGAAAATGTGTCCCTGACAGCAAGGCAGAAGTACAACAATCATGTTTTCTAACTTCTAAACAACTCACGGGTGACCAACTTTTACAAAATATTTATATTTTATAATGGCCAAAGCAGTGAAATCCAACGTACTACTGTGCCCAAAAAGTAAGATCAATTATTTTTTTTTCAAAAACTCTTTATTTATTCTTCCAAATTTATTTCATCGTCTTCAAAGTAATCCCCTCCGGACACAATGCACTTACGCCAACGTTTTTTCCAATCCTCAATGCATGCTAAAAAGTTATCGGCAGGGATAACCTTCAAAGCGCGCGCCGATTCACGTTGAATCTCTTCAATCGGCTTAAAACGGTGTCCCCGGAGGGATCTTTTCAGTTTAGGAAATAGCCAGAATTCACACAGTGTGAATACGGTGGTTGTGGAACGATATGGGTTTCATTTTTGGCAAAAAAGTCACGAAGAATCAATGCAGTGTGAGCTGGTGCATTCAGTGTTTTCGGTACCAATCGAGATTTGACGCATTTGATTAAGCTTCGTCGGTTGAGGTGGATGATCGGCCAGAGGGCTCTTCGTCTTCAACGCGTTCTCTGCCTTCTTTGAACTGTTTATACCACTTTATAAACATTTCTTCCGATATAGGAATGTTCACCGAATGCCTTCTGAAACTTTTTATACGCTTCCGTAAAGAAAATTGAATGCAAGTTCTTTGCTCAATTAATTTAGACATTTCAAAAATCGACAGAATCAGATTTAGCCTCTCAGAGAGCATCTCTAGTGAAAACCAATGTAATAAAAAAATACGTTAAGTGTGTATCCATTTATTCAACAATTAACTGTCGAAATTATTAGAAAAAATTAATTTTGACTTTAAAATAATATTCTTTCGAATATAAGACAAATATTGCCTGTTTTATTTATGAGTTTGAAGTTATGAATTCCAGTTTACAGTTAGATTTTTATAAAACTTACGTCACAAAAGAGCAATTTTCCAATTTGTGAAATCTAGCACAAAAAGTTGCAAAGCGCCTTTGGCTCAACGTTTCAACGTCTGCGAATCGTTTTTTTTTTTTTTTTTTTTTTCGAAAATGAATTTGACCAAACACAAAATACGTAACGTACGCCAAACTGGAACACCCATTACGATGTGCAAATACCGAAATTGAGATCGATTAAAGCTAAGTGAAAGAGTGGATAAACAAATATCGCACTAGTAAAATGAATATTTTTTAATGATTTCATTTTTTTATTTCATTTATATATATATTATCTTTCATTTTTAATGTTATATATTTCTTTACAATGCGCTTTTAGTATCTTTATTATTATATTATCAATGTTTACGTATAAGAATAATAGCAAACACGATAATAATAACTCATTATGTTTCAATTTTTCTCTTCAAAAAAATGTTTATAGTGGATCTAAATGTAATAGGGGGATATATAATTTTATATGTGGCTAGCGGAGTTATGATGCATTTCCAAAGTGGCCCACAAGATCATTCGGGTTGGCCACCCTTGTACTAAATAGTTTTTATTTTTAAAAACTGCGACCTCAACCAATATCATCATCAGCAACAAACAGCTAAACTACATTGTGAAATAACTTGCTTTACAACTAGTTAGGTTTGCATAAGTTTTTACTTTTATTCCAATATTTTATTATTTTAGAATGATGGACACTTTAACCTGGGGTTATTTGCCACTTGAAATACAAATATGTAGAAGATCAAATATTATCCAGGGTCATCAGCGTTACACCATGGGGATCATGACAGTGAAGTTGCGTTTTACCTTTCATAATTTTGAGCAAACACTTGCAGAAACTGCATCTGCAGGACTCGTATTTAACTCCCTACCTCTTTGACTCAATCGAAGTACTTTTCTGTCTGTACATTTATTGTGTTTATTCTTGACATAGATACGCTTTCGAAATGGAACATAATTATGGAAAAAATACTGGGGATTTAGTCCTAGCATATTTTATATGTTTTCGTTTGCTTCTTCGTTGGATTCCATAATTGTAAGTTCAGGCCTTTTTTTGTACATTTCCTGTATTTTTCAATACACACACTAGACATAAGACCATTTCGCATCTCGTTAGATAGATTCCCTAAGGTATACTTATTAGTAATCAAATAATCTTAATGAATCGTTTCACCACATTTTTCAGATAATGATGTAGTTGAAAAAGGAGAAAATGATGTCGACGAGCAGATGACACGCTGATGAAGATGATGATTGTGCTTTGATTACAATGGATTGTGACTATCAGCGATGTGGTAACTATATGGACATTGTTAAGGATAGCATGAATCCCTGTCTGAAATCGAAGATGACGATTTTATCTATGAAAACTATATGGTACTTGATTTCCAAGGACAAGGCAAAATTGCAGGAAAGGAGAAAAAATAGGATAAGATAAAGACCTTCACCGAGAAAACGGACTAGCAGAAGAATGCTTTAAAACATGCTGGCAGACAAAAACAGTATAAATGAATATAAAGCACTTTTAAGATGATATTATCAAATTGTATATTATTGTTAATTCTGTAAATAATGAAGTTGGCCTGATCTTTAGTTCTGTAATTGTAAATAGAGGTCTTTGAAAAAAAGTCCTGATTAATATGATACAGAGTTTTACACACCTACATTCATGCGCATGCTGCATGTATATATATATATTGTAGCATTTTATTCATGGAAAGAGATATAGCACTTCTGTTCCCAAGATAAAAGAATGTATATTCTTTAGCAAGTGCATGATAACCTATCATTCAAATTTGACAGCAAATAAACAATATCGTGGATATTTATAATGCATGCAATTAGTGTCTTTTACTAATGAGAACAACTTGTCACTCAAATCTGATAGCAGGTAATCAATGGCATGGATAATGAATCTAACGTTTGTCTGTTCATCCTTCACCGATCCAAACAACTGCACATGCTATATGGACTACGCCTTGATTTTTGCATTGTGATTGGTGATAGATCATGAGCTGAGGAAGTGTCGACTCGAAGAGCTGACTCCCCGCCCTCTTGAAGGATTTCTTAAAGGGAGGTTTTTGGAGACGGAATAAAGAAGAATTCTACGACAAGTCGACAAGAAACGTTGTTTATCTCTTTTTCTGAAAGTGACTAAACAGGCCAGAGATTCCACCTGTTTCCAGGTGTGATAATTAAGATCTATCGCAGACAGGGTACATTAGATTAGTCGTAAATTCGAGAACTCTGAAAATCTTCCTCCTTCGAGTGAACTGCACTTATGAATCAAATTTAATTATTTTATTTTGCCTTTATTTAAATATTAATATGTAATAAATAGAGTAATTTGTAATATATATATATATATATATATGATGCTTATGAATAAAAAGTCTTGCCATGATCCTTAAAGTAGCCCTCTTCTTGAAGCCGTTATATATCTAGTAAAGGCCGTGACGTTACAATCAATATATATATATATATATAGAGAGAGAGAGAAAAGCTATAAATGAAATTTGTGCAATATAAATAACGTACATTTTTCTTACAGTGTCTCCACCTTCATGATCATAAATTTGGGCATCCCTTATATGGTCTAATAATTAAGTTTTGTTCTTATTTAAATAAGCATATATAAACACAAAAATCATGCATACTTTGTAAGGAACATTACAGTCACCGAGCAGAAAAGAATGCTGAATAAGAACCTTACAAACTAATTTCTTATATCTAGCGTACTTAATGAAGGAAAATTGTTTTTTTTTTTATCTTACATTTGAGATTATTTTAAGAAATTCCTTAGCCATTTCAACTAATAAAAAAAATTATCGAGATATTTTAATTTGTTTAATTATTTGTGAAGTCACGGAGTCGCTTCATTAGCGCCCTCCTTCTAATCAGCAAGTCTCAATTAACGGATCCTCCTCAGAAGACAGGAATTCATCCCTTTCCTTCCGCCGCATCCATCATCCTTCGTTGCCCTGGCAACCGAGGATGCGGATCCCAAATTTATATTCCGGTGCATAAAAGTGTGTAAATGGACGGAGTAAAAGGACTCTTTCCACTTTCGAGTGGTGCGGTCTGACCCAGTTTTTCTTGTTTTAAATTTCACGAGAGTTTTTAGGAGAGAGGTAATCGATTATTTTATCTTTTTTTATTCAGTTTATTAACAACCAAGTGGTATTTATATCGATATGGTTTTTTTAAATACATTATTGATAATGTAATTTTCGAGATATGACATAAGTTTAAGATGCTTTTAGATTTACATACACATGTTGGAATGCAAACAAGACTGATTATATAATCAGTACTGGAATGATTATATAATCATGAATTATATAACTAGTACGGTAATGATTATATAACTGGTACTGGAATGAAAAATATAATTAATGGATTATATAATTAGTACTGGAATGATTATATAATCAGGGATCATATAGAGATAATATAATCATGGATTATATAATCAGTACTGGAATGATCATATAATCATGGATTATATAACTAGTACTCGAATGATTATATAATCATGGATTATATAACTAGTACTGGAATGATTATATAACCATGGATTATATAACTAGTACTGGAATGATTATATAATTAGTACTGGAATGATTATATAATTAGTACTGGAATGATTATATAATTAGTACTGGAATGATTATATAATAATATATAATCACCTAATTATTTATATATTTTCACCCGGAAATCATAATCAACACGTTTATCAAAAATTTCTTCATCAAATATTATATTCTCAGAGATTTATAATTTTATTTATTACATCCTATTAACTTCCCAAAGCAAAAATTAGCTTTTAAAAAAAGCAGATGTAATAGAATGATTTTTGCCATGCATGATACCCTGCAAGTTTATTGTATATGCCTTGAAAAAATGCAGATGATAATTTCAAAAGTAAGGCAATATTTTCACCAGCTTCGAAAAAATAATAATACTGAAAAATACAGTACTATAAATTTTTAGCATTAATTTCTAGTACAGATAATAGTAAAAAGTTTTAAGAGTTGACGTCAAAGAACTGGACAATTTATAAGAATGTCATATGAAAGTCACATAAGAAAATTTAACTTTTTATTAACATGTTAACTTATTCAATGACTTCAGAGCATTATAACAGCAACAAACAGTAATATATCGTGCTATTCCTGCAAGCACAGTTCAATGACTGTTGAAATAAGGAGAACTTGTAGCTTGGCATCTACGTATTGTTGACTTTTTACCATACATGCCAGTGTAGAAAACAAAGGCGTTTGCCTTAAATGGAAGTAAATTATTTTCTGCGGCTCATCTAGTTATAATTCTTGACCTATTTAAGATCATAAATTCCTTCAATGTAATCTGAATGACTGACTGCATTTCATAAAGACATGGTATTCCTACTATCAAGACCATGGTTTGGCATGTTATAATGTTTCATTATCTATTTCCTAATTTGATGAGTAACAGACATGAATAATCGATAATGATGCAATGAATGTCTTTGAACCAAAACTCTCTTCTTATGTAGAAAATCCTACATACAGATCTATCCTAACTATTTCCAAGAAGTGCAACTCTACTTAACATGTTGCACGTAGATTTCACCGTTACTTTTTGACATTTAAAGTATCCATCCAATTTAAAATGCCAGGGATATTTGTAGTGGTTCGGAATCCACTTTAAACAGTAGGTCCCAGTCTATTATGACTGTATTACGTGGGACATAGGGCTAGCAACCCTACCCAATAAAAAAAAAATTTCCTATCTCGAAATCTGCTACTAGGCAAATGGCCTTGGCCTACCATGGAGATGTTGCTCCAATGAAGAAGAAGAAGAAATTCTGGCCTTTAATTATAGATCGTTTGCAGTTTACCTGTTATTTTTAAAGAAAAAAAATCAGTTATAAAATTCAAGAACCCGTTTATGTTCAATAATAATTATGATAACCGAAAACAATTGTTTTAATATATTACTTACAAAATTTTATGATTTAAACGTATTTTTTTATATTTAATAAGTGCAACAATAGTAAAAAAAATGAGCAGATACATAATGACAAAAATGACAGAAAAAATATTTTCGCTTAAAACAGATATTATTTTATTGTCATTAAGAACAAATATTATTTTTAAAGGAAGCCACTAAATTTTTATTATTGTTATTTTCAAACTTGCTGTTGTTTTTTAATTTCTGTGACCGAAGAACTTTCGTACGAAAACCATCAAATGAGTATAAGAAATAATAATACGCACAGAAGTATCTAAGGGGTAATGTCTTTAAGATATGTTATTCCGTTACAAAGACACTGTCGTAAGTCGACCTATGAAAATAATTTAAAAAAAAAAAGGAAGTACGAATAAGGAAGATCCGTAATGAGGAAGCTTTCATTTGAACTTTAAGGAAATCCTCTGGATTTGCTGCGAGTTCAAATGAAAATTACAAAATTGGTTGCGAGTTCAAATTAGTTAATTTCGCTATGTGAAACTAGTTTTCAATATTCTAAAAATGGATTAAAAAATTTTATCGTCTGTTTTCCGTTGAAAAATACTAATTTTTTTCTTAAAGATAAAAATTATTAAACTTAAAAAATATATCTTATATAAATAAGAAAATTTTTTCGATATTACTTACATATTGTTGTTCTTTTTAAAAAATAGAAATTTGTAATTAACATATGTATAACATTTACCTGATAATTACATATCCTAGTATTATATATACCTAACAATTAATACGTATATATATATATATACATATATGTATATATATATATAATTGCATATCAGGTATATGTAAATTGAGTACGTATTCGTACATATAACATGACATATCATATGCATTACATATACTTGACAATTACACATAATTGTATTATATATACCTAACAATTAATGTGTATATGTATATATAAAATTACATATCAAATATATGTAAATTGAGTACGTATTCATACATATACATGGCATATCATATGTATTACATACACCTGACAATTACATATACCTGAATTTGCACATATTATTTGCAACACATAGTAATACTTTTTTATTTGTTTATTACCTTATTCACTGCAAGATATTCTTTTTATATATATTTTTAAACTATCCATTAACTTTTGTTTAAAATAATCTTTTCCGTAAATTTTTTAATGAATTGAAATTTATTGATATGGTTGTAATTTTTACATAATTTACCTCTTTATATTTTGATTATACATTTTTTTTTTCAAATTTAAAATATGGATATTTTTAATATTTTATCACAAGTTTCATCACATAAAAATACAAAATAATTCTGAAGTCAATTATTAACTTAAGAAAATAGTTAGATGAAATAATATTAAAACGTACATTTAAAAAACATTCATTTACCTACTCTATTTTCGAATTATTACATTTTTAATTACGTCTGCTACTTTAATTTCTAACTAAACAAATTTGTTTAGAATATTATTTCTAAGAATGCAGGCTGGGTTATTAAATTTCGCTAGAATGGAAGTAATTAAAGTTAACAATGAAAAAAAAAATTAATGTTATGATAAAAAAAAACTCTAAATGTTCTTCCACGACTCTGAATTCTTGAAATAAAAATTCTTACTTTGCTCATATTATTAAAAAATGAGTTTTTTTCTTCTTTTTTATTAATCTTTTTATTTTATCATTTTAAATTTACTTGGCTAAAATCTTAGAGTATAAAAAAAAATCATTCGTTGCTTCCACCTTTAAAAGACGATTTTCTCCAAAAAATCAATAATAAATAAATAAAATAATAAAAAAAGCTGCACAATAAAATACCTCTACTCTTCATGGCAAATATAATTTAAAATTTAAAAAAAAAGATATTTTCTAAGTAAAAATTGAAAAGTAAAAATATTTAATAAATATAACTAGTATATTAAACATCGGGCCTGATGGCCGAGTGGTTAGCCGGTGCTCGGTATCATAGGTTTTGGGTTCTAGTCATTGTTGTCCCATGGATGTTTGTAGTGGTTCGGAATCCACTTTAAACCGTCTAAAATGATCGTAGAGCGTTGTGGGGATAGTGTTACTCGCGTCCATAGCATATCTTCAAGCTACCCGTGCCCCCTGGGTAGTGCTAAATGAGCCCTTGTTTATGGCATAAAGATAACTGTCTCTGTATTGCAAGCTGTTTTAGAAAAAAAAAAAGTGTTTTAAATACTTTTTAATAAATAAATGTTAATTATAAAATAAAAAAAATTCGTTTTTTCTTTATTTTTCTTATCCCACTTGGTATACAGAAACGACTAGTGCAATTCCAAGACCCCGTGTCGTCTCATAGAAGTAGCGAAAGGGAGCTTCTATTGTGATGGAACACTCGTAGGTAGAAGTCTGGATTAGCTCCGTGACGCTGTAGAAGGAGGGCAGTGCCTTCCGGGAGGACTTTTAGGGGGAACTACCCCACATTTGAATATCATATGGGAGAAAATCAGTAAAACTCTTACCAGGTAGTCCGACTTATGTGGCAAAACACTGAACATCATAAACACCACCGAGACTGCCAGTTTTTGAAACAGTGTCTACAACAAAGCCGCCAGCGGATTGAACCTCAGCTCGTTGACATTGCGCCACGAAACAGATTTATAAGAAAATTTAGTTTAATGGCAAATTTGGATTGAATAAAAATAAAAAATCGAATAGGTTTTTCATTATAAATATAAGGAGTTATAATCATTTGTTTGTTTTAAAAGCAATGATGCAAACCCCATATCATTAATTTGTATAAAGAAGCAAGAAATATATTTATATTATATCGTACTACAAACAGCTGGACATCTGAAATTAATTTATTATTAGTTCTATAAGTTAGCACATGCATTATTAATTATGTTAGAGCCCTGATGAATAAGAGCTGCATAAAATGGCGGTCTGAGAATTCCTAATTGAATGATTTCTGAGTAATTATTAGAAATGGATATTAATTAGGTACTTAGTATGTCAAAGTTAAACTAACTCAGTTTTAAACACAATATCCTTTTATAACCCAGAGAAATATTTATGGAAAATATGTTGTAAAATCTATAATAAATTTAAGAAGTGTCTTATTTAATACGATTCATAATGTAATATATCATTATGAAGATACTTAACACATTCATTTTTATTTTTGTTTCATCAATTATTAGAGGCCTGTTGGACAATTTCCTAGAACTCTGGCCTTTCGTACCACAGGGTACAGGTTCGAATCATTTTGGTGGCATGGGCGTTTGTTAATGGTTTGGAATCCACTTTAAGCTATAGGTACAGGTCTAATTATCCCAAAGTGTGCCAAAATTGACCGTAGAACGACAAACCAAACACTTCAATGGCGGGACAAGCCCATGGTGGAACTGACTGGCAGTTTCCAAAACATGAAATGTTGTGTTTCTTTTTATGGGGTAGGGTTGTCAGCCCTGCCCTCAACGGTCTACAGTCATATTAGACCGGGACCTACGGCTTAAAGTGGATTCCGAACTACTTCAAACATCCATGACACCGAAACATTCAGGAGCCTGTGGCACCGAGCGCCAGACACTTAGCCATTAGGTCTCAATTTAATAATCTTAGAAGGTATAATACACTACTGGTCATTAAAATTGCTACAACAAGAAGGCGACATGCTACAGATGTGAAATTTAAACGACAGGAAGAAGGTGCTGGGATATGCAAATGATTACCTTTTCAGTGCATTCAGACAAAACAGGCGCCGGCAGCGACACCTACAATGTGTTTAAATGAGGAAATAGTCCAGCCGGTTTCTCATACACAAATTGCATTTGAACGTTGTTAACAATTCGACCTTTCGACCAATTCGAACATTTTTACAATTTTACAATACAATACAATAGTACTTTTTATTGTATTGTAAAGTATATTTTTTTTGTATTGTAATGTACACTTTTTTGTATTGTAAATACAAGTATTTTGTATTGTATAGTACACTTTTTTGTATTGTAAATACAAGTATTTTGTATTGTATAGTACACTTTTTTTGTATTGTAAGTACAAGTATTTTGTATTGTATAGTACACTTTTTACAATTCGACCTTTGATAAAGGTAGAATTGTAGCATACCACGAATGCGGTTTATCGTATCGCAGTATTGCTACTCGCATCAGTCGAGATCCCATGACTGTTAGCAGAATATGGAATCGATGGGTTCAGGAAGGTAATACGGAACGCCGTGCTGGATCTCAACGGCCCCCTATCCCTAGTAACCGAGAAGACAGGCATGTTACCGCTTGGCCTTAATGGATCGTGCAGCCACGTCACGCACCCTGAGTCAAGAATTGCGGTCGTTTGCAAGACAACAAGTGTCTGCACGAACAGTTCGACGACGTTTGCAGCAGCATGGACTCTCAGCTCGGAGACCTTGGCTGCGGCCACCCTTGACGCTGCATTCCAGACAGGAGAGTCTTCAATGGTGTCATCAATTACGAACCTGGGCGCACGAATGGCTAGACGTCATTTTTTCAGATGAACCTAGGTTCTGTTTACAGGATCAAGATGGTCGCATCCGTGTTTGGCGGCATCGTGGTGAACGCACATGAGCAGCGTGCATTCGTCATCGTCATACTGGCCCATCACCTGGCTTGATGGTATGGGGTGCTATTGGATACACGTCTCAGTCACCTCTTGTTCGCATTGACGGCACTTTGAACAGTGCACAATACATTTCTGGTGTTTTACAACCCATGGCTCTACTCTTTATTCGAGCCCTGCGAAACCCTACGTTTCAGCAGGATAATGCACGACCGCATGTTGCCTGTATTGTACGCACCTTCCTTGATACGGAAAATGTTCGGCTGTTGACCTGGCCTGCACGTTTACCAGATCTCTCACCAATAGAAAACGTCTGGTCAATGGTTGCCGAGCGACTGGATCGTCATCATACGCCAGTCACTACGGTTGATGAGCTGTGGCATCGTGTTGAAGCTGCATGGGTATCTGTACCTGCACATGCTGTCCAATCTCTGTTTGACTCAATGCCCAGGCCTATCAGTGCCAGAGGTGGGTGTTCTGGGTACTGATTTCTCAGGATCTATTCACCGAAATTTCTTGAAAACTCGATCACTTATTATTTCTAGTATAATATATTTGTCCAATAAATATAATTTTGTTAACTGCATTTCTTCCTGGCTGCAATTTTAATGGCCAATAGTGTACAAGGCAAAAATAAATCACATCAAGTTCGCTTTTCCATTATCTATCCTGTTTTATATAATTAAATAATTGCAATTTTCACTTAGATGTATCATTTCATTTATTGTTTTATTCTTAGTAATGTTTTTCATGCAAGAATAAATAAAAACAAAAACGAATTGACCCACTTTCCTATATTAACAAGAAGTAATTCAAAAATATTTTTTTAATAATATTCCTAGCTTAAGAAACAAAAACAAAATTTCTTTGCTTGTTTTCATTACGGAAAGAATAGTTTAACACCTAACAAACAATCTTTTTAGATTAAATTTAATGAATGAATCCAAATATATCCAAAAAAAAAAAAGGTAAGAATATATCCAAAAAAAGTTGAAATTGGCTGCAAACACTTCTCGCCAAAGTTCACGAATCGTAATCACAAAAAGATCTATTCGTTCCGCTGCTTCATTGTTATTTTCAATAAACTCTTGAATTATATCAGTTTTACTATTTTATATGTTAGCAAACTTCAAACAATGCAGATTTGCTTTTTTAAAAAACACCAGATTATTTTCAACGATTTACTTTAAGTGGTAAAAAAAAATCAGATTCCAAAAAAATTGTTTTAGAAAACAATGGAAATCTATTTAGAATGTATTGCTCTATAAAATTTCGCCGAAAAGCGTTTTAGATACGACACTTTATAAAATTACAAAAAATTGGCTTTACGTATTCGTGATTTGTAAAAGTAAAGCATTTGTTTTAGGTGAAGTGTTTCCCGCTTTAGCATTCAAAATAATGATTTCTGCATTATTTAAATAAGATTTTATTTTTCTAACTTAAAAAGTTTTTTTATGATACATTCCAGACCTTTTTTTTCCCACGGAAAAATGCTTTTACACAAATTACAAAGTGAGCAATTTCTTATTCGGAAACAATTCTTTAAATCTCCGTAAATAAGATATATTGTTTTTAAAGACCTTTTCTCCAGTTCTATAAAACAAAGTAAAGCATAGCTGACGAAAAAATAATGATCCTATTCTCCTACGCAACATGGCCGTCTGATAGCCAATTGACTAGCGCTCTGGCCTTTGTTACTGCAGACTTCAGGTTCGAACCCTTTCGCTGGAATGGATACTTGTTAGAGGTTCGAAATCC
>BPLQ01006523.1:247674-385458 GCA_021605075.1 Caerostris darwini
ATGTGGAACAAGTGTGCTGTATTTGGATAGCGAGGATTGCCAAGATGATACGTGCCAAACTGGATATGAATGCCATACTCTTTCATCATGAGAAAGCCAATCAAGGTTGTAATACGAGCCGATTTGATTATTATTATTAATTTTACTGAACATCGTGTTCTACTATGTACGTCCGAATAGCTCATCGAAGGACGATGTGGGCAGGGTATTTTCTTACGAAGGACTTTTAGGAGTACGACCCCGAATTTGCCTGTCTGTACAAAAAAGTCAGGAAAAGTTCCCCAGGAATTTTTATATTGATGTAATATTTTTCCCAATTACTGTCACAATTTCCATCTAATCTCCTAGTTTCTGACAGTAGTGATACAACGTACACAAGCAAAGGGTTCGAATCAGGTCTTGCATAAGGCTTATGAGGGAAAGATACTCAATTGTTGCTGATGAGGGTTGGGAAAAATTTATCTATATTTGTCAATAGATAGCACTCATTAAAAACATTCATGCCAGAGTTTGCACTGCATTAAAGCGAGTCTCATACAGATTCAGGAGAAATAAGTATTCTAATTTCTTGGTATATTAAAATTCTAATGATACATTGTGATGAGTCTATGAAGTATGAAAAGTAATAATAGGCTTAAAAACATTAACATCAGACTGGCTGATTCTGTGAACATTTTGACTTACAGGATGGTATATATTTCTAAATTTACATTGATACCAACACCGAAATTAGCAAATCGATCAGGAAAAATTGTTATTAAAAGCTATGAAATATGATTTTAATTTGAAATAAAAATCTTGTTTGGTTCAGATTTTAATAAGTAAGTTCTTGCTTAGTGCCCTTTTGCTTTCATGCAGATTTCAGAAAAGAACAAAATCGATTAAAATTTGCATGCCAACCATAACCCTCACTACTCAAAACAAATAGCTTACTGTGGCCCAATCTTAAAAGAATCATCCAGCCACTACGCGATTAAATATCTTTATGAAGAGGGTCCCAGAGCTACCTCCAGAGCCAAGTGCTGCCATAAATTCTTGCTGAGCCAAGTGGAACTTTTGGGGGATAAAGCAAGAAGACCTGCTTGTCCAGGGAGATAAACGAGCCCTTTCCAAATGCAGATGCAATTTATTGGGCAAAAGCCAACTTTCCTGGCATCCCTCCTGTCCGATTTTTGAAACCATTTCTCCAGCGAACCTCGGAAAATGGTGGAAAAGTTACGTTTATTTCGATATTGATCCACGCTTTTGTCCTTTTGCATTTTATTGGAGAAAAATGAGTGGCAAAAGGAACTATATTTTTGAATAATGAACTGGATTCGTCTTGTCCAATTTGTGGAAGTGTGTGGAGTAATGTTTATTCATGAGGTGTATTTTATGATTGATAATGGAAAAACTTTATTTTGCGAGTTCTTTTTTCGAATAAATATGTATTGATTGCTGTATTTTTATTGTGTCTACTATTACTTATTAAGAAAATTGAATAACATCGATTTCTTTGGGTTCTCTTTTTGTGATGTAGAACAACATTTAATAAAGAAAGTTGTGAAGAAAGTTTGGAGTATTTTCCAATAATTCGACATAAAACTTGGAAAGTTCAAGCTAATTTAGTTCGTATGTACAAACTACAACCAATTTAAAGGTGCCTCTCAGAGTATCTATACACTGAAGTGACAAAAGTCATGGGATACCTCTTAATATCGTGTCGGCCCTCCTTTCGCCCGGCGAAGTGCAGCAACTCGACGTGGCATGGACTCAACAAGTCGTTGGAAGTCTTCTGCAGGAATATTGAGCCATGCTGTCTCGATAGACGTCCATAATTGTGAAAGCGTTGATGGTGCAGGATTTTGGGCACGAACAGACCTCTCGATGATGTCCCATAAATGCTCGATGGGATTCATGTCGGGCGATCTAGGTGGCCAGATCATTCGTTGGAATTGTCCAGAATGTTCTTCAAACCAATCGCGAATAGTTGTGGCCCGGTGACATGGCGCATTGTCATCCATAAAAATCCCATCGTTGTTTGGGTACATGAAGTCCATGAATGGCTGCAAGTGATCTCCAAGTAGCTGAACATAAGCATTTCCAGTCAATGTTCGGTCCAGTCGCACCAGAGGACCAAGTCCATGCCATGAAAAAACAGCCCACACCATTACGGAGCCACCACCAGCTTGAACAGTGCCTTGCTGACAGTTTGGATCCATGGCTTCGTGGGGTCTGCGCCACACTCGAACCCTACCATCAGCTTTTACCAACTGAAATCGTGACTCATCGGACCAGGCCACGGTTTTCCATTCATCTAGGGACCAACCGATATGCTCACGTGCCCACGAGAGTCGCTGCAAGCGATGTCGTTCTGTCAGTAAAGGCACTCGAGTCGGTCTTCTGCTGGAATAGCCCAAGAAAGCCAAATTTCTCCGCACAGTTCTAACAGACAAGTCCCTTGTACGTCCCACATTGATTTCTGCGGTTATTTGACGCAGTGTTGCTTGTCTATTAGAATTTACGACTCTTAGCAGACGTCGCCGGTCTCGGTCGTTAAGTGCAGGCGGTCGACCACTGCGCTGTCCATGGGGGGATGTTATGCCTGAAATTTCATACTCTCGGCACACTCTTGACACAGTGGATCTGGGAATGTTGAATTCCCTAACGATTTCCGAAATGGCATGACCCATGCGTCTAGCTCCAACTAACATTCCGCGTTCAAAGTCTGTTAATTCCCGTCGTGCGGTCATTATCACGTCAAAACCTCTTCACATGAATAACTTGAACAGAAATGAAAGCTCTGCGAAAGCACTGCGCATTTATACCTGTTCTACGCGATGCTACTGCCATCTGAAAATTTGCATATTGCTATCCCATGACTTTTGTCACTTCAGTGTATATTTAATATATTGAGCAAAAAAGATATAATGATATGTTTGTCTTCTGTGGTCTTCAAACAGAAAGTCGTAAAGGGGTATACCAATTGTATGAATAACATTCAGAAAAATTTCATCGTCATATTTCAAATTATTTTAAAATATATATATTTAAATTAGTTGTGATAATCTCGAGGAATATAGTATAGAAAGGAATTATACTATACTATATTCTTGAATTCTATATGATATACTGTATTATATATTCTTGAATTTTATATACTATACTGCTTTCCTGCAGATTTGTGGAAAAGAACAAAATCGATTGAAATTTGCATGCCAACCATAACCCTCACTACTCGAAACAATAACTTATTGTGGCATTTTTCGTCACGGATTTCAATAAGTAAATTTTTTGCTTTATGCGGCAGATTTCATGCGAATTTAAGAGAACAAAATCGATTGAAATTTGCATGTTATCCATAACCTTCACTTCTCGGAACAATAACTTACTGTGGCCCAATCTTAAAAGAATCATCCAGCCACTACGCGATTAAATATCTTTATGAAGAGGGTCCCAGAGCCACCTCCAGAGCCAAGTGCTGCCATAAATTCTTGCTGAGCCAAGTGGAACTTTTGGGGGATAAAGCAAGAAGACCTGCTTGTCCAGGGAGATAAACGAGCCCTTTCCAAATGCAGATGCAATTTATTGGGCAAAAGCCAACTTTCCTGGCATCCCTCCTGTCCGATTTTTGAAACCATTTCTCCAGCGAACCTCGGAAAATGGTGGAAAAGTTACGTTTATTTCGATATTGATCCACGCTTTTGTCCTTTTGCATTTTATTGGAGAAAAATGAGTGGCAAAAGGAACTATATTTTTGAATAATGAACTGGATTCGTCTTGTCCAATTTGTGGAAGTGTAGAGTAATGTTTATTCATGAGGTGTATTTTATGATTGATAATGGAAAAACTTTATTTTGCGAGTTCTTTTTTCGAATAAATATGTATTGATTGCTGTATTTTTATTGTGTCTACTATTACTTATTAAGAAAATTGAATAACATCGATTTCTTTGGGTTCTCTTTTTGTGATGTAGAACAACATTTAATAAAGAAAGTTGTGAAGAAAGTTTGGAGTATTTTCCAATAATTCGACATAAAACTTGGAAAGTTCAAGCTAATTTAGTTCGTATGTACAAACTACAACCAATTTAAAGGTGCCTCTCAGAGTGGGTGTAAATTATGTAATATATTGAACAAAAAAGATATCATTATACATTTGTCTTTTGTGGTCTAAAAATGAATTGTATGAATAACATTCAGAACAGTTTCCCCATAGCATAGTTCAAATTATTTTAAAATATATGTACTCCAATTTGTTGTGATAATCTAGAGGAATATAGTCTAGAAAGAAATTATATTATACCATATTCTTGAATTCTATATGCTATACTATATTATATACTATAAATTCTATATACTGTACTATACTGTATATTATATATTCTTGACTAATATAGTACAAGGTTTTCCTTTCCAGAATATAGTATAGTTTTCAAAATTATAGTATATAATACAGTTTAGTATATGTGATTCAAGAATATAGTATAATTCCTTCCTCTATGCGTACGACTGACAAAAGAAAACATCTCTCGCCTCGTAATCTGCCAGTAGGAAGACGGCCTTGGCCCAAAATGGGGTTGCATCAATGCTGATGATTATGAGGATGATTCCTTTCTTCTTTGTACAATATTGTTGAGGAATATAGTATAAGGTTTTAATTTAATTGAAAGGCTTACAACGAGATATACAAGTTGTTTGAATAACATTCAGTAAAATTTCATCATAGCATATTTCAAATTATTTTAATATATATATATTCCAATTGGTTGTGATAATCTTCCTTATAAATAGCTATGTTTAATAATGTATAATGTTTTAATTTCTTATATTTTTAAATACTATTTTTAATTAACAGTTGTTAGCATTCCTTAGTACATGAATCACTAGTACATAACTTTCTTATAAATAGAGATAGAAAGCATTTGTAAACAGCCTGTCTATGTCATGGTTTAAACAAGCTTGTCTATGTCATGGCTGTATCAGAATTTCCCCATATTTAGAGCTTGGGTTTGTTTATCACCTTGCGGTCATTTTTTTACACACGTTAAAATAATTTGACCACGACCTACACTTTAACGTGAAATCCGAACCACTCACAAACATCCATGCTTGCGCCAGGATTCTAACCTGAAACTTGTGGTACCAAAAGTCAGAAGGGTAGCCAATTGGCCATCAGGCCTCCATAGTTGGAACAGTCCTGGCAGTTGAAGAGTTACAACAAAAATTACAAATTTAACTCCTACTTACAAAAATTTGAGATTTTTCTTCTTAATCCATACAAACAATAGAGAAATGATATGGTGTTTCTCAAAATTAAAAAATATTATTTTGGGATGTAAGCATTTAAATATTATGCCAGAAATGGCCCACGTCATCCTATCTATTTTGTGAAAGTATTTCTTATATTTCGCAACGATACAATCCTCAGAGACTTTTAGACATATCTTTACAATTTGTTCTTTGTTAGTACACAAGAACAAAAAACAAGTGTTTCAAACAGCAAGGAAAGGAAAATTGAATTGACTTTAGATAATTGTATACAAAAACGGGAAAGAAAGCCAAACGTATGTTGCAAGCATTGTGCACAATGAAAACAGTATAAGGGGTCACTGCCAAAAAAGAAGAAAAAAACTCTCTTTGCATTGCGCGTTACCTAACTCCAGAAACTCTTACTCCACAACAAGAAGAATGAAGATCAGAAGTGCGAAGACAGAACTGGAGGGTCGCTCCATTGGAGGGCGGAGGCTCGGAACCGAATCACTTTGTAAGGACCCGACCCGCAACAGAGTCGACTTCCGCGTCTTCCAGGATTAACGGGAGGACGAAGCCATGCGTCGCGCCAACTTTCGTTTTGACAGGGATTCCTGGCATGCTTTGTTCTGTGTCAAGAAAGCTTGTCAAAGATGATCCGTTATGAGAGAGTTTTTGTTTACGGCTACTACGCGAAAGCATTTTCTTGGGTCGCATCGAGATTTCTTTGAGATTTTATTTTACTTTTTAATGCCATATTTAATCGAACTTTCCCCGTTTTAGAAAGCAGATTTTTTTTTTAACGTTTACTTCTTATTTTTAACCAGATGTAATACTATAAAGTCATTAATCAGTTACACCGTAACTGCAGTAAATCCAGCTTTATTTTAAAGGTGTATTCCATATGTGTCTCTATATATGTCTATATATATGTATACACCCTATGTACCTTTCTATATATCTATATATATATATGTACACACCCTATGTGCCTCTCAATATAACGTGGGATGAAAAGTTCGTAGGCTAACACATAGATGGCGTTACTAGTATTAAATCCATACAATTTTTAGTTAGCCCTAACCTTCAAAAGACACGTGTATAAATTTGACAGCTGTCGCACTATTAGTATGTGAGTTATAGCATTTTTAATGAAGCAACTTTTGTTAGTTTGAAAAGATGGATAAAAAGGAATTTCGTGTGGTAATAAGGCATTGCTTTTGGGCGAAAACAAATGCTATTGAAGCCAAGGCTTGGCTTGATAAACATTTTTCGGACTTTGCACCAGGAAAATCAATCGTAGAGAAGAGGTTTGCTAAATTTAAACGAGGCGAAATGAGCACATATATATGTATACACTAGGTTGCGCAAATTCGTTCCGAGCAAAGGGAGTTTAGATTTAGTATGTCTTATAAAAAAATAACCTCCAATGCGTATAATTTCTTGGCTGATAAAGGTGAATAAAATAAATAATATGTTTAGTATGAAATAGTAATGATAAAGAATAAATTTTATATATTTTACAAAAATATAAAATATAAAAATTAATTCAACTTATCAACATGCTGTTAATTTAACACATTTTTAAATACTTAATTTGATTTTTTGTAATGATCAAAAGCAAAATTAATACAAAAGTTTCCTTAAGCAAGATTTTTTATTTACTTATTAATATTTTAGACTTTGGCTCTCGGGGTCACAGGTTTCGGATTCGAGTCCCGACTGTGCCGTGGATGTTTGTGGTGGTTGGGAATCCACTTTAAACCGTAGGTCCCGGTTTAATATGACTGTACAGCGTTAGGGGAAGGCCGACAACCCTACCTAGTAAAAATAACATCTCCTGTCTCGAAATCTGCCAGTAGACAGACGACCTTGGCCCGCCATGGGGTTGTTGCGCCGAAGAAGAAGAAAAAGAGTATATTTAAGACATCACAAAGATCAAGAATTGACTTAGATCTGTGCATTTAAAAAAATTATTTAGTAACTATTTATAGTTTTTATAGACAAAAGATAAAATTCAAATGAACTGCCTACATTCAATTTAGCTCGAATATTTGCACCGATATAGTTATCAGTCGATTGTTTTAAATTAATATAATTCAAATGCGTTTCCAATCCAAATAGTGGCGGCATAAATCCACTCATAGTTTTAACTTTTGTGAAAATAAAAAAAAATGTTGAAAACTAACTTAGAAAATGTTACGTCTAACTAGTTAAAATTTAAAATAGCGCACAGTAAAAAGAAAGCTACCGGGCAATCAACGATGAACAACAGCTTGCGTTTCGCGGTTTATGCATCCCTGCACTAACAAGAGGTAAGAGATGGTAAACCTTCATGAAAATTATCTTAACATGTGTTTCTATTGGATTTTAAAATCCCAAATCGTAGAATGCCAGACAATCAGATCTGTTTAAAAACTTTAGTGGGCAGAAGATCAGACTTCCTTTTAGTGATTTTAAGGCTTCGATTTATTGTTTAATTTGATAAGCTGTTTGAATAGTTAATAAAGTTTGGTTTGTCGCTCTACGGTCATCTTTGTGCACACGTTAGGCTAAACAGACCGGGACCTACAGTTTAAAGATGATTCCACTACAAACATTCATGGCATCGCCGGGACTCGAACCCGAAGCCTGTGGAACCGAGCACCAGAGAGCTAGCCACTTGGCCATTCAGGCCCCAATAGTTAATAAAGAAAATTAATAAAAAGTTAAAAATATAAATTATATTCTATCTTGTTTCTTCTTTTTGAATATTTTCTAAATATTTTTCAAACATTACGTCATTCTAAAAAAGAAAGAAATCGACGCTTGTATGTAAACAAAATAGATTCTTTTTGTTCTAAAAATTTTCTGAAAAAGGAAGTTTTATTCTTTACTTTTCTTAAAATGAAAAATAGGAAAAAGACACATTAAGTGAAACAGTTAAATATGAGATTATTTAATAATGTCCTTTTTAAAAATAAATTTATCAATGAAGTTTCATTGCTTGTTTACTCGAAAAAACAAAAACGTTTTTTACCATTGGTTTCAGGTTTGAAAAACATTTTAACTGTCTCTAGTAACAAATAAATATATTCACAATGATAGAATACTTTGATTAGGAATATTATAAAATGCTACATAATGTTTAAAAAGTCACCTTTTATTGTTACAATTAAAATATATTTATATTTCCTTATAAACCAAACAGGTTTTTTCTGATTTGATATTGTATAATTTCACTTCTAATTATGTAGATTTTCGTGCACAATCATTGTGGCGCCATCTACCTGTGAAATTACAAACTGCGTTTAATATTTCTCGTTCTTTAATTATGCAAAAAAATAAAAAGCTTTAGTTATTTGAAGAGATATTCATGTAAATTTAAATTTAAATTTTTTACAAGGCTGGCAATATAAAAAATGAAAGGGGTGGATGATTATTTAGTTTTTGACAGAAATGAAAAGAAAAAATTTCATCATTCTAAAACAGTAATTAAAAAAAAATTCAGAAATAAAAATTAACGAAAACACAGAACAGTTCTTATTGAAATAGTTCAACTCAGAATATGTACTTTAGATATATGTATTTAAATCAATATGGAAGATAACACGGAGTTTCAAAGTGTTTCTTCGTGATTTTTTTTAATGAGCATTGTAAAATCATCTTCATAAATATTTATTACTCGGAAATATTTATTGTCAATATAAATAAATACATTCATTAAAGAACAACATAATATAAACTCTAATTATTTATTTGAAATAAATTTACTTTTGATAATGTTTTTCTTTTTTTTCTATAAGAGTTTGTATTTTTCAGAAGTTAAGATTAGTTATTATCTGTGTGTGTGTGTGATTATACTCCGTGTCCTGCAGTGCGGGACGGATATCCCATGAGTAATCTACTCATGTATGGAGGGAAAAGGGCAGTTTCTGTTGGGATGGAGCACCCGTAGATAGAAGTCTCATTTGGCTGCGTGTCTCTGAGGAAGGAGGGAAGTGCCTACCCGGAGTACTTTTTGGGAGAATCCCCCCGCATTTGAGTATCGTTTGAGAAAAAACCCGGAAAACTCTAATCAGGTAATCCGACTGACGAGGCAAAATGCTGAACATCTCAAACATCCTCGCGTCTCCACGTCAGCTGGCAAACACTTAGACAACTTGGTCTGCACTGACAACAAGCGCTGCACAGACGTTACTCATTTTGCATTACCCAGGGGGCGCGTGTAACTTGAAGATACGGACGCGGAGTAACAATGCCCCCGCAACGCTCTACTATATATATGAGCGGTAGATCACTCAGATAAAAAGTGGTTTTCCTTTATATGTTGGTGATCCTTGTGTTTCATTTATACATGCTTCAAAGAACCACCTGATGGGGGATGCATTTCGGGTGGATTTTTAGTGGTGACTGCAACGCCCTTGATAATAATATGAGAGAAAATCTTAAAAAATTCACCACCGTTCCAAGACACTTATGCACATTATCCCAATTCGAATCTGAATCCTCCTGCACGCTAGATGCCCACGTTATCGCTGAACCACGAGTTGAAAAAGTGATTTATGAATAATTATTAGTCGTATTGAAAAGACAACAAAATTGTTGCCAATGCTATCGATTGTCCATGTAACAGACACTTTCACTTTTGTCATTTCGATGTTATATATACATATATATATATATATATATATACATATATATACGAGTTTTTCCCATACACATGCAATGAACAATCCATCGACAGTTTACAGTACGAGGACATTATCTTACGTGACGACTTTTACCATTAACTGCCCCTCATTTGCGTATCGTATGTTAGAAAACCCGGAACACTCTTACCAAGCAACCTGACTATCAAAGCAAGATTATATTAAACTCATTATAGAATCGACATCTTTTTTAAATCAGTATCTGCAATAGGTCAGATACAAATAGATTCAAGCCCGCATGCTAGTTTCACCCGAATCGGATAATATTATCACCTGAGGATCTTTTTAATCTTGAAACTAACAAAAATATCTTGTTTTATAATTTTTCTAACGCTATCATTTTATAAAACTCACAGCCCCCATTGCGAGTTATGTATTGCACTCACCGATCTCCTCTCCTACACTGATAAGCTGCAGAAAACTTATTGCCTTATCTTATCACGTGTTTCCCCTCCTCAATATCGCGCCTTATCCCGCTCGCAATCCTCTCTCTTTCGGCAAATATTTGACGACCCAAAGAGTCAATATTAGGTGAGAGACACGTCACCGATGGAAATTTTTCAAACAACCTCGCTACTACCGAGTGCCTTACTTCACCTTATCGCCCTTCATCTTCACATTATCACTTCTTCTTGAGATCCAACTTAGGAAAAGTTCACTTCTATAAAAATATTATTTATTTTCTGATTTATAAATAAACAAGTAATATATATAAAAAAAAATTAAAGTCAATTCCTACTTTTTTTTTCACTCTATTGCAGAAAGTCCTTTATAAATAATTTTCAATCATTTTTTGAAATTTATCTGGCGCCATCTATTGTTAGATATATACAACTTAAATCTAAAAAAAACTAAAATTAATTAATTAAATTTAATGAATGAATTAATATTTGAGAAAACTTCATTAACATCCAGTGTCATCCACTACAAGTTTAAAAAAAATGTATTCAAACTTGAGTGGATGATTAAAAAGTATTTTATGAACGATTGAAAATTTGAATAAGATATATATAGGGAAAATGTGAGCTAATAGAAGGAATTGAAAAATTTATTTATGATTATATTTATGATTTACAGCTTAAGAATTCTATTCACTATTAAGTGCAAGGGTTGCCAATCCAAATTATCTTGTGGGCCACTATGGAAATGCATCCAAACTCCGCGGGCAGCATATAAAATTAAATATCCCCACATTAGATGTAGACCTATGCACATTTTTGGAGTGAAAAATTGAAACATTATGAGTTATTAATATTGTGTTTACTATTATTCTTACATGTAAACATAGATAATATATTAATAAGGATACTAAAAGTACATTGTAAAGAAATATATAACACTAAAAATGAAATCTAAAAAATATGTAAATATAAGTGAAATAAAAAAATGAAATCATTAGAAAAATATTTATTTTTCTAGTGCGACATTTGTTTCTCCACTCTTTCACTTAGCTTTTGCAAATCGATCTCAATTTGGGTATTTGCACATCGTAATAGGTGTTGCAGGTTAGCGTCCGTTATGTTTGAGCGTGTTTTGTGTTTGGTCAATTTCATTTTAGAAAAGAAAAATGATTCCAGGTGTAAGTTGAACCAAAAGCGCTAACAACTTCCACTAAGAGTCTGGTTTACACTGCTATCAACTATGCGTATCTAGGGATGATCACTTCGTCGTTGAGGTCACTTAAAGTGAAACATAGAGCCTGTTATATTAGATGTTCCAAGATGAGTGCGCACATAATGTATTTTTAATACATTTTCACTATTTTGGCCATCATAAAATAAATATATTTTGTAAAAGTGTGATAAATCTCACGGGCCAGAAAAATATTCAAGGCGAGCAGGCCATTCAGTGCGGCACGCCTCACAGTTTAGCATAAACAATTAATTACTTAACAATTGGTAATTTATAAATTGTTATAATTAACTTAACTTATTAATTGTTGTAATTAACTTGATTTATTAACTTAACAATCGGTCATTTTTAAAGATGGGCCTGAGGGCCGAATGACTAGTGCTCTGGCGCTCGAAGCTACAGGTTTCGGTTTCGAGTCCCCACGGTATCATAAATGCATACATGGCCTCGGAACTCACCTTAAATTGTAGGTCCCGGTCTAACATGACAGTTGGGCTGACGACCCTACTCCGTAAAAAGAAAAGCATAACTTGTCTCGAAATCTGTCAGTAGGCAGACAGCCTTGGCCCACCATGGAGCTGTTTTGCCAATGAAGGTTGGTTTTTTGTCGTTTTACTACAGTTTGACGTGGATTCCCGAACCACTGACAACGTGGATCCAGAACCACTAACAAACATCCATGCCACCGCCAGGATTCGAACCTGAAGCATCAAAGGGCCTGAGCTCTAGCCAATTGGCCATCAACCGTTCTTTGAAGAAGAATTTTGAAAGAAAACGATTGTCAGCTTTTGATGACAGATTAATAAAAGGAACATGATACAAGTATAGTTTTATAAATAAGTAAACATTCAGATATTAACCTTGAAAAACATTTAACAAATTATTTTTTAAAAATATGACAAACAATGAAATATATTTTATTCAACTGTTCTTATTTTATTGTAGTCTAGAGAATCGAATCATTTGTCAATAACGTGCTTTACTGAATACTGGAACTTAATCTACATAATTTTACTTTTATCTCTACGATATTTATTAGTAAAAACAAGATCCATTTTAAAATTGCGTTCATCAAAGTATATGTGATTGTCCTTTTGGTGCAGGCTTCTAAATTGGTTGTAGTATTTTAACAGCACTTGGATAAATAGAGATAAAACAGCATCAGCGACCATAGATCTCAAAGTACCTTAACAGCTATCGTTTTACGTGTATGCATTGTGCAATTCGCCCACTACTTTCCGTGATGCATATCCACTAGTCTCGCCTTCGTATGATCAGTCGTCCTACTACTGCTGCTTCCAGAATTTCCTTTTGCGCTTGTGAAAGCCGTCTATCATGCTCGAAGACAGTATTGGTACGTTATTCAGAATGTGTAGGCATATCCTAGTTCTCCTAGAGTTTGCAAACCTGTTGCTGAAACTACTCTAGCATATTTCTTCAAATATTCCACACTATTATAGAGCAGACACTTCACATTGGAAAACTTTTTAGAAAAAATTCATTCACATTGATGTTTTAAATGAGAAAAATCTGTACAAAATCCATACTGACTTAATTGAAATTCAATATGTATTTAAGATCTTATTTTAACTGAACGAAATTAAAGTATAATTTAAGAAGCATCTAGTTGATGTTTTAAGAACATCATTTGTAATTACAAGGAAGAAGTCTAATTTTATAAATAGAACACATTTAATCAACTACGATATTTGTATAATATCCGTAATAATTGTGGGAACAATTACCGTATTATTCATCATTATTACTCCTATTATTCATCATTATTAACCCTATCATTCAACATTATTATCCTTATTTATACACCACTGTTATCCCTATTAATCAATATTTTTTTTCTAATGCAGCTGGCACACCGTTTGACAGCTATCTTGGATGCCTTAAGGCCAGCGCTGCACAGACGTTACTCACTTTGCATTACCCAGGGGGCGCGTGTAACTAAAATAAGATATGGACGCGGAGTAACAATGCCCCCGCAAAGCTCTACGATCATATCAGACCGGGGCCTACGGTTTAAAGTGGATTCCGAATCACTACAAACATGGCACCGCCGGGATTCGAACCCGATACCTGTGGTACCGAGTGCCAGAACGTTAGCCAATCAGCCATCAGGTTCCACCTTATTAATCATAATTATCCCTATTTATTCATTAATTACCTATTTATTCATCACTGCAAATCCTATTATTTATCATTATCATTTTTACTCCTTTATATTCATTAATTACCCTATTTACTCATAATCTAATATATTCGTATTCATTATCCGAATTGTAATAATATCGGGGATCTATAAATAAAATATGCATTTTAAAAATCGTTTTCAAATAAAAATGGTGATAAATAACATTTTACATCAAAATACATTGCAAATACTAAAATCTTTTATTATTATTTTTTTTTTTAAATATTAGGAGCTTGACTAATTTTAAATAATAATAGGAAATGATACTTTTTCCGAGTTTGAATAATTGTTTTTTTTCGCTCGAACAAAAAACCCAATACGTTTTACGCCTTGTTGGGCAATCATGGGTAGTTATTTTAATCTGAAAAGGATGCTGAATAACCTATAGAAAAAGAAAATAAACAAAAGCTGAAATCGTTTACAAATTCATGAATAATGACCATGGGTAGTCATTCATATGCAATCATGAGTAGTCATTCATGGGCAATCAGGAGTAGTTATTTTAATCTCTAATGGATGCTCAATAACCTATAGAAAAAGAAAATAAACAAAAGCTGAAATCGTTTACAAATTCATGAATAATGACCATGGGTAGTCATTCATGTGCAATCATGAGTAGTCATTCATGGGCGATCATGAGTAGTTATTTTAATCTGCAACGGATGTTCAATAACCTACAGAAAAAGAAAATAAACATAACCTGAAATCGTTTACAAATTCATGAATAATGGCCATGGGTAGTCATTCATATGCAATGAGTAGTCATTCATGGGCAATCAGGAGTAGTTATTTTAATCTCTAATGGATGCTCAATAACCTATAGAAAAAGAAAATAAACAAAAGCTGAAATCGTTTACAAATTCATGAATAATGACCATGGGTAGTCATTCATATGCAATCATGAGTAGTCATTCATGGGCAATCAGAAGTAGTTATTTTAATTTCTAATGGATGCTCAATAACCTATAGAAAAAGAAAATAAACAAAAGCTGAAATCGTTTACAAATTCATGAATAATGACCATGGGTAGTCATTCATAGGCAATCATGAGTAGTCATTCGTGGGCAAACAGGAGTAGTTATTTTAATCTCTAATGGATTCTCAATAACCTATAGAACAAGTAATAAAAAATAAAAAAATTAAGTCAATTCCTACTCTATTGCAGAAAGTACTTTATAAATAATTTTCATTCATTTTTTTAAGTTTATATGGCGCCATCTATTGTTAGATACATGCAACTTAAATCTAAAAAAAATATATAATTAATTAATTAAATTAATTAATGAATTAATCTTTGAAAAAACTGTATTAACATCAGGTGTCATCCACTGCAAGTTAAAAAAAATGTATTTGAACTTGAGTGGATGAATAAAAAGTATTTTATTAAATATTGAAAGTTTGAACAAGATATATATAGGGAGACTGTGAGCTAATAGAAGGAATTGGAAAAAAAAAAAAGTTGAAATCGTTTACAAATTTCTATTTATCATATCAGAACACATTTTATCACCTATTTTATCACCTATTTTGAATATATAATATAAAGAAATGGTTTATTTAATTTTCATAAACAAAACTGATCCTTAGACGGCATTTTGAAACAATAATCTGCTTACATTTTGAAAGCGAGACTAATGAAAATTGAAAATGAAATACACAGCACTGACTTGGCAAATCATGTGTGTCAATTTTTAATTAAAAAATTAAAATCATATATTATCATATAAAATTTGATTTTTTTTTTCATTTGATCCTGGGATTTATTAGAATATCTTGGCCCCCTCCAGACCTAAAATTCATATCCTTGTGGAGAATGGAAGGGAATTGAACATGATGAGTTGTTTAAAAATATCTAAACAGGTAAAGAAGAACAGGTGCACATTAAATATGATCACAATAAGTCAGAAGGTAAATGTCCAAAAAGTTGAAATAAATTAAGAAGTTAAAAATAATAAAACATAAAACAACGCAATTTTAATGAAAGATAGAAAAAGTAAAATCAAAAAATCAAAAAATCAAAACTAGCGCTTACAAAGCGGTAATGATAATTCAGGAATGATGACAATGAAAAGAAAAGAAAATAACTGAGAAAAGATATTTTAAACAGCCGAAGGCTGTTTGAAGTTGTAGAGATGGGTGTGAAGGCTTGATAAGTGGAGAGGTTAAGTCGGTTTTGAATTTTGAAATTAGAAATGTTATCAAGATTATTAAAGAAATTGGTGGTTAATTTAAAAATGAACATTTTGACACTAGAGAGGTTGAGCATCCTTTTGCAGGATGTCATCATTTATGAGTAACCATCGTGAATTAGTGATTATATGAAGAATTTTGGTTAATTTAAGAGTAAACACTTTGGCACTAGAGAGGTTGAAGACCATTTTGTCCAACCAATTTGGCTTTTTTTTATGGATGTCATCATTTATGAGTAACTATTTCAATCACTATGAACTCTAATGCATAGTGATGCAGGTTGCAGGATGGTTACTCATAACTATCGTGCATTAATGATCATAGTGATTGAAGAATTTTGTTTTCTGAAACAGGAAGGCTATTAATTCTAGTTTTTGTATGAACGTTTTTTTAAATACTAAATGTTAAAATGGAAGTTTATAGTGTTGAGAGAAGAGATCGATCTGTTTTAAATAATAATTTATGTTCTTACTTATTTTCTGCCAGAAAAATAAATTTTTTTACTACGTATTTTTGTGAATTCATCTTCGCGAATCATTCAAATCATGCAATTCATATCAGAACATCATACTCGCACATGATAAAAAGTCTGCAAATCAACAAAAGATGAATTTTTCCTTTAAATTTTTCAGTGGACAAGCCCGAGAATGTTTGGAATTGGAGAATTGGGTACGAAGATTTGATAAGTGGGGAGCCGTATTAACGCCGTATTAGACCGGGACCTACGGTTCGAAGTGGATTCCACCCACAGTTTCAGAATGATGTGGGTGAGAAGAAGTCTGATTGACTCTATGACGCTTTATGGTCGTATGAGACTGGACCTACAGCTTAAAATGGGTTCCAAACCACTACAAACATTCATGTTACTGCCAGGACTCGAACCAGAAACCTATGGCACCGAGGCGAGAGAACTAGTCACTCGGTCATCAGGTGCCTTATGAGTAACCATCGTGCATTAGTGATCATAGTGATTGAAGAATTTTGTTTTCTAAAACCAGAAAGCTATTAATTCTGGTCTTTGTTGGAATGTTTATTGTAAGTAAAAGTTTTTGAAATGAAAGTTTATCGTGGTTGGCGCAAGAGATTAATCTGTTTTAAATAATAATTTGTAATTCTTACTTATTTTCTCCCACGTATTTTACGGCCTTATAGCCAATTGGCTAGTGCAGTGGCCATTGGTACAACAGCTTCAGGTTCGAGTCCTGGCGTTAGTGGTTCAGAATCCACTTTAAATTGTAAGTCCCGATTTAATTAGCTTAAAGTGTGCACAAACTGACCGTAGAGCAACAAAATAAACCATCCCATATATTTTTGTGGACGCCATGCAATGCATATCAGAATATCATGCTCACACATGTTAAAAAGACTGTAAAAGATAAAACTTTCTTTAATTCTTTTAGTTGACACGGCCGAGGGCATTTGGAGTTGGAGGGGGTGGGTGTAAAAGTTTGAGAAGTGGGGAGGTTTTGAATTTATAAAAATTAGGAATGCTATCAAGATTATTAAAGAAATCGATGGTTCATTTAAGAATAAACATTTTGACACTTGAGAAGTTGATGATCATTTTTTCAGAAAGTCTTCTTTTTTTTTTTTCATTTATGCGTAATCATCGTGCGTTAGTGATCATATGAAGAAATTTGTTTTCTAAAACTCGAATGCTATTAATCCTAGTCTTTGTAGGATTGTTTATTTTAAATAAAAGTTTTTGAAATGAATGTTTATTGTGGTACGAGAAGAGATTGATCTGTTTTGCATAATAAGTTATGTTCTTACTTATTTTCGTTTCACGTATATTTGTGGACATCATGCAATGCATACCAGAACATCATGGTGACACATGAGAAGACTGAAAATCAACAAAAGATGAATTTTTCTTTACATTTTTTAGTGGACACGTCCTAGGTAATTTGGAGTTGGAAGAGTGGGTCCGAAAGTTTGATAAGTACAGAGGTTTTGAATTTTAAAATTAGAAAATTTACTAAGATTATTACGTTTTGGGAGGATTTTTGGGGGGAACTATTCCGCATTTGCGTAACGTATGGGAGAAAACCTGGAAGCTCGCATTAGGTAATCGACTAACGTAGCAAGTGGCGGAACATCACAAACGCCATCGATACCCATCGTTTTTGAAACAACCTTTTGTACAACTGGCTTCAGGTCCGTATCCTGGAGGTAGTATGGATGTTTGTGAGTGGTTCTGAATAAACATTAAACTGTACGTCCCTGTCTAATTAGTGTGCACAAAATTACTTTAAAGCGACAAACCAAAACATCCCACTTATTTTTGTGGACGAAAAATGCCGGGGAAAAAAAAGACTGAAAACCAACAAAAGATAAATTTTCATTGGATAACCTATATCTTGTAACTTTTTTATGTGTGTTTCGAAATTGTATACTTTCTTCGTATATTCTCCCCCCTACTATATGCATTCATATTACACAAAACAAAAAAATTTCAGTGATTTACCATCTGAATAAAAATTTATCATAAAAGACAAAAAAGCGCCAATTTTTTTTTGTCATAATTTTTTTTTATCATTATTATTCCAATGACTGATTAACAGTTGGCGACAGTCGGTGTAAGCATTTGGCCACAAGTGCTCATATTCAATGCCAAACCGCTGCGACCAATGAGACAATGGATGTGTGCGACAACTTGAACAATGAAGCGGGCTTTTCCGATTACGCGATGGCAACGCACTTACGAGGACGTATCACGTGACCCTTTCGGAACGAGCCGTGTGTGAGCGATAACCGGCGGTAAACACCGCTTCGATTCCGGTGTCGATTTTCGAACTTCTGATTGCAAATTCGAGAACGTTTTCGAACACTATTGTCGTTTGCACAGCAAGTTCTAACTTAAAAGAATGTAAATCAGGTGGGTTGTTTATTTGTATATTTTCAAAAAGAATTTCATTGTTTTTTTTAGTGATAATAAATTCCTGAAGTTCGTTTTATTTTTTAGATAATTGGAATATATAATGGAATAATGTTCGAATCAGTGTATATTTAGTAGCTTAATTGTATTCTATTTTTTTTATGGCTGTTATTTTTAATGTGATGAATTCGGAAATGTTACGTTGTGCATAATCGCTGTTGCATTTTTCTGCGCGATTTAATTAAAAAGTTACTTTAAAATATGTAAGAAAAATAAATTTCGAAAATTTTTTTGCTTTGAAATTCTGAAGAATAAAAGTATAATTTAAAAATTCTTGTTTTTATGATGAATAATTGATATTTATGATTTTACAAAATATATTATGTAGTAGTTCGCTTTTATACGAAATTGATAATGAAAACGTCTTTAAAAGCTAAAAAAACCTTTTTATTTTTTAACTGCTTTATTCAAAATAAAATCTACAATTCTCTGAAAACTAGCTTAAGTTCGATTTTCTATAAGCATCGGATTTGCACGAACCTCAATCAATATATATTAATCTTGATATTGTATAATGCACGTGTTAAATGTGGCATTTCACTGAATATGAAATCTGCTTTAAAAGATTTTTAAATTCCCTATTTTCCCAAAATGTCAGCAAATAATTTTATTTATTTATTTATTTTTTTTTTTTTTGCTTTATATTAAAGCTATATGATGATTTTATGGTAAAAAAAATTATTTTTTGTACAGATATTTTGTATTTTGCATTACCCATATTTTTCTGAAATTTAAGAATCTGTATATTTGAAAGCGTGCTCATACTATATTTATTTTCAAAGATTTTCCAACATTTTTTAGATTAAAAAAATTGGTTTAACTCAGATGAAATTTTTAAAATGTATCGAACTCAACTGATTTGATATTTAATAAAAAAGAAGCATAAATTAAGTTTTTGAACCTTTCAATAATATAATAGTATCAAATAATAGTAACAAATCAATGTAACTACGTTTTTACTTTAAGAATTGCTATACAAAACAAATAACACAAATGCTGGAGTTATGATCAAAATTTCAACATTTATTTAATATTTTTTATAATGCTCAGTTTTAAACTTAGTTTGAAGACATTAATTCTTAAAAGCTGTTCTGAGATCAAGCCTATACCCGATATTTTTTTTTCAGTAGTTGCATTTAAAAATGAGTATTCTCTTTTGTGATAGATGTAACTACATTTCATTGTTATGATAGAATTTCATTTTTTTATAGACAACTATTAGATTATTAGACTTAATATTATGTAGACCTGGTGGTGTGATTTAAATTGTAATATTTCAAATTAATTTTTAATGCATAAAATTGTCTTTTTAATACTCGAATTTAGATTTCAAAGAATTTTCGTATTTAATTTGAAAATACGATATAAAATTATTATATAATGTATGAAAATATCCATATTAAGGATTAATAATCTGTGGAAATATCGAATATTAATGATATAATAATGTATGGAAATATCGATATTAATGATATAATAATATATGGAAATATCGATATTAATGATGTAATAATATATGGAAATATCGATATTAAGGATGTAATAATATATGGAAATATCGATATTAAGGATGTACTAATATATGGGATTATCGATATTAGGGATGTAATAAAATATGGGAATATCGATATTAAGGATGTCATAATATATGTGAATATCGATATTAAGGATGTAAATATTATATGGGACTATCGATATTAAGGATGTAATAATATATGAAAACATCGATATTAAAGATATATAATTTCATTTTTATTATGAATAAAATGTATACGTATTTAATATTTAATATTTTTTTTATTTGATTTTAGCTTCATCTAAATTCTAACATTTTCACTAATTTTCCTTTTCAATATCAGATTGATTTTTTAAAGTTTTTATCACATAATTGCATTTATACGATTTGATAAATAATTTTGGAATAAACAACGCCATTTAAATCAAATCACGCCATTAAAACTAAACACAGAAGATTCGAGTATGGAATTGTATCCTTATATTTTAATAAGATCATTTAAAATAGGTCAGATAGGCGATTGGTAAATAGTTTGCAATAGTGTTATTTTGTTGATTGTGACGTTATGTTGTTTACTTCAATAGGATAACGTTTTCCTTTTGTCTACCATATGCAACTGACACTAAGTTATACTACGCAAACGTCAAAAATAACTTAAATGCAATACTGTTTATTAGTATTTACTACTATTAACAGTAATTCATAAAAGATGTTTCTATCTTAATATTTTTTGAAAAATATAAAGGTAATATGAACTTGTTATTAGAGAGTTTTTGCATACCGTACGTTCGTTACCGTAGGACGTCCGTTAGCTTTTTCTCCCTAGCGCGCATGCTCACAGGAAATTATGTTTCCTATGAGCATGCGCGCTAGGGAGAAAAAGCTAACCGGCGTCCTACGGTAACGAACGTACGGTATGCAAAAACTCTCTATTATTTAATGTTATCAAAATCATCTTTTCGAAACAGTTTCACGTTAAATGTTTTAATTATAACTGTGGTAATCCAATGTAAATAAATCTCAAATGCTTGCATCCAAATATAAACTCGAAAATATTTGCTATATAAACTTCTCTCTTCAGATAAAACGTTGATTACCAATGTAGTACGAAGGATTTATCATAATACCATTCATTAAATCTTATTTGTGAAGAGATTTTGGTTAATTGCTATAAACTGAAGAAGATTAAATTTATTGATTTCCTTAAATTGCATACAATAAGTATTTTGGCCCTGATGGAAAAAATACTAAATATTAAAATGAAAAGTTTAAAAATTGTCATATTAATTTTTTGATGAATGCTAATTTATTACTTATATTGTACTTTTGACTTTTATTATAACGCGTAGTTAAAGTTTGGTAGGCTAAAATATCGACAGAACTTCAGGAGTTCCATTACTTCGGTTTAACTAGGAGCGATTTAAAATGGTAAACAACGTGAATTTTATCAACATTCACTGTTATTGTTTGGTAAAGCATTGATTACAAGGCATGAAAGTTTTATCATCGAGCCCTTACTTAAAAGTTATTTGCGAAGAGATTTGAGTTAATTGCTATAAATTTAGGAAGGTTAAATTTATTGATTTCTCTAAATTGCATACTGTAGGACTTAATTGCATGGATGTTAATTTATTGCTTATATTGTACTTTTGACTTTTATTATAAAGCTTAGTCAAAGTTTGGTCGGTTAAAATGTCGACAGAAATTCAGGAGTTCGATTACTTTGGTTTAATTAGGAGCGACTTAACTTGGTAAACAATGTGAGTTTAGTCAACATTCATTGTTATTGCCTGGCTAACTGCATATCAGTTTCCCAGCTTCAAGAAGGCAATTTCCCCCTTTCCATATCGTGATGTAGATTAGTTATATTAGTATCATATGACCTTAGTTCAATAGGTAATTATTAAAAGAAAAGCACATTATAAAATTATCTAGAGACGAATTAATACCCGAATTCAATTTTTTTTAATATCAAGTACTACGAAATTATTCTTAAATATAAAAGTAAGTCATATAATTTGAAACAATAAGTTTTTCTATGGTATCATTTAAAAACTTTTTATTACTTTGATGTTCTGTGGGCGACAAATTTTAATTTTCAATGCTATCCCTATCAAAGAATTTATCATATCGCCCTGGTGGTGCCCTACCTTTTTTTTTTGCGGGCCATAAAAGCAAACAAACTTGCTTATCATGTCTCGCCAGTAGACATTTAAGGAGTCCCATCTGTGAACAAGGGCAGATAAATTGGGCTTGAGCAGTCCTGCACCAAGTGTAGGACTGCTCAAGCATCGCCCACTCATACTTTAAACTGTTTTGATTTTACATTAGACGAGATTTTTTCTTGGACTTTTTAGAGGTTTATAGACTTATGGATTTTGACCCTATGAACTTTTTGGTATTGGACCTTAAAGTCCAGGGCCTGAATGGCCGAGCAGCTAGCGCTCTAGCGCTCGGTATCACAGGTTTCGGGTTCGAGTCCCGGCGGTGCCATGGGTGTTTGTAGGGATTCGAAATCCACTTTAAAAAGTAGGTCCCGGTCTAATAGGATCGTAGAGCGTTGCAGAGCAGAGCAGAGGCTATTGTTATTTGGAGTCCATAGTATTGTCCATTGTATTGTCCATTTGGAGTCCATCCCTGTACCTCCGAAGAATTTAAATATCATAATTAATTATAATTTACCAAATTAAGTTGCTGAGAAAAATTAACATTAAATGAGCACATGCTCTGTATAAAAATAAGAAGAGAAATTACTGTTAGTGTATATAAAAATGTTTAAAAAATTTCTAAAAATGTAAAAATAATAGTTAATTTAAATATTTATTTTTAATAAAAAATATGGAGTAACATTAAATATTTTTTACCAATGCAATGCCATTCCTGGAGAGTTTAGAAAGGAAAGAGAGGGCAGAGTCTATCACACATGACAAGAGCGGTTGTGATGCGAGGCGAAAACGTAAACAGCGGTACTCGAAGGTCGGCGGACGAACGTAAATAGTGAAAAAAGGGGTGTATACTAATGAGGCGAATTGAAAATTTACTCGGAAAGAAAATTGATACGAAAAATTATTAAAAACTCATCCGGGATCCATATGCGGGGGCATTGTTACTCCGCGTCCGTGGCTTATCTTCAAGTTACACGCGGCCCCCTGGGTAATGCAAAGCGAGTACGTCTGTACAGCAATTGCCTTAAGGCGTCCAAAGACCAAGCTGTCTGTGTTTGCCAGCTGCATCGGAAAGAAAAAAAAACCCGTTAAAGTCCATATGATCGATGGTCTTTTGGGCCATATCTGGGATCAGAAACAACAACAAGAATGTATCACACGAAATTACGAAAGTATCATCACTAAAAGTGATTAGTGATCACCAAACTTGTCGCCCATTTTTTGTGTCGTAATATAGAGTTAGGTTATTTCACTTATTTTTAAAAACCATAGGATAAGAGAAAAAATTTAATATTTTATACCAAAGCGTGTGACAGATGATTGGTATATTTAAATAAACAATGCAGATACAAAGTTTGTTATTAAAATCATGACACTAAGTAGCATTATAAAAGGATTCAGGAAACATTTTGTAAGCTAAAAATACTTTTAGTGTATTTAATACACTGCTTCTGTCTATATACTGGCTATAAGACAGTCGAATTTTTATAAAATTTCATTGAACATATCCAGTAATGAGTAACACGCATATGTGTTCTTTTTAAATTATAAATATTTTCAAAGTAGAAGGATAAAATTATTAGACAGTTTTTGCATACCGTATTTTGGACGTCCGTTAGCTTTTTCTCCCTAGCGCGCATGCTCATAGGAAATTGCGCATGCGTATCTGTAATAATGTTTCCTATGAGCATGCGCGCTAGGAAAAAAAAAAGGTAACGGACATCCAAAATACGGTTTGCAAAAACTCTCTATTAAAGTAAACAACAAATAGTGCAATTTCAGTGATTCGGAATTATAATAGCAGCCAAATTTTATTTATTTTTATTTATTGAGCATTTATGAAGGATAACAATAAATATTAAACCACAGATATACAATTTTTTTTTTAACTGAATTGCTGCATAGATTTTTATCTTCACGTTTCAACAGATGATATTCTAATCGTCTCGATAGCAACTAATATAAAAAACAAATTTTAAAGTCAATTCCTGCTTTTTTTTTTTTTACTATATTGTAGAAAGTCCTTTATAAATAAAGTTGAAATTTTCCTCTTAAAAAAAATGTGTTTGAACTTGAGTGGATGAATAAAAAGTATTTTATAAACGATTGGAAATTTGAACAAGATATATATAGGGAGAGTGTGAGCTAATAGAAAGAATTGAATAAAAATAAAATTAATTAATAAAATTTAATTACTGAATTGATATTTAAAAAAACTGTATTAACATCAAGTGTCATCCACTGCAAATTCAAAAAAAAATGTATTTGAATTTGAGTGGATGAATAAAAAATTTTTTATGAACGATTCAAAATTTGAACAAAATATATATGGGGAGAGTGTAAACCAATAGAAAGAATTGAAAAAGAATTTATTAAAATGGAAATGAAAATAAGTTTGGAGTCGTCTCAATTGTGACCAGACAGAAGCTGTAGTAATGAAAGAGATATTTTCTAGGCCATTCTATATGAATATGATCTATATGATATGAATATGCCATGAATAGGATCGTACCAGGGCTTGGGACCATTTCTAGTATTGTTTTCGTCAGACCAGCTCTCCAAAATGAACATTGCTTTATTTAATGTGGGTTCTATTGACTGTTTGCAACAGACTTAGGAGATTCGGTCCATACAACATAGTCCATTTAATAGCATTTAAAGCCGTCAGTAACCGTCAGTTTGTTTATATTAACGATCTAGTTAACAGAGTACAGCTAAACACTGCACACTGAGGCAGACCAGTCTTTAGGGAGCTGAACTTCGAATAGCAGTTGTACAAATACTTCTTGTATCGGTCTCCATTTAAATATATTCGATTTAAAAAAATAAAGTCGATTTAAAAAATTCGAGAGAAGAATAAAAAACTTATTTTTTAAATTGATTAAGAAATTTCTTTACTTTTTCTAAGCTATATTTCCTATTTTTCTTTACTATTTCTTTACTACATTCAAATTTTTAATTAAAATTATTCGATTTAAAAAAAGTCGCGAGAAAAGAAAAAAAAAACATTTTTTAAACCAAATTAAAAAATTCGAAAAAAGAATAAAAAACCCATTTTTTAAAAAATAACTAAGCCTATTTAAAAAAATCGAAAGAATAATAAAAATTTTTTTAAAAAATGATAAGTTGATTTAAAAAATTCGTGAGAAGTATAAAAAGCATTTTTAAAAAAGGATTATTAAGTCCATTTAAAAAAATCGTGAGAAGAATAAAAAACATTTTTTTTATAAAATGATTAAGTCGATTTTAAAAAAAAGACAATATGAGAACATACTTTTATAATTTTTTTAAAGTTTTGCCAAGTAATTGTTGAAGGCAACTATTGTATATTTTTAAAAATATTATTTAAAATGCAAAAAGAATAAGTGGTTCAAACTATTTACACTAGGTGTTTCACCGATTTTTTATCTTATTGGAAAAAAATCATCTAAAACGTATATTTGAATTTGTTTACCACCTTATTCCAAAATTTACACAAAAGTAATTTAACGGTAAAATAATTTTATGGGCAGAATTTAAGCAGAATTTAATTTTAATTTTAGGCAGAATTTAATATATGATAAATAAAACTAATTTTTTGTTCCAAAAATTATTCATTGTACGACTACAATGAAAATTATAGAATGTTTAGTAAATTCGCCACCAAATAATTACTTTATTGTAGTTATCTTTCTTATTAATAAACAAGAGACGCATCATAAATACTAAACTAGAAACTCACAGTAATTACATATTCATTTTTTTAGTAGTCTACATCAAAGCTACATTTATTTTTGCTTTATTTTTGTAAAACAGATTTATGGAAATTAATAACTTTGGGGCACGTTTTAAAAAACACTTCTATTCTTTCTCACGCTATTGTAAGGAAATAAAGCCAAAAATAAGTAATGGAAAGGACAATCAATAAATTATTAATGTTTAACTTATGAAATATTCATAAAATACATATTAATGCTTTAGTTTGGCAATTACGTTTTACTGAAAGAAAAGTGAACAGAAAAATCGTGAATAAATACCTTTATGTTATATAAAAAATTCAATCTCTTTTTCACATTCTGTAGGTCCCGGTCTAATTAGCCTAAAGTGTGCACAAAATTACTGTAGAGCGACCAACCAAATCAAACCTTTTCATACTTCTTAAGCTTAATTTGCTACTTTCTAAGAACGAAATTTAATTTAAATCAGAAATTGAAAGCATAAGAAATAATACAATTTTCGCGCTGTTTAGTTGAAATAGTTAATAAATGCTTTTATTGCAAAAATGCTTTTGTTCAATAAAAATTTTGTTAATATTTTATAGGTTTTCGCAACGAGTAAATAATCCTGTGAAATTAAAACATATAAATAGAAATACTATTACAGTCGAACAGTTCTATACTATACATTCAATATTTATACTTCAATATATTTATATTAATTAAATTGCAATCTATGCTTTCGTCATAACTATATTGACACCAATAAATTTTATTTATTAATAGTAATTAATATTTTTCTAAGAAACTAATTCAAATCAAAATTTATTATTAACGTTAAAACAAAAAATAACTTATACAAGACCATTCGTATTTTGTATGGCAGCGATTTGAAAATTTAATAGGCTGTTGGTTTTTGAAAGAAAAATACTCCAAAACATTTTTGGTGCTCTCAGGCAAAATGATGTCTGCAGAATACAATAACTGGTGGGCTGAAAAGTTCATAGGCTGACGCATAGATGGCGCTACTAGTATTAAATCCATATGATTTTTAGTTAGCCCTGACCTTCAAAAGATACGTGTATAAATTTAAATTTGATAGCTGTTACACTATTAGTATGTGAGTTATAGCATTTTTAGTGAAGCCACTTTTGTTAGTTTGAAAAAATGGATAAAAAGGAATCTTCGTGTGTTAATAAAGCATTGTTTTTTGGCGAAAAAAAATACTATTGAAGCCAAGGCTTGGCTTGATAAACATTATTCTGACTTTGCACCAGGAAAATAAACCGCAGATTTAAACGAGGTGAAATGAGCACCGAGGACGATGCACGCAGTGGACGCCCCAAAGAGGCTGTTACCGACAAAGTGGGTGCCGCGGGAGCTCACAATCGACCCAAAACAACAACGAATTGATGATTCTAAGCAGTGTTTGGAGCTGTTCAATCGTAATAAACCCGAATTTTTGCGTCGATATGAGACAATGGATGAAACATGGCTCCGTCATCTCACACCGCAGTCCAATCGACAGTCAGCCGAGTGGACTGCACGTGATGAACACTAAAAATGCTATAACTCACATACTAATAGGGCAACAGGTGTCAAATTTATACACGAGTCTTTTGAAGGTTAGGGCTAACTAAACATTACATCGATTTAATACTAGTAGCGCCATCTATGTGTTAGCCTATGAACTTTTCAGCCTGCCGGTTATAACCATGAAATTTACAGCAAATTCAAAGAACCCTATATTGTAAAAGCTATAAAAGCAAGCCTTATTAGATGGATGGGACACATTTTCAGATATATGGACTCGAATCCAACTAAAAACAGTTACTTTTTTATCAATTGAAGGCAACTGAAGAAGAGGAAGGCCTCCCGCCAGATGGGTTGATTCAGTCGAAAGAGATCTAAAGGGTCTGGGAATCAACATATGGCTATTGCTGCGGGACTGAGTCAGGAGACTGACTTGGCCTGTAACAGGCTGTAATTCCTGACGAAGAATTAATATTTTTAGATTATTGCACATTTGTGCAGGATAGCAAATCTAACAATATTTTTAAAAAGTATACTTTTAATGAAATAAAAATAGCTGAGTTATACAAAGCATGGATTGTAAACAAAAATCAAAAATGCGTAATAAACGACTCAGATTCTGACTATATAAAATAAGACACTAGACAGGAATTCAATTACTGTAATTTTTATAAGGTGTAAATTACATTTGAAAACTAGATTCGGAATAAATAATAATCATAAATTGAAAACTTAATTAAGAAATTAAATGCATACATATTTAATATACATATAAATACATATTTTTATACATACATTATACATATGTAAGCACATATTTTTATATTAATGCCTTTTGTAAATATTGTAATTTAGACTGTATAGATCTGTATCTTTGACCCGCTGCTTGACGGCCAATTGACTAGCATTCTAGCTTTTGGTACCACAGGCATCAGGTTCATATCCTGGAGGTGGCATGGATATTCGTTAGCGGTTCTGAATCGAAGTTCAATTGTAGGTCCCGATCTAATTAGCCGTAAGTGTGCAAAAAGCCGTAATTAGCAGTAAGTTGCACCGTAGAGCAACAAACGAAACCAAACTATCTTGGGGCCTGGTGGTCAAATGACTAGCGCTCTGACTCTTGGTGCCACAGGTTTCGGGTTCTGAATCCCGGCGGTGGTATGGATGTTTGTAATAATTCGGAATCCACTTTAGACCGTAGGTCCCTGTTTAATATGACTGTAGAGCGTAGGGCTAACAACACTACCCCGTGAAAAGAAAACATCTACTATTCAGAAATCCGCCAGTAGGTAAATGGCCTTGGCCCACTATGGGGCTGTTGCATCAATGTAGAAGATATCTAAAACAAAATTCAAAAATCCAACTAAATTTGCATATTGCGAGTTTAACATTTGCATAATTGCATTTGCATGTACGGAATAATGCTTTCGCTTGAATGCGTCAAATCTTATTCGTAACACTCGCAATCAGTGCTTGTCAATATTATTCTGTAATAGGCATTTTTCTAATTTTTTTCTTATATTCGGTTTTTTAAACGATTTCAGTATAAAAAGGTACAACAAAAATCAAGCAAGAAAAAAAAATGATCACTCTTTTATTCTGTGTAAATAAATTCCCGATATGAAATGGCGTACATTAATTTTCTGTGTTTTTCCGAAAATTGCTTCGCTATGAGCATATGTGCCGTCCCTGTTAAACGATAGGAAATTAGATTAGATAAAGCTATTTGAGTTGCATGTTAGGATATCGATTACTTTTTATTCTACCATCTCAATACTATGAAATCAGCGACTTTAGTGTTATAACACGATAGTAAATGCATCTAAAGATAATTGCTTTCTATCTCTTTTATTAGAAAGCCTTATCTTTTAAACCTTGCGTAAACAAAAGTGCATTTAGTTTTTGGCGTCACTATTTGTCAAAGCGTGGGATATGCATTGAATCAGGCTTGTTAATGAATCAGTTAAAGTCAAATTTATGGATTAGGATTTAACAGCATATACATGACGTGGATCCCTGGGAATAGTATTAGTATCCTGTTCTATTTGTGAGCAAGCAGGGGTTAGATTTTTGTTTTCTTCTTTTAAACAGTTTTCGCTGTTTACATTTTGTAATCCGTTTAAATTTTTGTAATCCACGCATTAATCCTTAAATGGGTTTACTTGTTTACATTTTTGTAATTCTCCGTTAACATTTTGTAATAATTTTACATTTTTGTCATCCTCCGTAAAAATTTTGTAATTAGTTTACATTTTTGTAATCCTTAAATGGTTTTCCATACATTTTTTATAATCCTTTTTGTAATCTTCCGTTTACATTTTTTGTAATCCATGCATTAATCCTTAAATGGTTTTCCTCGTTTAAATTTTTTTAATCATCTGTTTACATTTTATAATCCATGCATTAATCCTTAAATCGTTTTCCTTGTTTACATTTTTGTAATCCATCTTAATATACATAATGTAATCCTCGTCATACACTTTTTTGACAGTATTGTGAATGATATCATTGAAATGTTTAAAAAAAACGAAGTATAACCAAGTTAAATAAAGGCAGTAAATGTTTGCTGTGATTTGATTACTCATTTTCACAATTTTGCCTCATTTTAACTTATGCATTATTTTTCTTGCCTTATGTAAACCAAAAATACTAAAATATTAAAATATTAAGGATGTTCAGTCTGTCAATCTCTTTTACTTTTAAATTTTTAGCCCGACTCGTGGCTCAGTTCGTGGTCAATATATATATATATATAGTAATAAATAATAATAAATTATTATTGATTAATATTCATTTGGTTTGCAAGAGGTTAAATTTGTTTTGCCAAACCTGTGTATTAAATGTATATTACCGGGAATTAGTGTATGTTACGTTGCATATTTAAATATATAAATTTGCTTTTATATTTATGTATATAAATTACAAATTCTTCCTCCTTAAAAATGTGTAAACTGTCTTAACATTTGTTTCAAGTTATTTTTTATTATTGTAATTTATTTAAGCGTATATTTTTTATTTAATTTCCCGAATCTAATATTCGAAAGCAAAAAAGCCCAACATCGATTTTTTTTTTTTATCATGCGCCCTTCAATTTCTTGCACTTGTAAGCAAAAGGAGGAGTTCGATGGAAAAAAAATTGCACTCGATTATAACTCAATCAAGATGACTCTGTTGCGAGTTATGTCGCATCACTTGCGGTAGGAAAACGTGCCGAAAACTGTTGTGACGCGACCACATCCGGGCTACACAGAACAGCAATCCTTTTAAAGGACGCACACTAACCGAACGAGCATCGAAATCTGAGAAGAAAGCGCTTTTTTTTCCTCGCTCATTTAACATTTTATCCTTTTATTGGGTTGTGAAACAGAACAATTCATCTTATTTTCAATCTGGTGATGATACGTACTATTATAGAACGCGTTTCCTGGAAAAAAGGTGAAAAGGTTTAATTTTGTGGTATGAATTGGATTTTGGTCTCAATGTAAAGAATATCTTTCCAGGTTATGTATGTAACTTTATTTGCTTTGCTTTTGTTAAACTTTTTTTTTTTTGTCTCTATAGTGTTTTATGTGCTTCTTGTGTTTTATCTCTTTGCTCTCCAAACTGAACTAGTTGATTGTCATTTCCTATACCATCTGTCATATTTTGTTGTTGCATGTTTAGAAGGAACCTTGTCACACAGAATCGTATTCTATGTTCAGAAAATCGTTAGTTGTAATGCAGAGGAAACATTATTAAAAAAATTCGGTACTTTCATTTTTAGTTTTTTTTTTTGATGGGCCTGATGGCCGCGTGGCTGGCGCTCGGTGCCACAGGTTTCGGGTTCGAGTTCCGGCGATGCTATGGATGTGTTTGCAGTGGTTCGTAATCTACTTTAGGTCTAAAAGCGTAGGTCCCGGTCTAATATGACTATTAGGCTTTGGGCTGACAACCCTGCCCCGTAAACAGAAAACATCTGCTGTCTTGAAATCTGGCAGTAAGCAGTCGGCTTTGGCCCACCATGGGGCTGTTGCACCTCTGATGATGGTGATTTCTTTTGTGACATGATTGTTTACCTATATCATCGAAACGCCTTTTGTTATTGGATATCAGTGGGCGTTGCATTCCATTTATTTATGCCTACAAACAACTCACCAATGGATGATGAGAGAAGGTTATCTCATTTAAGCAGAACTTTTAAAGGTAACTGCCCCGCGTTTCAATGTGTTATGGGAGAAAACCCAGAAAACTTCCCCCAGGCAGCCTAACCATCGATCTATTAACTATCTATCTCTAACCTTTAAGCGCAGAAACGTATTCTAAGTTCAAAATATTATTAGTTCTAGTGCAGTGGAAACATTGCAAATGAAAGTACAAAATTTATTTAATAATATTTCTTTTGAGACATGATTATTATTTATCTATATCATCAAAAAAAATTTTGTTATTCGATATCAGTGTGTTCCATTTATTTATGCTCCGAACAGCTCACCGATAGATGATGGAAGATCATCACATATCAGCAGAACTTTTAAAGGTAACTGCGTCGCGTTTCAATGTCTTCTGGGAGAAAACCCAGAAAACTCCCTCTAGGTAGCCTAACTATAGGTCTCTATCTATCTATCTAACTTACCTTTGCACACAGAATTGTATTCTATGCTCAGAAAATCTTTAGTTCTAGTGCAGAGGAAACATTACAAATTGAAGTACAGAATTTGTTTAATAGTTTTCGTATAGATAGATAATAATCATGCCTTTTATCATCGAAAAGCCTTTTGTTATGGAATATCAGTGGGCCTTGTGTTCCATTTACTTATGCCACGAACATCTCACCGATGGACGATAAGAAAATGTCATCTCATTTCAACAGAACTTTTAAAATAACTGCCCCGTTTCAATGTGTAATAGGAGAATACCCAGAAAACTCCCCTTAGGTAGCCTAACTATTGATCTCTAACTAACCTTTGCAAAGCAGAATCATATTTTAGGTTCAGAAAATCTTTAGTTCTAGCACAGTGGAAGCATTAAAAATGGAAGGACAGAATTTTCTTAATAGTTTTCTTATGAGATATGATTATTATTTATTTATAACATCGAAAACACTTTTGTTATTGGATAACAGTGAGCCTTGTGTTCCATTTGTTTATGCCATAAACAACTCACTGATGGATGTTCAGAGGGGCTCATCTCATTTCAGAAGGACTTTTAAAGATAATTGTCCGGCATTTCAACGTCTTATGGGAAAAAAAAACCCTAGAAACTCCCCCTAGGAAGCCTAACTATCGATGCGAGATGGCACAATCTCCATCGAGACGTGTTTCTAAAAGTAGTGATTGTAATTGATGTTGTCATGGGACACGAATGTGAAGCCACCTGAAAGCTAGTTGTTACGTTAACGCTAATTCACAAGTCGGCAGTTCGATACATATAAAGGTTTTTAAAGTTCAGTATATTCCCAACTCGCGGCTCAGTGGCAAGGTACGTCGCTGGGGAGCATTACATTTGAGGTTCAATCCCCTGGCTGCATTGTTGTAGACACTGTTTCAGAAACATGAAGCCTCGGGGGCGTTTGTGATGTTCCGCATCTTGCCTCCTTAATCGGACTATCTGGTGGGAGTTTTCCGGGTTTACGAAAGCAAATTCCATGTAGTTACACCTAAAAGTCCTCTAGGAAGGCACTGCCCTCCTTCTGCAACGACCAGGACAGACTTCCACCTACGGGTGCTTCATCAACACAGAAGCTGTCTCCTTGCCCTCCATATCCACGAGTAGACTACTCATGGGGACTGCCGGACACTGAGAATTAGTCACAACAAAATTCAGTATTTGAGCAGGCAAAGCATCATAATATTAATATCTTAAAAGTACTTATCTTGTTTTAATGAGCCTATATTATGTTGATGAAATTTTTTTTTTTTTTTTTTGTACAATCTGATTATTGTATCTATTTAAATTTATATTTGATCTCTATAGTGGTTCTTTGTATATATACAGCAATCGATTGTAATATTTTTGTGTTGTTTGAATGTTATGTGCTGAATATTCAAATGATATTAAGTAAAGTAAACCCAAATTTAGAAGGGGAGTGAAATAATCTAAGAATACTTAATCATACAAAGGCAAGTGACTTCATCTTAATTTTTCCAATTAGTTTTCTCATCAATTTAAATAACTATTTCATACACATTCAGTCAATGTACATCGAATTTCTGAAAATTAAAATTTCTATTCTATTCTAATCTTATTTTGCATGATTTGATTCCGAATCTCATTGCATATGTGTAAACTCATCAAGTTCTATTTTAATGGCAATATTCAAATGAAAATACTGAATTTGTTGGAGAATTTATTTGCATTTTTAAATTTGTGTGTTTTAAGACTTCTGCATCATGAACATTTATACGCACATCTAATTTTGAAATTTCAGAAATTGGGTCACGCTTTAACATATTGAGTAATATTAAATATTTAGTTTATTTATTTTTTAATCGATAATAATTGGAAATTATAAAGAAATTTTATCTTCACATATATTAATATATGCAGTTTTTTTTAATAATTTTTTTAATATTTTATTGGGAAAAATAAAATTCCCCCCAAAGCAATTCTTACACACACACACATATATATTTGTGTGTGTGGGGGGATAGATAGATAGATATTTGTGATTATCAAAATAATGGAAATACCCTAGAGTTATAAGAAATCCTTTACTAATATTGAGTAGGACCACCTTTGAGCATGTAATACAGCTTGGATTCGCCTGGGAAACGAATCATGCAAGTGCTGAATAGTGTTTAGAGGAATATTGAACCATTTTCAATGGATGTATTATGAACGTTCCTGGAGAAATGCCTGCGGAGAACTTCGATTCCAGATTGATCGCTCTAAAATAGACCATAACGGTTCGATGATATTGCGGTCTGGAGACTCCTCCTAATTGCAATTATTGAGAATCCAGATGCTGATTGAGCTCTGCGGTCACTTTGGTTGCAGTTGTTTTGTTTTTAGACATTAGAACCCGCTTTAATACCAGTCGGTCTTTTTCACTCAGCTTCTCCTTCAGTCCACAATTTTGCTTTGCCGAGCTTGTCTTGCCATGCTGTGTGTACTCTGACATGACTTTAAACACCGTACCTCTAGACACGCTTAAAAGCTGGAATGTTTCGATCTCAGTTGCTCCAGCTAGTCGAGATCCTACAATTTGGCATGGCTGTTTGTTAGTGGTTGAGAATCCATTGTAAAGTGTATGTCCACGGTCTAATTAGCCCTCATGTGCCTAAATAGACCGTAGAGTGACAAACCAAACCTACAATTTGACCTCTTTGAAAGTCTGTGAGATCTCGCATTTTAGGCTTTTGACAAAAATCCAAGACATATACAACTTCATTAAAGCTACCTGAAACTACCACGATATATACTTTTTATATTAAAAAAAATGGTAGCTAAGATTACATTCTAACGCTTACATTCTTAAATGTCCCTCTTATTCACAAGTTTCCATTATTTTGATAACCATCTATATATCAAGCAAACCTTCCTTAACTATATTTTTACCAAATACTAAGATCACAAGTAGCAGAAAATTAATCTATATGTAGAGATAAGTAGCCTGATTCTCTTTCACCTCTGTAGTATAAGATACTTTAGATTTCATATTAACGATTCACATTAAATTTAGTTATAAAGATTTGATCGAATTATAAAGATCAGCATTTCCATGCAAACTTGGGTTTTAACTATTATGCAATTCCTTAAAATCCATGTTTAGTTTTACGATTGATCCAAAGTTTTTGAAATGCACTCTAAATTATTCAATAAAAGTTTTCATACAGATATATAATTCCAACATTTTGGAATCTGGAATGTGTTGTTATTCGAGAACAGATCGAAAGAATAGCAATATCTCAGGAATTTGACCTTGAGGCTAATTTTTAAGGTAAAGAAAGATTTGGAAAGCTGTTCACTCAATAGCTGAATTAACTAATCCTTAACCGATTATAGAAATTTTTTAAATAAAACATTGGCAAAATAGAGTGAAAGGCTACTATCGCTAATATTAGACTAGTTTTTTCTGTTATTGAGATATTCTGTTGCTAGTTCTTCGACACAATTAAGTGTTTCTTTTCTCTTGAAATAATTTTAATTTAAAGGAATACTAAACATATGCATACGGGCAAATGTTTCTGAAGTTAATTTAAAGAATGAGTTAAAATGTTTCAATGTAAACTAATGGACGCTGTAAGGCTATCAAGTTTCTTCTGATTTGATTTAAAAAAAAAAAAAATTCAGCAAAGTTATTGTAGGAGAAAAAAACTACAGTGCAATTCCACTTAAAGATCACTATTAAGTAATCAATATTTTTATAATCAGTCTGAATGATAATCAAATTGATCTTTTTTTTGAAGAAATAATTTTTAAAAGTACATAATATTGCAGCATTTATCCTACGGGAAGAGATATAGCATTTCTGTTCCCAGGTTTGGTTTGTTGCTGTACGGTAATTTTTTGCACACATTAGGCTAATTAGACTGGGACCTTCAGTTTAATGGGGATCCCGAACCTCTAATAAACATCAATGCCACCGCCAGAACTCGAAGCTAAGACCCGTGGTACCAACGCCAGAGCGCTAGCCACATGGCCACCAGGCCGCTCTGTTAACTGGGGAAAAGAGGGGAAAGGAATGTAGATAATAACAACCTAGCACTGTAATCTGGGCATAATAACAGCCTATCACTCAAATCTAACAACAGATAATCAATGTCAAATAATGAGGATAATGAGTCCTCATGAAATTAGTGATTGTCTGTGTGACCTTCGCAGGTAGAAACTACACTATGTGGAAGAAAGTGACGGGACACGACACTATACGACATAAACCCATATTTATTAAAATTAATAGGAGGTAGGGCCTCCTTTGGCTGCGATCACAGCTGCAACCCTTCTGGGCATGCTTTCCACTAAATTAGCCATAGTGGCAAGAGGAATTTCCTTCCAAATGTTTAACAGGAAGTTCCATAGTTCAGGCTTGCTTTTGGGGAGTGGGGTGCAGGCCCTCAACCGACGGTCCAATTCGTCCGAGAGATGTTCAATTGGGTTAAGATCAGGGCTCTGCGCCGGCCACTCCATGCGTTTAACGTTGTTGTTCACATACCAATCAAGAGTCCTCCTTGCAACATGGCATGTTGCGTTGTCGTCTTGATACCAGCAATCATCCATACCGCTCGTTGCCCACAAGTTAGGAAGGACATGATTGTCGAGAATATCCCAGTATCTATAGGCATTCATCTCACCATCAACCTTCACCAGTGGGCCAGCCCCATACCAAGAGGAACAGGCCCATACCATCAATCCTCCTCCACCAAACTTTACAGTTGGGACGACACACTCGGGCAAAAGGCGTTCTCTTGGTAAACGCCATACCCAAACGCGTCCATCGGAACGGAAAAGGGTAAATCGTGACTCGCCACTCCAAAGGACGCGTTTCCAGTCATCCAGAGTCCAAGTACGGTTGTCTTTGGGCCATCGAATGCGCGCTTTCTTGTTGGTTTTCGTAATCAAAGGCTTATGGGCCGCCCAACGTCCAGTGTAACCTAATTTATGAGCCACGATACGAAGTGTCTTGGTCAAAACGGCCACACCTGTGGCTTGTCTAAACTCATTAGCGATGTTATCCATGGATGTTTGACGGTTACTTCGAATCTCCCTGCCGAGCACCCGATGGTCCCTGCTGGTGAGAACTGTAGGTCGTCCACTTCGGGGTTTGTTCTGACAGTGTCCCTGAGTCTTGTAGCGACACACAACACGTGCTACAGTTGATTTTGAGCAGTTACGGAGACGGGATATCTCCCTAATTGACACCATGGCAAGATGCAATCCAACCAACACAACTTTCTCGAACTCAGACAACTCTTCCCGTGGCGGCATCTTGACAAAAAACAACTCTAGTCGACTCCACAGAGTATTTATAGGATATGGCTGACACGCGATACCTATTATTGCGCATGTGTCAGCTGTGTTGTCGACTTTTCTACTTTTCGAGGGGTGTCCCGTCACTTTCTTCCAGATAGTGTATTACGGACGGGTTATGGACTACGTTCAACAATCCCGATGAGTTGCTGCTTCGTGATTGGTAATAGACCATGGGCTGAGGAAGTGTTGACTCCAATGATAAGGGAGGGAACTGACCCCTTCTTGGGAACCCTCCTTAAAGGGAGGTTTTTAAAGAAGGAAAAATAAGTTCTGCGACGAGTTGACAAGGGTTGTTTTTCTTTTTTTCTGAAGTGAATGAGCAGGCAGGAAATTCCGCCTGTTTACAAAGTAAGCCTTTTGTGGTTTCATGTATCACGCTGAGTGATAATTAAAGTCTGCCGCAGATTGGGTGCTTTAGATTCGTCGTATACTCGAGAACTCGGAAAATCTCCGTCCTTGGAATGAACTGTACTTGTGAATCAAATTTAATTCCTTATTTTTCATTTTGGATAAATAATAATTTGTAGAGTTCCCTCTCTCTCTCTCTTTATATTATATATATATATATATATATATATATATATATACACTGAAGGACAAAAGTCATGGGATACCTCTTAATATCGTGTCGGCCCTCCTTTCGCCCGGCGAAGTGCAGCAACTCGACGTGGCATGGACTCAACAAGTCGTTGGAAGTCTTCTGCAGGAATATTGAGCCATGCTGTCTCGATAGACGTCCATAATTGTGAAAGCGTTGATGGTGCAGGATTTTGGGCACGAACAGACCTCTCGATGATGTCCCATAAATGCTCGATGGGATTCATGTCGAGCGATCTAGGTGGCCAGATCATTCGTTGGAATTGTCCAGAATGTTCTTCAAACCAATCGCGAACAGTTGTGGCCCGGTGACATGGCGCATTGTCATCCATAAAAATCCCATCGTTGTTTGAGTACATGAAGTCTATGAATGGCTGCAAGTGATCTCCAAGTAGCTGAACATAAGCATTTCCAGTCAATGTTCGGTCCAGTCGCACCAGAGGACCAAGTCCATGCCATGAAAAACAGCCCACACCATTACGGAACCACCACCAGCTTGAACAGTGCCTTGCTGACAGTTTGGGTCCATGGCTTCGTGGGGTCTGCGCCACACTCGAACCCTACCATCAGCTCTTACCAATTGAAATCGTGACTCATCGGACCAGGCCACGGTTTTCCATTCATCTAGGGACCAACCGATATGCTCACGTGCCAACGAGAGTAACTGCAAGCGATGTCGTTCTGTCAGTAAAGGCACTCGAGTCGGTCTTCTGCTGGAATAGCCCAAGAAAGCCAAATTTCTCCGCACAGTTCTAACAGACAAGTCCCTTGTACGTCCCACATTGATTTCTGCGGTTATTTGACACAGTGTTGCTTGTCTGTTAGACTTTACGACTCTTTGCAGACGTCACCGGTCTCGGTCGTTAAGTGCAGGCGGTCGACCACTGCGCTGTCCATGGTGGGATGTTATGCCTGAAATTTCATACTCTCGGCACACTCTTGACACAGTGGATCTGGGAATGTTGAATTCCCTAACGATTTCCGAAATGACACGACCCATGCGTCTAGCTCCAACTAACATTCCGCGTTCAAAGTCTGTTAATTCCCGTCGTGCGGTCATCATCACGTCAAAACCTCTTCACATGAATAACTTTAACAGAAATGAAAGCTCTGCGAAAGCATTGCGCATTTATATCTGTTCTACGCGATGCTACTGCCATCTGAAAATTTGCATATTGCTATCCCATGACTTTTGTCACTTCAGTGTATATATATATATATATATATAATGATATTGTAAATAAAAAAATTAAAGTGTTCCCATGAAACGGAAAGTGGTCCTCTTCTTGAAGCCCTTATAGGTCTAGTATAGGCAGAAACGTTCGAACACATATTAAATAAGTGTAAATTTAGAAGAGTAAAATATCCTGATGATTCAATAAATGATATTTATTTAACAGCTGTGTTTTCCCATAGCAGCTACTTATGATAAGAATGAAAAATTAGTCTTTTATAAGTTTCTACGTATTAGTATTGCCGTTCCATTTGTTCACTGAAATAATTTTTGTTTTTGTCTTATTTCTACTGCATTATTAGTTAATTTTTAATCATTAATTTTTTTTCACTTAGTGTAATAATTTTTATATTGATTAAAATACATAATTTATTCTCAGTTCCTTAACGGTTTTCGAGAAATTTGTTCACTATAAGCGAAATATCCGTTTCGTAATAAACATTTCCTTTTATTTCTTATCATATCCTATTATACAGTTCCTAGGATAATTCCATTATTTAATGAAAAATGAAAGTGAAAACAAATCGTTTCATTTCTTCATCACATTTAAAGGATAGACCATGGCATATATAAACTATTATAAAAAGCTAATATTGATCTTGCGTGTTTGTGGAAACTTTGAGAATATGTTCTTCCCAATAAAGAGATTGAAAAATTGTAAAAACAAAAATTACGAACCGAGCTGAGTAACATGTATAAAAGTTTAAAAAACGAACAATATTATACATAAAATTTATTGAATTTTGATGATTTTCAAACGGCAGTACAATACTTTTATCGTTATAAGTTTTCACAATTAACCCGTAACAGGGGGAGGTGCGATCTCGGAAAACGAGCATCATTATAAATTTTAAAAATAATTTAATTAAAATATTATTCTAGTATTTCACTTGGATGTTCTTTGAATTTTTAACTGCAAGAAAAAAATGTTCTTACATTTTAAAATGGAATAAAACTTTTCCGAGATTTTTTTTCTAGAGCCTTAGGTGTTTCTATAAAAATCATAAATTGCAGTAAATTTTATAAATTTAAAATAAAAACGAAGCGAAATACCTATTATGCATTTAATTATTGTGATTTCTTTATTTAATATTTAAAACAAATTTCATTAGGAGAAATTTCAATATAGCACAATACAGAAACATTTTGATACTATCTCAAATATCGGTATCTCACAGATTTCTTGGAAGCAAACAATTAAGTCCTCATCTTCTTTAGCACATTCATTGCATAATTTTGCATGCCTTTTAAACCAGCAAGGTTTTAACAAGGTAAAAAATATATGCTGTCTTTCTTTTATTGCTTGGGCAACACAAACGACATATTTTCCTTGATTTTAAGTGGCATGGTAGCCAAGTGGCTAGCACTCTGGTCTTTAGTATCACAGGCTTCAGGTTCAAATCCTGACGATATTTGCTAGTGGTTCGGAATTCACGTTAAACTGTAGGTTCCTGTCTAATTAACCCAAAGTGTGCACAAAATGACCGTAGAGCGGCAAACCAAACCAAATCTTGATTTTAATTTTGTTTCTTCTGTGCATTACTCCACGTTCTTGGACTCCTCTTCTTTTCCTAAAATCCTTTTTATCATCAGGCTCACTCCTCTATTTCGTAGATTTTTAACTCTTCTATGTAGTAATAGTATGACTATCTCTTTCGCTAATCCTTTCAAAAACACCATTCTGGTCATAACAGGGTTTGGGGAATAGCCGTACTCCAACATGTGTGCATTTATTGTGCTCATATCTGTTAAACCAGTAGAAAACAGCCATAGTCCAACTGGTTGTACTCCTGCCGCATGAATTCAACAGACATGAATAATCTATTGCATCAGCACTATCTTTGATTCTGTTGTAAAATAGGGTCCTGATGGCCGAATGGCTGACGCTCTGGCGATCGGTACCACAGGTTTCGGGTTCGAGTCCCGGCGGTGCCATGGATGTTTGTAGTGGTTCGGAATCCACTTTAAACTGTAGGTCCCGGTCTGTTTAGCCTAAAGTGTGCATAAGATTACCGTAGAACGACAAACCAAACCAATCTGTTGTAAAATGCTATAGTTGTTTCTGAGTCAGAGAAATCATTGTCTTCTGAAGCAATTTCAGGGTCTGTTGAATGGGAACTTTCACAGTCCTCTTCTCCACTAAAATCATTTCCAACTTCATCTAGAATCCTTTGCAGCTCTTCCACATCAAATCACATGGAAGAATTCATCTACTCGGAGCTAAAGCGGCCTGATGTCCAATTGGCTAATACTCTGGACTTTGGTACCACAGGCTTCAGATTCAAATCCTGGCGGTGGTAAGGACATTTGTTAGTGGTTCGGAATCCACTTTAAACTGTAGTCCCTAAAGTGTGCACAAAATGGCCACAAAGCGACAAACTAAACAAAAATAACCCTTGGATATAATAGCAGAACTATGTACACTATCGCCACAAATTGTAACACTGAAAGTAAGGTGAGGTGTCACAGATCGCTCTTGAAGAAGCGATAATCGCGATGGAATTTCTACCGGATACACACGCCGAAACATTGTGCATTGAGGATATTATAAGTTCAAGGTCACAAAACAGGAAGCTGGAGAGAAAATGCATTCAGTTGGACTAAACATGTAGAGCTGCCTATGACACCGCACTTTCCCTGTTACGGGTTAAGTGAAAGAAATTAGAATTGTTTCTTCAGGAGAAACAAGTAATATAAAAAAAAACATTTTAAAGTCAATTCCTACTTTTTTATCATTATATTGCAGAAAGTCCTTTATAAATAATTTTCATTCATTTTTTTAAAATTTATCTGGCCCCATCTATTGGTAGATCTATGCAACTTAAATGTAAAAAAAAACTAAAATTAATTAATTAAATTTAATGAATGAATTAATATTTGAAAATATTGTATTAGCATCAAGTGTCATCCATTACAAGTTTTAAAAAAATGTATTTGAACTTGAGTGGAGGAATAACAAGTTTTTATGAAAGATTGGAAATTTGAACAATATATTTATAGGGAGAATGTGAGCTAATAGAAGGAATTGAAAAAACAACTTATATTTAAGTTACTTCACCAAATTTAATCACTAAAATCTGTCTCGCTGCATTAGAACTCATTTTCTAGCACACTTAACATATTAGGTCTTGTGACTACAGTGTTTCTTTTAAAACGTTGTTATTTAGTTAATTAATGTTGTTGTTTAAATTCGCACTGATACAACTCAACAGAATGCTTCTCTCATAGGGAAAATTTAATGGCAGATGTGACATATAAAAACAAGCCATGTCAGATCTGTCATTAAATTTTCCCTATGAGAGAAATATTCTGTTGAGTTGTATCAGTGTGAATCTAAATAACAACAGTATAATGATCAGACATTTACGTATCTTAACATTGAATTCTAAAGTCGGTGTACTCATACAATTTAATGATAACTTTTTATTAAATAAAAGACCTGTATTTATAATTACAGTTGTATATTGTTAAATTCTTGTTCTACAAATGGAACAGCAGTAAATACTCAAAACGTAGGCAGTTCTGCTTCCATGAAAGAACACCGCGACATCACAGTTGTGTAACCTGCTATGTTATCACTTTATTTTAATTCCTGCTCAACTTTTCTATTGTACGCATGTAATTTCAGCTCCTTTTTTCTAAATGAGCAACCCTTACTTAAATTTTTCTCCGATTCCTTCTTGCATTTTAGTCCTACTATTTTGGCGCCTGTCCGTTACAGCTTTAACTTCCCGGCCTATTCTGCATCTATAACGGCCCCTTTCAGGTTCACGTGCACACCTTAAATTTTATTTACAAACATATATGTATGTACGGAACTCTAGAACTCTTTAACAAAAAATGGGGATTATGGATATAATTTGGATACACAAGTACAGTTCACTCCAAGTTCGGGATTTTCAGAATTCTCGAGTTTGCGACGAATCTAAATACCTGGTCAGCTGCAGACCTTAACTATCACACGACGGGATTCACGAAATTGCAAGGGACTTACTTCGAAAATAGACCGAAAAATCTGGCTTATTCCGTCACTTCAGAGAAAAAAAGAAAAACAACCATGTTTCTAGTCGACTCGCCGCAGAACTCTTTCTCCTCTTCATCAAAAAGACTCCTCTTTTTCCCTCCCATCAAGAGGGGGGTAGCTTCCTTCATTCTCATTGGAGTAGACATTTCTCAGCTTCATGATCTACCACCCATCACGATGGAATAACTCCTGGTATATCAATTGGTTGATATGCCTTCCATAATTGTTTCGACTTAGATTGCACAGACATTCGCCAATTTCTCGAGTCTCATTATACATGACACCGAATATCTGTTATCAGATTTGAGTGACTGGTTGTTTTCATTAGTACAAAACACTAATTGCATATAATATAACTACCCACAATATTGCTGTCAACTTTGAGTGATGGGTTTATTATATATTTGTCAAATAACATACATTCCCCTTCTGGGAATGAGATACTAAAATTCTTCTGAAGAGAAAAAACTGCTATACAGCACCAGTTTTTCATGTTTCTTCACTAAATTTCGAATTGTTATTTTAGTGTGTTTGTTTCTCGTTGTGAATTTTGTTTCCCACCTCAATATGTGCAGCAGTGTAGAATGAAAATTCTCAATAATGTTCAACGATAAAGCTCCGTTCTTCTAACGATAGCGACAGGAGGGGAAAAAGACATATTTTTTTTTATATATGAACATTAGCAAAAATGAAATGAATGCTTCTGGTCTAATTTGTGTCACTATGTATAGAACATGAATTGAACCGTACACTCACCTTTGATACAAATGCATGCTCTCATTTGTTGAAAAGTTATAAGTATGGGGTGCATCGACTTTTAGATAATAAGTAAAAAAAAGGAAACTGATAAGGCTTAATAAATCATTGACGAAATAAATAAATAAGTAACTGAACTCATCAGCTACTGGAACCAAAAAAATGCAAATTTCAATTTCTTTTCAGGAATGAGAGAAATATCCTTTGCTAAAAAAAAAGTAACATTAAAAAAAAAAAAGCACTTAGCCAAAGTGAGGTGAAAAAAATTTTCCATTTAATAAAATTCTAAATGATTTTATTCCCCAAGAAGGGGGGCGATTGCCCCTCCCCATGTTAAATGGGGTTCGTGACAAAATACGGTCGCCCATCAGGACAGATAAGTAATCGAATGTGTTCCTCGTCGCAGGAAGTCGGCAAGGTAGGTCCCCACCGGAAATGACGTTTGCCGAACCGGAAGCGTGCCGGTTCTGTGTCGAAACGTCGATATCTCTTACAGCCACGCTGTCTGACAATATTTAGACAGCTTTTCCTTCCCGAAGATTTTTTTTTTAATTTTATTTTTGTTTATTTTTTAATGTCCCTGGTGTTATTTTGAGGCGCCTAGTTATTCTTGACATGGAAAGTGTGTTATGCAAGGTTTTATTTTAACATGGTAATTTTTTACCCATGTATAATCTGGTCAAATGTGTAACATGATACACATTTGACCAGATACATATACAACAAACACATACACAGGCATGATATGTGTTTGTTGTTATTTTGTTTGCTTTGTTTTTCTCATTTTGGATTTAATGTCTTTAATTGTGCTTTGTTTTATTTTAGTTGTTCTATTATGAGACGGATGGTAGATTGAATATCTCTGCTCACATGATTACTTTAACTACATGAAGACATGAACTAACTGGCTGGGAGAAGATTTCATAGTATGTGGAATATTTTTATCCTTTATTCTTCTGGATTATAACTTTGTAGCTCTTAATTAATATTTTAATTAATACCGTAAAGAAATATCAAAAATTCTCTAAAATCAAGAAGTAAATCAAATCTGCTAGGCTGTGATAAATGTATATAAAAAATATTGTTTTGGTTTGTCGCTCTACGATCATTTTTTGCACACTTTAGACTAGTTAGACCACTACATACAGACCACTACCCTATCTACAGTTTAAAGTGGATTCCGAACCATTAACAAACATTCATGCCACCGCCAGGTTACTAACAACCTTCACTGGATGTACGATGGATTGTTTAACAAATTTGAAGATATTTCCAAGTAATGTACTGGCTTCTGTTGACATTTTGCAGATTGGTAGCCAGGATCATTCAGCAAGATAGAAGCCTGGTAGCCAAGTCGCTAGCAGTCTGGCCTTTACATACTGAAGTGCACAAGCGAACACAGGCGGTTCGAATCCTGGCGGTGGCATGGATGTTTGTGAGTGGTTCGGAATCCACTTTAAACTGTAGGTCCCGGTCCATTTAGCCTAAAGCATGCACAAGATTACCGTAGAGCGACAAACTAAACTTTCAGTAAAACAACGATCCAACTAAGAATATGAAAGAAAGGCTCCTTTACGAAGTACCTGCACAGCACAGCACAGCACAGTACCCATCCTCAGTCATCAAATTTGAACCTCATTGAACTCATATGGGATGAACTTGACAGATGAGATAGGAATATACAATGTCCAAAACAAAGATTCCTTAAAAATGCTGTTACAAGCGTGGTTGGAAATTCCGCCAAATACTACTCAAAATCTTTTTGTTTCAATACCTAGCATATAACTAGAAATCATTGATTCACAATGCCCAGTTTACATTACATTATTTTCAATTCTAAGTTACACTAATTTTTCATTTTCCTTAAAGTGCGCATACATTTTGTATTATGCGATTTTCATTTAATGAATTATTCTTCATTTATCAGTTAGAAGTGGGTTTTTTACATAAATATAAGGGAACGTAATTTATATTTCAATATATAAAAAAATGCAGTTTTTCATTTTCTATAATTACATAAAAAGTGCCTTTTTTTACGTGTATGTTGACTTTTGTAACTAGCTTAGCTTATTACTATGCTGTCTGATAATCTGGTCTTTGGTACCACATGTTTCCGATTTGAATCCTGGTGGTGGCATGGAAGTTAGTGAGTGGTTCGGAATCCACGTGAAACAGTAGGTCCCTGTCTAATTAGCCTAAAGTGTGAAAAAAATGACAGTGCGGCAAGCCAAACCAAATCGCTTACTACTATATCTCTTTCAAATAATGGCTTAGTTCAACACTGAAATATAAACATTTATTTCTGCGATCATCTTCGAATAAAACTTTATTTGAATTTCTTTCTCCAATATTTTTTAATGTTAAAATCATAACGAAATCTATAAAATAGAAAGTATACGGGTTGATGTAAATGTACATGCATTTTTGTATCTATGTATGTACATTTTTGAACTCGTTTTGCAGCGATAACTCCAGAAGGCTGGCCCAAGCGCACCGTCTTGTTGAGGAAAAACTTGTGGACGGATAACACTGTTTTTGCAGCTCGATTTTTAAACGGTCCAATGCTTTAATATATGTGATAGCTTTATTCTTTCTTAAAAAAATTATAAAAATTATTTCATGAAAATATAAAAATAGAATAGCCATCTCATTTCTTTCAAATCAAATCTCATAATTCTCCAAAAATTTATCAAAGTAGTGCCTTCAAAAGTATTAAAAGCACATTTTATTATAAAGCAAACCTTTTGATTACGAAGATTAACTCCATCAATTTGGCAGAGAGACTTCAGAAAATTGAAAGAATCCATTAATCTTGTTGGGAAAGAATCGTGGACTGATTGCAGTGGGTTTCTTTTTTTATTTCTCATACTCGATTTGGCAAAATAAATTATTTTTCCTTGACGCGAAAGAAAATATTAAATCTTTCAATTTTTAATGACTTTAAAATGATAATATTCGAATTCTAATAATTTTTTATACATATATTGTGGTCAGATAAATTCAGAATGTATATGGTGCGATGAATTACGGTGTCGGTTTTATCGAATGGTTTCTATCGCGAATTTCATTTTGATTGGCATCACTAAAAATACTTTTCTAATTCAAAGTAAAATAAAGGAAATATAGGCTTAAGCATTTAAAAATCGACAAAACAAATTTCCACATACCTCAAGTAAAGTTAAAAAAAAGCTATTGCATTTATTATTTCAAAAGAAAATTTAAATTTTGATAACTTCGATCTTAATATGTTAGTATATGTAAATGGATAGATAGAGAGTTATTATATTTCTTTACAAAAGCCATCGTTTTGAATGGACCAATATACTTTGCAATATATTGGGTCCTGATGGCCAATTGACTAGCTCTCTGCCCTTTGGTACAATGGCTTTTCAGGTTCAAATTCTGGCGGTAGCATAGATGTTTGTGAGTGCTTCTAAATCCACGTTAAACTGTAGGTGCAGTAGGTGTGTAATTACCCCAGAGTGTACAAAAAATGACCATAGAGCAACAAAACAAACCGAACAAACCCTTGCGATATGAGTTCCTGGCTTTTTTTTAAATTAGTCTAATTCCTTAAGCTTAAAGCGCTTTATCTTCTTCACTGTCACTCCTTTCTTTGTCGATATGTGTTACAAGATCATTCAAAACTTTATTCACGAATTATTTTTCGATATTTGAAAATACTTCTCCACCAATTGCTTTTGATTTTCTTTGATTTCCTTTTCAATCGGTGGAAATCCTACAAAATTATCGACAACTTCTGGCCTGAGTTACAAAAACACGTAGACGTACCTCAATATTAAAATTCTCACTGAAAATATTAAATGAAAACAATTAAGATAATGCATTTGTACAATCCATGATGGACAAGGTACAGCACAGGATTGGGCAATCTAATAAAAGTCAAAGTACCTTATTTTACGGGGAAATAAATCTTTGTTCTCAATACTAGATAGAATGGTAATTCTCTAGATACGACATTCTTATTACAATGTTGATTTATAAACCATCGCATTAGTGATAGATATATAAAAAAAATGCTGATAAACGATCTATAATATACAATCTATATCTTTAATCTGGCAGGTTCGGGACTATATCCGTGCAGTATTATCAAGTATCAATATAATTTTAAAAGGGCTATCAAAGATTAATGATTAAACACTTAGGGTTAATGATAAAGCACTTAATTTAAATGATTAAAAAATGTGCATATTTATTGTGTTGAATATATATATATAAGTACACAATAAACATGTTAATGTTTAATGTGTATATATTTATTGAAATTGCCAGCAGCATTATATCGCCAACTGGCGGTCAAAATCAATAAACACCCGAATTAATATGAAAAAAGATATCCAATAATGCAGGTTATACAATATATGGAAGGTCATATTAAAGAGAGTTAGCTGTAGTTACCTACTGTGTGCTATAAAAAAATTCAAAAATTTTATTTTGATTTGATTGTCTTTTTTTTTCGCGCCCGGGTGGAGAATAATGGGGACCGAACTCAACCCGTACATGATGGTAGACGTGACGACCAGCTCCGTGGCCGACGCCTGGACTCTGGGTCAGGACTCGGACGTGAAGCTGGACATCCTGCTGCCCAACGGATGCTTCCTCAACATCACCGTACCCAGGGACGCCAAGCTGCAAGAAATTAAAGAAGTAAGAAAGAGATACATTTTTCTTCTTCTTCTCGCTTGAGATCTCTCGGCTTAAGAAATGGTTTTTTTTTACCATAGCATCATACTATAAAAGTCTTAACTATTATAATTTTCAGAATCTAAACAAACTTTAACTATGTTTTTAATGTAAATTTTATCTATGTCTATTTTATCTTCTATCTATGTCTATTATCAGACCTTAACTTTAAAACAAATTCAAAGCTGCTTTTGAGAATCCTTAAATATCGAGAAGCAGTGGTTTACTCGCGAGCTATTTAAATTCATGAATTCAGTATCTTAAGCTTTTAATTGAATATCTAAAAACTGTATTTTTTTACTACAGCACCATACGAGAACAATCATAATTATTATGTTCAGAATTTAAACAAATTTTTAACTATATTTTAGTTAAAATATAGTTTAAATTATAACTACATTCAAGAGCCAAAACATTATGACCACCCCTACATTTTGCACTGAACTCGCCTGGATGACGTGGAAGGCACGTGATCAGGTGGAAGGGGTATTTAACTGCTGCTGGAGAGTCTGAAGAATCATTCTTTCACTTACTTCTGTGTGTGATGGGAAAGGCTGCGGATCTAAGCGACTTTGATAGAGGGCAGATTGTAATGGCTCGAAGGCTCGGAACAAGTATTTCCGGAACTGCACGACTCGTGGGTTGTTCGCGATCTACAGTTGTTAGTACTTATGCAAAGTGGATGAATGACGGTGAAACCAGCAGTAGATGACATGGTGTTGGACGTCCACACGCTATCAAAGTAAAAGGTCGTCGGAGACTGTCTCGCATGGTGAAGCAAAACCGGATCCAGACAGTGGCTCAGCTGACAGCCCAATACAATGCAGGGCCAAGTAGAATAGTATCGGAGCACACTGTTGGATATGGGGCTATGCAGCAAACGCCCCATTCGTGTGCCTTTGCTGACCAAGCGTCATCGCCAACTGCGCCTGTGCTGGGCCCGGGAACATCGTGACTGGTCCATGGATCAGTGGGAGAGAGTTGCCTGGTCAGATGAATCACGGTTTGTCATTCATCACGCCGATGGCCGTGTTAGGATACGCCGTCTTCCAGGCGAACAGTTGCTCCCTCAATGTACAGTAGGTCGTACACAGGCCGGTGGTGGCGGTATTATGCTTCGGGGGACGTTCTCTTGGGCATCTCTGGGACCCATGGTTATGGTAGAGCAGACCATGAATGCTACAGGGTATCTGAACATCATTGTGGACCAGTTGCACCCTTACATGACCTCTGTTTTTCCAGCTGGAAATGGAATGTTCCAATAGGACAACGCCCCTTGTCACAAGGCTAAAATTGTGTTGGAGTGGTTCCAGGAACATGATGCTGAATTCCAGTTAATGTCCTGGCCGCCTAACTCACCGGATCGCAATCCAATAGAACACATTTGGGATGTCCTGGGACGGCAGCTCAGAGTTCAAAGACCACTAATTCGCAATATCTCGGATTTGCGTGACCGTTGCTTAAACATCTGATACAATCTGTCTCCGGCCATCTACCAAGGACTTGTGGCATCCATGCCAAGGCGGGTTGAAGCTGTGTTGCGTGCTAAAGGTGGGCCAAATCGTTATTGACAGGTGGTCATAAGGTTTTGGCTCTTGAGTGTATATTCAACTTTTTTTTAACGCAAATTTTAAATTTAAATAAATTTCTATTTTATTTTAAAGATCAGACCTTAATTTTTAAAAACAAATTTGAGTGTGTCTCCACATAGAATCATTAAAAATCAAGATACATCTGTTTATTTACGAGTTAAGATACTGAATTCATGCATTCAAAGTTTTTATTTGAATATCTAAAAACTGTATTATTTTTCTTTTTACAACAGCACCATACGACAACAGTCATATCTATTAAAGTTTTCAGAATCTAAACAAATCTTAAACAAGTTTTTTATGATGTTGTGTATGTATTGAACTAAATAGTTTTAAATATATTAATTTAGAGGTGATTTATTGTCGTTTTTGTTAAAAACATTAATATTTTGCTCTAAATGACTTGATTGGCTGTAAGCTGCTTGATGGCCGATTGGATAGCGCTCTTGCTGTTGGTACCACAGGCTTCAGCTTCGAATCCTGGCTGCGCATGGATGTTTGTAAGTGGTTCCAAATCCACATTAAACTGTAGATCCCGGTCTAATTAGCCTAAAGTGAGCAAAAAAATTACCGTAAAGCGACCAATCAAACCCTATCTAATGTATGACTATTTTTGTGAAATGAAATTACATATGCAAGACAAAATGAGAACCGCTGGCAGTTCAATTCGCTCTTTTGCATATTTTTGTGCAACATCGATTCAAAGTAACCCCTTCCAATTTCAAGAGATGGTGCCATGTATATTCTAAATTTAAATGAACTCTAATGAACAAAACTTCCCACGAACTAAGATAATTAACTGATCTAATTTCTATAACTGATTGTATTGCAGAAGGTATGGGAATATTAAGTAATTATAAGAATAGTGGAACATTAAGTAATTATTAAGAGTAGTGGAATATTAAGTAAAGTTTATATTAACTTTTATAAGATCCTTTTTTTTAAAAATTGTATTGCTATGATTGTTACCAATCCTCTAATGAACAATTATTTAAGTAATTTTTGACAAAAGAAATTACATATGTAAGACAAGATAAGAGCTTTTGGCAGTTCAATCCGCTCTTTTTATATATTTATACGTCACCAATTCATATTTTTTTTTCTCTAATGCAGCTGGCAAATAGACTGTGATCTTTTATGCCATAAGGGCTGCACCGACGTTACTCACTTTGCATTACCCGGGGGGCGCGTGTAACTTGAAGATAAGCCACGGACGCGGAGTAACAATGCCCCCGCAACGCTCTACGACCCTGTTAGGACCTGGACCTACGGTTTAAAGTGGATTCCGAACCACTACAAACACCCGTGGCAACGCCGGGATTTGAACCCGAAACCTGTGGTACTGCTTTACCACTGAGCTATACCCCCGCGTTCAATTCGTAGTAGCACTTTTCAGTTTCAAGAGATCCTGCCGTGTATGCTCGAAATTTCAAATGAACTCTAATGAACAAAAATTTCCCAAGAACTAAAACAATTAGCTGATCATATTTCTATAACTGATTGTATTGCTGAATTCATGCATTCAAAACTTTTAATTGAATATCTAAAAACTGTATTTTTTTTACTACAGCACCATACGATAACAGCCAAAACTTATTATAATTTTCAGAATCAAAATAAATTGTAACTACGTTTTTAATTTAATTTTTATCTATTTTATTTTAAAGATCAGACCTTAACTTTCAAAAACAGCCTTGAGTTTGTTTCTAGAATCCTTACAAATCGAGATGCGGCTGTTTACTCACGCACTACTAAAGGCTCGTTCCCACTGAGGCGTGAAGCGTTGAAGATTCACGCGACAGGCAAGAAAATTTTTTCGACTCCTTCACAGCGAAACGCCAGAAATTGCATTACGCCTCACTTTGCTTCGAGTTGAAAGTTGGTCAACTCGAAGCGGTGCATTTCAAACCGGTTTCACGCGAACGTGGTGAGGCTAGTGATTGGTCAGCGCTTCACGCTTAAACGCCTCATGCCTCGGTGGGAACGACAATTAAGATACTGAATTCCTGCATTCAAAACTTTCAATTGAATATCTAAAAACTTTTTTTTTATTACAACACCATACCATACATATATAGATGACGTATGGATATTGTATTGACGTATAAATATATATATACATATATATATTTATACGTCATCAATTCGTAGTAGCACTTTCAATTTCAAGAGATCCTGCCGTGTATGCTCGAAATTTAAATGAACTCTAATGAACACAATTCCTCACGAACTAAAACAATTAACTGATTGCATTGCAGAAGGTATGGGAGCGTGCCCAACACTACCCCCTGTTCTTCCTACTGCGAGACAGGAACTCGTACGTTTTCCAGTGCGTCAACTTGCTGACGGCTGACCGACAAGACCAGACGCAGGAAAACCAGCGTCTGAGCGAGGTCCGCCCCTTCCAGGGCATGCTCAGACTCGTCGAGAAGAAGGAGAACGGAGTGGACAGCTTGCTCAATTACAGGCTCAACTCCGCCATCGGAATCGGTAAGGCACATATACTCGAGAGCCAAAACATTATGACCACCTGTCAAATAACGAGTTGGCCCACCTTTGGCGCGCAACACAGCTTCAACCCGCCTTGGCATGAATTAATACCACCACTTAATACAAGTTAAATACCACTTCCACCTGATCACGTGCCTTCCACATCATCCAGGCGAGTTCATTGCAAAATGTAGGGGTGGTCATAATGTTTTGGCTCTTGAGTGTATTTCCCTATTGTAACACTGTAGTGTCTGCAATTCTGTGTTAGCTGTTGTATCAGTACATTATCAATAACAATGACTTTCAACCTTCTTGATTTATTTTAATTACTGATGGTCAATTTTAGTTTTCTAATTTTTTACTGCATTTAATTCTTAAAAAAAAAAAAAAAAAAAAAAAAAAAAAAAAAAAAATTTTAGCAACAAGATCTTTGCTTTTGAATATTTAGAATATTTAGATTTATCTATAAATTGTATCAAAAATGTTAAGTTATATAATTTCAAAATAAATAAGGAAAATGTATACAAACTTTCTAAGAAAAGCCGTAGAGGCCTGTTGACCAAGTGACTAGCGCTCTGGCCTTTGGTATCCCAGACTTCAGGTTCGAATCCTGGAGGTGGCATGGATGTTTATGAGGGGTTCGGAATCCACATTAAACTGTAGGTCCCGGTCTGTTTAGCCCTCGTGTGCACAAGATGACCGTAGAGCAACAAACCAAACCAAGAAAAGCTGTTTAAAGATTTTGCATGCATTTCTATAAAGATATGCAAACGGTATTTCAATAAAATCCTAATTTATCTCAAAAAATTTCTACTTTCAGTCCATTAGAGGTGTATTCTGGATAACTTTTATTTATTTTTGTGATTTTCTTTTTGTCTTTTCGGTAGTGTTTTGGTAGTTTATACTTTCTATCGATCCCACGGTCTTTGTTATGTTTTAGTATTTTCATATGGTGGAAGCCAGGATTAATTCTCTTTGTTATATGTATGAAGGAGACTCTTTTTAAATAATTCTTAATTCTCTTTGTTATATGTATGAAGGAGACTCTTTTTAAATAATTCTTAATTCTCTTTGTTATATGTATGAAGGAGACTCTTTTTAAATAATTCTTAATTATCTTTGTTATATGTATGAAGGAGACCCTTTTTAAATAATTCTTAATTCTCTTTGTTATATGTATGAAGGAGACCCTTTTTAAATAATTCTTAATTCTCTTTGTTATATGTATGAAGGAGACCCTTTTTAAATAATTCTTAATTCTCTTTGTTATATGTATGAAGGAGACCCTTTTTAAATAATTCTTAATTCTCTTTGTTATATGTATGAAGGAGACTCTTTTTAAATAATTCTTAATTCTCTTTGTTATATGTATGAAGGAGACTCTTTTTAAATAATTCTTAATTCTCTTTGTTATATATATGAAGGAGACAGTGACAGTTTACTTACTGGCAGATTTCGAGACAGCAGATGTTTTTATTCAGGCAGGGTTGTCATCCTTACTTTCAACGCTCTACAGTCATGTTAGATGGGAACCTACGGTTTAAAGTGGATTCCGAATCACTACAAACATCCATGACACCGACGGGACTGGAACCCGAAACCTGTGGCACCGACCACCATAGTGCTAGTCACTCGGCTATCAGGCCCCATATGCTTATTTATTGTGGTCATAAATTTTTTTTTTAGTAATACGAAATGAAAATTTATGCCAACTTTTTTCTTTTACTTGCGCTTTTAAGTGCATCAACTGTAAAATCCATCGGCAAAAAAACCCATAATTTTGAAAAGTATCTTCTTCTAATTAATATGATATATGGTTGGAATTTATTTAATGCATTAATAAATGACAAAGCCTATTTAATTCAAGAATAAATGACAAAGCCTATTTAATTCAATAATAAATGACAAAGGCTATTTAATTCAATAATAAATGACATAGCCTATTTAATTCAATAATAAATGACAAAGCTTATTTAATTCAATAATAAATGACAAAGCCTATTTAATTCAATAATAAATGACAAAGCCTATTTAATTCAATAATAAATGGTAAAGCCCATTTAATTCGATAATAAATGGTAAAGCCCATTTAATTCGATAATAAATGGTAAAGCCTATTTAATTCAATAATAAATGTGAATGCCTATTTAATTCAATAATAAATGTGAATGCCTATTTAATTCAATAATAAATGACAAAGCCTATTTAATTCTATAATAAATGTGAATGCCTATTTAATTCAATAATAAATGACAAAGCTTATTTAATTCAATAATAAATGACAAAGCTTATTTAATTCAATAATAAATGACAAAGCCTATTTAATTCAATAATAAATGGTAAAGACTGTTTAATTCACTAATAAATGGTAAAGTCTATTTAATTCGATAATAAATGACAAAGCCTATTTAATACAATAATAAATGTCAAAACCTATTTAATTCAATAATAAAATAAAAATCAACATTTCCCAGTATCTATACAGAGAGTTACAAATTTCATAGTTAAAATAATTATTTGAGTTTATGTATATTGAAGACAAAAATTCCTTCTTAATGCTATAATATAATGGGAGAAGCGCTTATTATTTGTATATTTGTTAAATTATAATGATTTGATGTTGTGGTTTGTGTGACATTCCGTTAATCAGTGAAGGTCAGGCCTCCCGCTGTGGCTCACAGAGTGAATATGAATGAGAACGGAAGTGAAAGCACGCGTGGAAACGATAGCGATTAGATAAAGGCGAACCTTTATCGATACTCGCCCAATGTCATCCTCCTCTGGTGATATTCTCGAAATAGAACTCGGTCCTTGTTTTGCTCCAAATTCGGTTATCGCTCTCAAGCGATGTTGACATTTAGAAGTGTGTCGTTACTGAGCGACTACGTTTTTTTTAGTATCACATATATGACTTACAACCACAATTTCAGTTAAAGTCATGTAAGGATTCCTATAATTTAAATAAACCTCAAAGTTTATTATTTGTTTAAAGGAATGCAATTAATTATTAACTATTAATATTAAAAAATTGCTTACATTTCAAAGATTATATTTTAGATGTTAGTAATTTTTTACTTATGCACATTTTAGGGCATGTATAATTTTATTTAGGGCATGTATAATCCGTTATTATAATAATATATGAAAATTCAATTTCGTCCACTTCTAGTATCAAATCAAATGAAAAAATAAAAGTAAAGTTTTGTTTTTTTTAATTTTGTTTTAATGCTAATTTTTTTCTCTTTCATACAGTATGTTTAATTAAATCCTAAATAAAATTCACATAAAATAAAGTGACAGAATAAAAATCCTGTAGTTCATTCATCGTGATATCCTATTCCTTTGGCAATTTGATAGCCAATTGGGTAGCTCTCTGGCCTTTGGTACCACAGGCTTCAGATTCGAATCCTGGTGGTGTCATGGATGTTTGTTAATGTTTCGGAATCCACGTTAAATTGTAGGTCTCTGTCTAATTAACCCAAAATGTTCAAAAAATGACAGTAGATCGACAACCCATACCAAACTAAACCAATTCCCAAGAATCAAGATCAAACATTTTCCGATGCTTTAAAAACAAATCATAGTTAAGCCATTCATACATATTAAAGTATAATAAATTGCTGTAAATTATAAATCTTATTTCTTTAATGTCAAAACTTTTTATATCAAATTTATATTTCTTAAAAAAATTATTTTAATAAAATGACCCCAATACATGCTGGAATCGAAATTCTAATACGTTAGTCATCATTAAAAAATATCAAGATTCTAGATATTAATTTTGAATGCAAACCAAAACTCTTTCTAGCATTGTCAACTTCAGAGTTGAAATTTTTATTTTATTCATTACAACTGTAAATAGTTTTTTTCTTTCTCCTCTCAAGCATAGCTTTTTAAGAAATCCGATCTTCCCAACGGCTCATAAGCAATTAGCAGAAGGTCAAAGTTTGAAACTGAAAGAACTCGGTGAGATGTATGGTTTTTTTTTTTTATTAATATTATTACTCGCTGCTTTGGCGAGTAAACCAATAGCTCGGCATCCCTATCGTGTTACGGCGACGCTCGTTATGGAGAGAGGCGTCTAGAGATACTCGGCTGTTCACAAACCGTAAAGCGAAGAGGTTACGAACAGACTCAACGGATTTTCAACGTGCATACGAATCGTACGCTGGATCACGTGAGAGTCTTTCCTTTTTTGAAAACATTGTGCATGACGCTCTTCTATCTGTTCGATGCAGAATAAAACAAAAAATAATAACAATCCTCTGACAGATTTAAATTCTGAGGATTTTAATCTATTCAACAATTTGCGGTATAGAAATATTGTACATATAGTGCGGAGCTGCTATAATGTGGTTCAATATAACGTAGAATTCAATATAATTCAGAAGGGTGTCCTCTCATGACCCCACCCCACAAAAAAATAAAACTGTTATATATTTTTTCTCAATTGCGTCAAAGACTTGGTCGTATTCGCCATGTCCTTGTGAGCAGCCCAAATTGGTCTGCACCGACGAACGCTGTTACTCATTTAGCACTACCCAGTGGACATATGTAGCTTGAAGATGTGCCACGGACGCGAGTAACACTACCCTCACAATGCTCTACGGTCATATTGCCATACGGTTTAAAGTGTATTCCGAACCACTACAAAAAAACTAGATGCATCTTCGAGACTGGAACTCTGTGGCACCGAACGCTAGAGAACTAGTCACTCAGCCATCAGGCTCCACACTGTTATATAAAAAAGTTATACATTTTAGTAGTTATACAGAAAAAAATTATTACATATGAATTTAGAAATATATATTATACTTTTTCAAATAATTTTACGATCTATGTGTTAGGTTACATACATTCAGATGTATGCTGCCCGACTCGTGGATCAGTGTTAATGTGCCGCTGGTGAGCATTAGGGCTGAGGTTCAATCTGCTGGAGGCTTTGTTGTAGAAATTGTTTCAAAACACGAGGAAACTCGAAACGCGCGTTTGGGATGTTCAGCATCTTGCCTCGTTAGTCAGACTACCTGGTGAGAGTTTTACGAGTTTTCTCTCATACGATACGCAAATGAAGGTATTCCCTTAAAAATGATGGCGCTGCCCTCCTTCTTCAGCGACTCGGAGCCAAGTCGAACTTCTACCTATGGCTGCTCCACCAGAACAGAAGCCGCCCTCTTCCGTGAGGGATGCGCCTACAACTACAGAAAAGACTTTTAATATCACATACGAATTTGGTAATAAATCTTCTACTTTTTCAAGTAATTCTAAAATCTAGGTCTTAAGTTATGTACAGTCAAATGTATCATGTTAATGTATTGGTTGCAACGAAAGAGTTGTCTATTTTCCCTCAATTGAAATAAAACTGAAAACAAAATCAAAAAATATATTTATTTATTTATCAATATACTTGCCGTTCTTTTCAGTGGTTTCGGTATCTTTTTTAATAAAATTCCTTCTGTATGGCTTTGAGAAAAAAAAATCTGATTTCACTTAACCTCTTCTCTTGAAATTAGCCAAAGTCCTACAAGAAATTCTGTAAGCTTTTAAAAATATGGTAATCTGTGGAGAGTAGGACTGACAACCCTACCCCATAAAAAGAAAATATCTCCTGTCTCGAAATCTGCCAGTAGTAAGACGGCTTTGGCCTACCATGGGGCGGTTGCACCAATGAGGAGGGAAGGATTTGCTCAAGAATTTGGAACGGATTAAGGGCATACACCAAGATAGGACTGTATGCCATTTGATAACTTTATACAGCTTCATTATATCATTTAGTCATCTTATAAAGCTTTATAGTAAACAGTCGTAGTAATATAATTTTTTTTTTTTTTTTTTTTTTGCAAATTATGTTCTGTTTCTGTAAGACATGTAAATTTTTTTAATATTCTAACAGTTACTGGTTTTTTTTTTTTTAACATTAACCTCAAGGTACACTAATTATTTTGTTTAGTATGGTACACTTATTATTTGTTTATTATGTCACACTTATTATTTTGTACACTGAGGCACACTTATTATTTTGTTGACTATAGTACACTTATTATTTTGTTTATTATGGTACACTTATTATTTGTCTTTGACGTGTCTGCAGGTCAGCGCGAGTTCGACAACCAGACGGACCCCGAGGTCAGTGACTTCCGTCAGCAGATGCAGCAGTTCGGCGAGAGCGTGTGCGCGGCGCTGGGACCTGCCACCTGGGAGCAGCGGGTGATGCGCCAGTACCCTTTAGCCCTGGAGTCCAATCCCGAGCTGCCCAATTACCTGAACGACAAGCTACTCGAGGGGAAACTGATGGTCAGCGTCGAGTACAAGGCCTCGGAGGTAAGATCTAATCCTTACAAACGCTGAATCATCCACTATTCAACATTAACATAAAATTCTGTCCACTTTAGAATGACACGAATGCTATTTAAATTGGTTTCAGTATGGGCGGAAGATGCGAAACATGCCATAACACTTGCTAGTAAATGATGATTTGGAGAGTTTTTGAGTCACACTGAAACGCATGAAAAACATGTCCGCAAGTGATGCTTGAATCTCACGCATTCAAATGTGGACGGAGCTTTAAAATAATATATGTGATGATTGGAAGTTGACTCCGTGAAGCTTATTAATTACTTTACAAAAGAATCATCACTTCGGTAATGTTTCTGCCATAGAGTAGCCTTATGTTATTCAATCTTCGGTGTCTTTGGTACCATTATGACTTTTGGTAGATATTGGATAAACTGTGTTGTAAATTCAAGAAGTCACGTTTATACTTAAATGCACGAGCTACAACCCCCACTTGCTAATTTTCTTCAATAGTCTGGTTTTTTTCATTTTGGATAGAAACGGAAACTTATATAAAATTGTTTGAAGGCTTTTTAATCTCAAATAAAATTTTCGTTACGACTGCTGTCGTTTTTTGGTCAAGTTTCAAACGATTTCAGCCTTTCAAAAGGAAACTGGGAGCTCTCTCGTAAGGAGATATAAAGTTTTTTTTGCATTCAAATTGCAGCATTCGGTACACTGGAACTTTTGGGCGAATGCTTCAAATGCAGACGCGGCTTAAAGGTTCGCATCCCCTTCTAACGGAAGGAATTTCCAATCTGAAGGTTTTCAATCTGCCCATCCTCAAGGAGACTTTCAGTTCAACTCACTTGCTGAGCTTCGAAACTGATCATTCAAAAGCATAGTAATTCTTGTTTTATTGCATTACACCGTATTAAATATAGGTATAAAATAGTTCATTCCCTTGCATATCAGTCATAATCATTGTTTTTCATATCTTTATTCTTATGTGTACTTTCTTATCTTTATGCCGGTTATTTTGCTATCAAATTTTTATTTATTTCGTTTATGTTTCTCAAGCTTATGAAAAAAATTATAATAATTTCATTTAAAATTGAATCAGTTTTATAAAAAAGAGTTGTTTTATTTTCGAGATTGTTTGTATCGTTGGTTTATTGAGCCGTCGACAAAACATAAAATCTGAATAAAATAGCACTTAAATAAGAATTCTTAATCTTATGAGAATAGTAGCTGTTTTTTTTTTTTTTGTTAACATTAATTATGTAATTTTGTATTTAGTTTTTTATCTTAGAAGGACTCATAAGTTTAGATTTTACTAAGGCATTTACATCTGCAAGAGAATTAGGAATAGCAGTCTGATCCAAAGCCAAAGAATCTGCAATTTCATTAAATTCCAAATCCACATGAGCAGGAATCCATTATAGGATACTCATTCTGCACAAGCAGTAGATTTGTTCTAAAAGATATACTGTTCATGATCATGTGATTATATCATGGTATTCGATAACTTTTTGACTTTATTCAGACATTTTCATTTAACTTAACAGTTCATAAATTAGGAAATTAAATATTAAATAAAAACTAAATCTTGCAACTGAAAAATAAATTATGTTATGTAATTATTTAAGAAAAATTCCGCTAGTCTCACCACGAAAAAAAGAAATCGATCTTAAGAACTTACGTTTTTCAATAATGCCTTCAAGACTTTCATCATCTTCAAAGTTGCTGAGAGACTTGAATTTTATTCAAGTAACTGAACAACCATCATTTTTAATGTAAACATACGATTCCTTCTTAGGCATTTGCATCTGCAAAGGAAGTAGGAATGGTACATTCAGACTTCTGGCATTCTTCTCCAAAGAATCTGCAATTTCATTAAATTCCAAATCCACATGAACAGGGATCCATTTTAGGATACACATTCTGGGCAAGCAGTGGATTTGTTCTAAAACAGATATAATATTCAAGATCATTTTATCTGATTATATAATTGTATTCGATATCCTTTCGACAATATTCAGACATTTTTATTTATAATCGTTGCATAAGTTAAGGTAATATTAAATATAAACTAAACCTTGAAACTGAAAAATTAATTATTTAAGAACAATTTCGCTCTATATTAAGAACTATCTCTATATTAATATTAAGAACAATTTTTAGTCTCATCATGAAAAAAAAAAAAAAAGAAATCGATCTTAAGAAAACGTTTTTACGTTTCTTCTTTTACGTTTCTCAATAATTCCTTCAAAACTTTCATCGTCTTCAAAGTTGCTGAGTGACTTGAATTTTATTCAAGCAACTTAACAACCATCCTTTTTTTCTTAACACTTTATCTTAATACTTTAATCAAACATTCGATCGAAAGTCTTATTAAAGTTCGTGCGAAGTTCATGTTCTTAAAGAACTTCATCAAAAGATTTTCAAAAAAAAAAAAGAAAGAAAGTAAAGGAATGACTGCTTTCTAAGTATTGATTTTATTCAAGGAATGGGCAAAGTAAACATTTGAACAGCAATCACACTCTTGCTAAAAATAAATAAACCTCCCAGCAAAATTAAAACGAAAATAATCTTTTATCTAGTCCGTGAAGATTAGAAAACGTGTCGCAATATCCCCACGATGAGATATGGAAAGGTGGATTGGTGGAACTCTTTTATCACCAAAAGAAGATGTTTCAAAAACCTTTCAACTTATTCGAGAGTTCTCCTGGTGGAGTGTTTGTTCTGTTTCGATGTGAATTTTAATTAATCTTAATTACACCTCCAAAGCGGCAAATTTTACGACCTTTTTTTCATTTTTTTCACAAAAATTTTCACGGATGTTGCTTTTTAACGAGAGTAAATTAATTAAATTAGGGGAAGAAAGGTGGCAACGGCTGAGAAGAAGAAGAAGAAAGAAAAAAAAAATCGATGACGATGATTGTTTGAGGAAAGAATAATCATTAGAGTAAAAATGCCATTGCATAATTTTCGTATTTTATGTCTTATCTTAAATTATGGTGTTTGCGTGCCATTTGCTACCTTTTATTTTTCAAAATAAAAGTCATTTAGGTAAATGTGTTTCTCCTCCCATATTATACTCGATGGCTTTAATGATGTAAGTTTTTAAAATGGCTGTTTTGGAATTCTCGACCGTCTGAATTTTGTCTTTAGCTCATTTGCTTATTTAAAAATGATTTCTTATTAAACAATGAATTATTCTCAAGTGTTGGAAATTTTCAATAAAAGTCATTTAAAACAGGGTACTTTGGAATAATAAGGCTATTCTTATTTTCTTACATGTATTGGTTGAAATATTTTTTAAATATTTCTACAACAAAAAAAATTCTTTTTGATTATGTAAATTAGAATACAATTTCAGTTACAGTTAACATAAAGAAATGTTACATTAATCTTAATTTGTCAACAAAAAGAAATTCTTTTTGATTATGTAAATTAGAATAAAGTTTCAGTTACAGTTAACCTAAATAAAGGTTTCATTAATCTTAACTTGTCAACAAAAAAAATTCTTTTTGATTTTGAAAATTAGAATATAAAATTTCAGTTATTAGAGAGTTTTTGCATACCGTACGTTAGTTACTGTAGGACGTCCGTTAGCTTTTTCTCCCTAACGCGCATGCTCATAGAAAATTATGTTTCCTATGGGCATGCGCGCTAGGGAGAAAAAGGTAACGGATGTCCTACGGTATGCAAAAACTCTCTATTGTTAACCTAAAGAAACGTTACATTAATCTTCATTTTTTTTGTGTTATAATTTAATTGGAATTAATCTACCAAATTGTTTGAATGAAGTTTTTATGTTGTGAAAGCACATCATTTATGTTTAAAGTGGAAATAAAGTAAATAAGTTTGTAAAGTTTCAAGCGTTTTTTGAGTTACATCTAGTTGCATAGGACCAGACTAGGCAAACGTACTTGAAAATTGTGCGAAGCATAGCAGCATAAAGAAGAATTTTGTTATCTTTGGTCATGGTAAAATTTATATTTATAAGTGGGTAGAGTTTTCTGAAAGCAATACGAAATTTAGTTTTGATGAACAGAAAATGATTAGTATATGGGATTGGTATACAAGTAGTTTGTAACCTTATCTTGTATAACGACCATCCCCTGTTAATCCATTTAGAATTAATAGTCCTGGATTTTCTTTAAAGAAAAGCATATTTTGCTGAATATAAGATTGGTCATGGCAAAAGTCCTTCCCTAAGAAAAAGTACTATTTAAAAGCTTAATTCCATTTACTCCAAGGAAAAGAAAATGATTGTTTTATCTTCCATATTGAAATCATTAAGTACCTCAAGCACTTTTTTTCTACTTAACTGAGGTAGACCTCAAGCAGAATCTCTGCAAGTACCTCATCAATCAGAATAATATTAAGGACAAGGTTGAATGATTAGTATATGGGATTGATATATAAGTAGTTTTTAACATTATCTTGTATAACGACCATCTCTTGTTAATCCATTTAAAATTAATAGCCCTGAATATTTTTAAAGCATATGTTGCTAAATATAAGATTCGTCGTGGCAAAATTCCTTCTCTAAGAAAAAGTGCTATTTAAAAGCTTGAATACATTGATTCCACGGAAAAGAAAAGGATTGCATTATCTTCTATATTGAAATCAATAAATGCCTACTGATTTCTACTTAACTCAGGTAGACCTCAAGCAGAAACTCAGCAAGTACTTCATCAATCAGAATATTAAGGACACGACTGAATGATTAGTATATATACCAATCCCATAAGTAGTTTGTAACCTTATATTGACCATCTCTTGTTAATCCATTTAAAATTAATAGCCCTGAATATTTTTAAAGCATATGTTGCTAAATATAAGATTCGTCGTGGCAAAATTCCTTCTCTAAGAAAAAGTGCTATTTAAAATCTTAATCCATTGACCCCCACTGAAAAGAAAAGGGGTTGCCTTATCTTCCATATTGAAATCAATAGTACTTCGAAGCACTTACTGATTTCTACTTAACTGAGGTAGACCTCAAGCAGTATCTCAGCAAGTACCTCATCAATCAGAATGATATTAAGGACAAGGCTGAATCATTAGTATATGGGATTGATATATAAGTAGTTTGTAACCTTATCTTGAATAATGACCATCCCCCATTAATCCATTTAGAATTAAAACAAAAAAAAAAGCATATGTTGTTAAATATAAGAAGCAACATTGCAAAATTCCTTATATTAGAAAAAGTGCTTTTTAAAAGCTTAATTCGATTGACCCCACGGAAAAGAAAAGGATGGTCATTTCTTCAATAGTGAGATCAGTAAGCACTTACTGATTTCTACTTAACTGAGATGGACCTCAAGCAGAATCTCAGTAAGTACCTCATCAATCAGATTATTAAAGACAAGACTGAATGATTAGTACATAATGGTATGTAAGTAGTTTGTAACATATCTCGTATAACGACCATCCCCTTTTAATCCATTTAGACTTAGTAATCCTGGATTTAAAAAAAAAGCATATGTTGCTACATATTAAGACACATCGTGCTAAAAGTTCTTCTCTAAGAGAAAGTGCTATTTAAAAGCTCAATTCTATTGACCCCCATGTAAAAGAAAAGGATTGTTTTGCCTTCCATAATAAATTTAATTACCTCAAGCACTTACTGATTTATACTTAACTGAGGTAGACCTCAAGCAGAAACTCAGCAAGTCCTTCATCAATCAAAATGATATTAAGGACAAAACTGAATGATTAGTATATATACCAATCCCATAAGTAGTTTGTAACCTTATATTGTATAAAGATCATCTCTTGTTAATCCATTTAGAATTAATAGTCCTGGATTTTTCTAGAAAAAAGCATATGTTACTAAATATAAGAGGCATCATGGCAAAATTCTTTCTCTAAGAAAAAGTGCTATTTAAAAGCTTAATTCCATTGACCCCAGAGAAAAGAAAGGGATTGTCTTATCTACCATACTGACGTGTCTGGGGTTTCAAGTTGTTACTGATCCGAGGTCACAAGAAAAAAAAATAATACAATAGGTGGAGAAACTTAATTGTTCATTTAATCGCACTTTTACTTCGAGCTGATAAAGATCTAACATTGTACTTGGAATCGCGTTGGAACTTTCTTGGCGAAGCATGCCGCTATCACGATTCTTCACAATTCGATTGTCTCATTCGTTCAGATCCAGAATTGGAATTGCATCTGCGACGGAGATTCGTTTGACTCGTTTTCGTCTCGTTCGTTGTGAGGGCTGATTAGGTCGCTGTGAACTTGGTAACCTTTTCTATCGACTTTTTCCACCATTGTTTTGAGAATAATAAGCAAAACATTAAATACAGAATAGCATTAGAAATGCCCAAGTCGTAGACATTAGTTTTTGTACTAATGCCGTGCTTATATTGAAAATGACACTCGTAAAGTGAATAATTTTAATTATGTTGTTGTTAATTATGGTGTTAGGGCGCATTTGTCCGCAAAGATTCAAAATAAGGTGAACATCTTACTTTAGAATAGTTAATTCTGTGTCTTATTCTAACTGACGATTAAATACCATTATATATATTTTTATCACCGACTTGACTTAACCATGTACTTGTCGATACATCAATTTATTAAAAATCACGACAGAGAAATCCACTCCTTGAGTTTTTCTGACGTTAAGTAAACTCACAAGTTTTACATATATACAAAATTCAGAAGGCCGAGAAAACATCAAGCAATATCAACTTGATAACAGCAAACAGTACTGCCTGAGCATATATTAGTCTTAGAGATGGACAGTATCCATGTGATTTGTTCAATTAATATGAATTATTTCATCAATGTACATTGTATGAATCGCTTATTTTAATAAGAATCATATCAGTAACTTACATCATCATCATCAGAATGGAATTAAATCTGAATCTTGTGTTCGAGTTATCAGTATAATGTTAAAATGGCGAAGTATAAGGAAATCTTTATTGTAATTAGGGACTGCAATATCAGCTCAAAAGTTCAATACCGGTATTCGGTATTTTTTAGATCTTGATACGCTTTTAATACCGGTAGTAGAAATTTTAGAAAAAGAAAACACAGGTTTTTTTTGTTTTATTTGGCAGTTTTATTAGAGAATGTAAATATCACAAAAAAATTTGTAACTTATAAATTAGAGCAGTATGTAAAGAATAGTAAAGGAACATCTTATTTATTTAAATCACAAAAAAAGTGTAAATATCACTATTCAGTCTGTGGTACTGCTACAAATTTTTGAATTGTGATCTTAAAAAAACATAATGCATCAATTGTACTATCATTAAGCCTGGAACGTAATTTTGTGCAAAAATTGTCAGCTGTGGAAAACGCTCTTTCAGCATCTACGCTAGTTGGTGGTACTGTTAGCAATGCGCGATATACTTTTTCCAAGTATTTACCTCTAAATCCCTCATCTTCAAATAAATCTAATTTTCGTCGGATTGTTTTGGATATAGCTGATTTCTGTATTGTATTTTGGTTTGTTGAAATTTTTTTAGCTGTCGCCAATTCTAATTTTTGTTCAAGAGATAATTCCTTTTCACTATCGACATTAGTGTCATCATAATCTTCGATAACTGTATCGAATTCTTCGGAATGTGGATAGGTTTGCGGGTAAAAAATTTTAAGAAAATTTACTATAAACTTGAACAAATTTGAATTGGTTACTCTCTTTTCTAGAATTCACAGATAAGAATAAATATTTCACAGATAAGAATTCTAAATTTCTAGTAAATACCGAGCAAACGGTATTTAAACTCGTGAATACCGGTATTATAAAATTGTACAAATGGCTCAAAATACTGATATTCGGTATCCCGGTATTGCAATCCCTAATTGTAATATAAATATTTTGATGACAGTCTTTTTGAAAACTTATTCTAACGATATGAAAGGATCCTAAATATCTAATTCTAAAAAAAGATTGCATTTGGAAGTAAGATTTAACTGAAGATAGTAAGTGTACTCGCAATTCCTTCCTCCAAAAAAAACCTAAGTCATTTCCCTTTGACGACACTATAATTACCAACTGCGACTGTCTTTAAATATTTGCATTTTTTTTATTTACGTATTGTCTTTACCGATGCATGCCAATTATTAGTTTAAATGTGTTACGTTCTTCCAAAAATTAAAATTTGCATTTATTAATGAATCGGGAAGGAAAACACATAGTCAGCAAATAATATTTAATAAAGAAGATTGAATGTCAAAGACGAACTTCAAAATAAGTAACCTAATCAAACATCCTGCAGTAAAATTACCAATAATGCAGTTTAAATTCAATATGTTCTTGAGTTGGAATCATAAATAGCACGTTTGTAAATTCGATGTTAATTAAAATGTTAATTAAATTCTTACTCTTATGATAGTGTTTTCTATGCAGTGTATCCTAAAATTCACTAGAATTAGGCTGATATTTCAATATTTTTATATCATCAAACATATTATTTGACCTTCTTAGCTGAATTCTGATTGGAGATATACTTTTTTTGCAAACAATATTTTTCGAGGGACCTAATTTTTAAAAATTTATTTAAATAAAATCACATCTTGCTCGAATTTTGGGACACCGTTTATTTAGAAAGTTTTGTAAAACGTTGGTGGCATAATATTTTGTAATTTTTTTTTTTTTTTACTTGGTTTCTTGTTATTTCTAAATTGCAATTCAGACAATTTTTTGTATCCAAAATAGGCGATAGATGGCGCCATGAGTAGTCATTTTGTTCTTCGCATTCATCCTTCATTTGAAATATTAAAATTTCTAATTTGGCAAAGATTTATTAGTATCTATCCATAAAAGGCATCAGGTTCGAATTCTGGTTGTGGTATGAATGTTTGTTAATAGTTCGCAACATCCATACCACAGCCAGCCTGGTCTGATTAATCTAAAGTGTGCAAAACCAAACTAAACTGCTCTGTGATATTATTAAAATAATTTATATGAAATACATATATTTTTGGGCAAAACAATTTCATTGCATTACAAAGTCTTACATAAATTTTTACATTCAATATGTAATCTTTCCTAAATAACGATTGAATTTAAGTATTGAAAAATTAATCTTAATATTAAAGAAATCGGTAAAGAAAACTGAGAAAGTAATGTTTGACTTCCAAGCGTAAATTAGATGTAAAAGATCGAATGTAAGTTTAATGTGAAGTGCAAAAAAAATTTATCGATAATATATTATTCATTTAATATATGGATGTAGTAAAGTTGATGAGCTAAGTAATGAAAATGCTAATAAGTTTCGTTTTAGCTTTATATCTAAAGATGATCATGGAAATTAAACAAATTATTTCTCTGATTGTACAGTAATAAAAATAAATAATAAGTGGGCTGAAAAGTTCGTAGGCTGACGAATTAATTACTTTGTTATTACAAAAATTATTTTGTGGACTTTTTTGATGTTTTCGTCGGTAACAGCCTCTTTGGGGCGTCCACTGCGTGCATCGTCCTCGGTGCTCATTTCGCCTCGTTTAAATTTAGCAAACCCCTTCTCTACGGTTGATTTTCCTGATGCAAAGTCCGAATAATGTTTATCAACCCAAGCCTTGGCTTCAATAGTTTTTTTTTTCGCTAAAAAGCAATGCTTTATTAACACACGAAATTCCTTTTTATCCATTTTTTCAAACTAATAAAAGTTGCTTCACTAAAAATGCTATAACTCACATACTAATAATGCAACAGCTGTCAAATTTATACACGTGTCTTTTGAAGGTTAGGGCTAACTAAAAATCATATGGATTTCATACTAGTAGCGCCATCTATGTGTCAGCCTACAAACTTTTCAGCCCACCTGTTAGGACATCTTTAATAACTTTCGCAATTAATCTGCCAAAGGTAGTATATCCCAAAAGGCATCTCAACTGTTAATGCGAAACGCTTACATATACTGTTATATTTTCCATTGAGTATTCTTGCCTTAAGAATGTGATAACGCACGTCATCAATAAATGAAATCTAAGTTTTACTGCACGCTAATTACGCGCTTTACCAATAAACTACTAGTTATAACCCAGCGTGTGTAGTATAATTGCATGAACTCATATAGGCGCAAGTATATATTTATCCTTATGCGTATTAAGGATGAATAAAATGTGTAATTAAAAATACATTGTATTTGACATTGTATAAAATACAATGTGAACCTGCATTGTATTTTTTATCATGTGTGAGAATGATGTTGTACTGGTTAGAGGTAAATGGCGTATCCAAAAAAGTGAAGATTAAGAGTTATAAGTTATTATTTAAAACAGATTAATCTCTTGGCTCAATATGAGAAACTTTCTTTTCAGAAACTTCTCTTATTGTAGATTATTACGGAGATCCTTGACCGCGTAGCGACCACTAGCTTCTTCATTGTAAAATGTTGGAACATAGCGGTGATCTCATGCCCTTTGAGTTAATAAGAAAAATGGATAATTAAATGCCCTTTTTTAAAAAAAGAATTATTTATTTAATAAAATTACAAATTGAAAAATAACAAACATTTCAAAAATGTATATGTTGATAAAATCAGTTACATGTAATCAAAATAAATAAATAAATAAAACAGAATGAGCAAAGGTCAAATTAGGAGAAAAAAATAGCTTAGGAGGACTTCAGAAACTTTTAGTTAAATTAAGCAATGATTTTCACGTGATTTTAGTTATGTGTGTTTTAAAACTAACAGGAAATATGTGTTGCTAAATATAACGATTGGTCAACATTAAGTAACGTGTTCTGTTGTTCATTTTGAATTGTCATATTCTACCCACTGTTTTATTGTGTTGTATTTTATACGCCTGGCAATGTGTAGAAGAGCCTATAAACATTGATTTTAAGAGGGCTAGTATATATGATGATGATTCAAAAAGAAACTTCGTATTTGTTTCTTTATATCCATTAAGCCTTAACTCTCCTTATAACTAACCTTGGAAATCTGCCCACAGACATGTTTTTACACATAAAGACAAAGGCATACACCAGAATTCTGCACCTCCTTTGTTTATTTATTTATTTTGGAGGCGGGATGATTGTACAAAGGCAAATATTTTTGGTGATTAAATACACAGTCCAGTAAGTATCCAGTAGGTATCCAGTAGGTATCCAGTATAAAGGATGTCCTAGGGCATCGGAAAGCATTTCAATCGTTGGCATAATGCAGAAACGTAGCGATTTATCCGACGTCCAAAAGGGCATGATTATTGGTTTTCGCGCCAAGGGTGGAAACATTTCGGAAACAGCTAATTTTGTGAACTGTTCGCATGCCGCCGTGGTAAAAGTATACCGTGCATGGCAAAATGGTCCTATTCAAAATCAGCGGCGTGGCACATGTGGTGCACCACGGGCTTTAGATGACAGAGGCGAACGAAGGCTACGGAGATGCGTTCCGGCGAATAGACGTGCAACTGTTGAGCAACTGACCGCACAGATGAACCAAGGGGCTACCAAGATGAGTTTACCGTATTCCCCTGGCCAGCACACTCGCCGGATTTAAACCCAATCGAGAATCTGTGGGACCACCTCGATCGGGTTGCTCGCGCCATGGATCCCCAACTGCGTAGTCTAGCGCAGCTGGCCACGGTACTGGAGTCGTTAGGGTTCAACATCCCAGGGAACACCTTCAGAAACCTAATTGACTCTCTTCCTGAACGTCTCGCAACGGTCCGCTCTGCCAAAGGTGGTTATTCTGGCTCTTGACACATTAATGTGACTGGACTGTGTAATTCTGTCTAGATATATTCACATTAACAATGTTGTCGCCATAAAAGGAAGAAACTTTAAAGAGGCATTATTTTCTTCTCATGTTTCAGTCTACGTTCAAGTTCTATGTCCCGCCATCCTACAATGCCAAAGAGTTGGTGAGTCTGTTAGTGAAGAAGAAGGGACCCAGCATCGGTCTGGACAGTGAATACATGAACAATTTCCTCCTCAAGATCTGTGGGGTAGAGGAGTTTCTCATCGGACCCTACCCCATCTCACAATACAAGGTATGCTCTCTCTCTCTTTCACAAATAACAAATAATGTAAAAAAAAATGTTTTTAAAGTCAATTCCCACTTTTTTTTCACTATATTGCAGAAAATCCTTTATAAATAATTTTCATTCATTTTTTTAAGTTTATCTGGCGCCATCTATTGGTAGATATATGCAACTTAAATCTAAAAACAACTAAAATTAATTAAATAAATTTAATTACTGAATTAATATTTGAAAAAACTGCATTAACATCAAGTGTCATCCACTACAAGTTCAAAAAGATTGTATTTGAACTTGAGCGGATGAATAAAAAGTATTTTATGAACGATTGAAAATTTAAACAAGATATATATAGGGAGAGTGTGAGCTAATAGAAGGAATTGAAAAATAGCTTACCAAATACATTTAAAAGGCCTTATAAAAGGCTTTGACAGTTGTGAAAAAAAAACCGTACTTTAAAAAAATATTTTCAAAGTACAGAAGATGGGCACAAAGTGTGTGTAAAAACATTTGAAAGAAGATTTCAATTATTTTTTTATATATCTTACTTGCATTAATGTTATGGCAATGGTGTCCAACTTTTTTAGTTCATGAGTGAATTTTTAAAATTATTTTTAGTTAAGATGCACCATACAAATTTATACTACTTTTTAAGGCCTTTTAAAATGTAGTATTATGGAAAATAATTATCAATAAAAATTTTATATATATATTACAAATTAGGCATTGATATGCAAATTGGTTTTTATTTTGCTGAGCTTGTAATGTTCAGAATTACATCGGTTACAGTTAATATAAGATAATTTTTGTTTTTTTAATTGGTGAATTGCACCGTATATTGCAGGATATTAATTATATCTGAGATATCTAAGAGAGATGAATTTCATTTCTAATAAAAAAATTGAGTTTGAGAAGAATAAATTTTGTATATTTCTAGATATTATCAAAACTTTTGTTTAGCAAGAGAAGGATTCATAAATAGAAGTATACTGTCCCTCCTTTGTAAAAAAACGTTAAAGTACTCTTTCAACAATTAGGTTCACTGTGTACTTTTAAATATGAAAATTGACTTAAATCTCTTCTGGGTGTAAATTCTCTGCCAGCAAATTTCGAGTATTTTCTTTCAATTTCCAAAATCTAGTCCAGCGACCTGCTGGGCCAATTGGATAGCACTTTGGTATCACAGATTTCAGACTCGAATCCTGGCGGTGGCATGGATGTGGTTCGGAATCCCCGTTAAACTGTAGGCCCCGTTCTAATTAGCCTAAAGTGTACAAAAAATGACCGCAGAGTGACAAACCAAACTAAAATCTAGTCAATCTATTGTTAAAAACTCTCTAATAGAGAGTTTTTGCCTACCGTATTTTGGATGTCCATTATTTTTTTTCTCCCTAGCGCGCATGCTCATAGGAAATTGCGCTTGTGTATCTGTAATAATGTTTCTTATGAGCATGCGCGCTAGGGAGAAAAAAAATAACGGACGTCCAAAATACGGTATGCAAAAACTCTCTATTAAGTAAGTGATGATACTTGTCAGCATTTTCCAGTTCATTTAATGTAAGATCCAAAAATGTGCAACTATCAAGTTTTAACAAAGATTTGTCTGTTTTTTTGATTGAAAAAATATAAAACATAGCCAAATATATTTAGTATATACACTCAAGAGCCAAAACATTATGACCACCTGTCAATAACGAGTTGGCCCACCTTTGGCGCGCAACATAGCTTCAACCCGCCAACTCCGTCCTTAGTAGATGGCCGGAGACAGATTGTACCAGATGTTTAAGCAACGGTCACGCAAATCCGAGATATTGTGAATTGGTGGCCTTTGAACTCTGAGCTGCCGTCCCAGGACATCTCAAATGTGTTCTATCGGATTGACATCCGATAAGTTAGGCGGCCAGGGCATTAACTGGAATTCAGCATCATGTTCCTGGAACCACTCCAACACAATTTTAGCCTTGTGACAAGGGCCGTTGTCCTGTTGGAACATTCCATTTCCAGCTGGAAAAACAGAGGTCATGTAAGGGTGCAACTGGTCCGCAATGATGTTCAGATACCCTGTAGCATTCATGGTCTGCTCTACCACAACCACGGATCCCAGAGATGCCCAAGAGAACGTCCCCCAAAGCATAATACCGCCACCACCGGCCTGTCTATGACCTACTGTACATTGAGGGAGCAACTGTTCGCCTGGATGACGGCATATCCTGACACGGCCATCGACGTGATGAATAACAAACCGTGATTCATCTGACCAGGCAACTCTCTCCCACTGATCCATGGACCAGTCACGATGTTCCCGGGCCCAGCGCAGACGCAGCTGGCGATGACGCTTGGTCAGCAAAGGCACACGAATGGGACGTTGGCTGCGTAGCCCCATATCCAACAGTGTCCGCTGAACAGTGTGCTCCGATACTATTCTACTTGACCCTGCATTGTATTGGGCTGTCAGCTGAGCCACTGTCTGGCTCCGGTTTTGCTTCACCATGCGAGACAGTCTCCGACGACCTTTTTCTTTGACAGCGTGTGGACGTCCAACACCATGTCGTCTACTACTGGTTTCACCGTCATTCATCCACTTTGCATAAGTACTAACAACTGTAGATCGCGAACAACCCACGAGTCGTGCAGTTCCGGAAATACTTGTTCCGAGCCTTCGAGCCATTACAATCTGCCCTCTATCAAAGTCGCTTAGATCCGCAGCCTTTCCCATCACACACAGAAGTAAGTGAAAGAATGATTCTTCAGACTCTCCAGCAGCAGTTAAATACCACTTCCACCTGATCACGTGCCTTCCACGTCATCCAGGCGAGTTCATTGCAAAATGTAGGGGTGGTCATAATGTTTTGGCTCTTGAGTGTATATATATTTGATCATCAACATAGTCGCCATTCTATAATGACCTGTTCCCAACAATTTTTGAAAAAATAATCTAGCTTTCTTTCTAACATTTCTTTTGAAATTAATCTCCAGTTCTACAGAATTATTATGTAAGCTTCTAAACAGATGGTAATCTAACCATTAATTCGTCGAACATAAAAATTCATAAAAGATTAATTTCTTCACAAATCTTATCTCGTATTATGAATTTTATTGCTGCATAACACGCTAATACATTATCGTGCACTCTATTATTAGCCAAATTGCTACATCTGCTACCATTTATAGTTCAGAGATGAATAACTTTTCCAACCTTTTATTACTTATTCTTTTCAATTGTCTTAATACAACAACATTCGCAATCGCCTTTCTTGGTTATTGGGTTTCGAAATTGTCAAAAGATGACTACGATCGACTTAGGAAAGTCTCACTCTTCAATTACATCTTTAACTTCTCTACTTCTCCACTCACGTGCTTCTACTAAACGTTCCTTAATAAATTTAACTTTTTTTCAATTCCTTCTATTAGCTCGCACTCTCCCTCTATATATCTTGTTCAATTCCTTCTATTAGTTCGCACTCTCCCTCTATATATCTTGTTCAATTCCTTCTATTAGCTCGCACTCTCCCTATATATGTCTTGTTCAAATTTTCAATCATTCATAAAATACTTTTTATTCCTCCACTCAATTTCAAAGACATTTTTTTTTGAACTTGTAGTGGATGACACTTGATGTTAATACAGTTTTTTCAAATATTAATTCCTTAATTAAATTTAATTAATTAATTTTAGTTTTTTTTAGATTTAAGTTGCATAGATATATATCAATAGATGGCGCCAGATAAACTTAAAAAAATGAAATAAAATTATTTATAAAGGACTTTCTGCAATAGAGTGAAAAAAAAAGTAGGAATTGACTTTAAAAACATTTTTTTTTTATATTACTTGTTTAATTGACTTCAAAACTATATAAAAAAAGGAAATATCTTATCCCCATGCATAACGGTATTGATGCGAAAGCGAGAAATGTCTTCCTAAATTGTATGTTAAATGACATTTCACTGTTTCTAGAAATGCTTAAGTTACTATTTTGAGTTATGAAGGAAAAGGAAATCTTTTTAAAATCATGTTTGTTTTTTCCAGTACATTCGAGAGTGCTTGGCCAGTGACAAGACTCCAGAACTGATTCTAGTCACAACCGAAATGGTATATTGTAAGTCATCTTCTTTAAAAGTTTTCCCACATAATTCGTGTTCAGTTTGTTTCTAATGCTACTACTGATTTTATAACCATTAAGTTTGTATCGTTTCATGATCATTTATCAGCCTACATACACTCAAAATGCATGAGGAAAATACATATACATCATACCTTACGTACTAACTAAGACAATGGCGTTTACTTTTCTAAATTGCGTATGAGTTTCTGTTTAAAATCGTGTTATAAAATGAAGATGACTGATTTAAAATACTGGACGGACCATAAAGTCCAGATCCTTAGTTGACATAGGCCTATTATAAAATATGGTAAGGATTAAAAGGATAAGTATAAAGAAAATTATTTCTCGAATATAAAATTAATTTGTGGTATAATCTCGCAATTAATATGTAAATTGGAGATGCTTGTATTTTTCTTCAAATTTGTGAGCAAATTAGATTACAAAAAAAAACCGCTTTTCTAAATCGAAACGATTGTCAACATTTTAATAATTCACACAAGCAATTCAAAATTTTGAAGTTTAAGACAAGAGGAAATCAAATATTGTAAAAGTCTTCTGATGTATAGTTTTCACAATAAATAAATACATAAAACAGTGTTTAATTAGTAAATAGTACTGTATACTGTAAGTTGAATGAATGCATCATATCTCCCACCAAAATTTGAATCTCTACACAAAATCAGACATTTTTTTTTCTTACATTTGTAGGCTGTTGGGAAATCTTGTTATCAGAACCTAAAGTAAAATTTAATAGGTTACAAAATGTAAACTATAGCACACTCATCAATTTTTGGAATGGGGTCGTTTTCAACAACTTCTCTCCCCGCAGTAGAATTCTACGCAAAGGAAATCCGCTGGGAGGAGCGACAGCGGAGCCTGTCCACCGCCAGCGAGACGTCCAGCCCTGAGCAGGACAAGATGTCCACATGGTCCGTGAGCGAGCCCTTCACCATCAAAATCCGCACCATCCACAGGCTCAACTACGACAGCAAGATCAAGGTGACTCCTTTTCTTTTCTATGCATCTCTAGTATGTAGGGCTATTTAGCTCGCTACCACATACATTAGTGGGCCTCATGTAGACCATGAAGAGCCCACCGACGGATTATGAGGAGCTTTAAATGTTCATTAATTGTATTATGGGTAACTATTTCGCATTTGATGTGTCATACCTGAATACTCAACAGGCACCCTGGCGACCTGATGGTCAATTGGCCTGTGTCCTTTGGTACCACAGGCTTCAGGTTCGAATCCTGGGGATAAAATAAAATCAAGTTCAAATATTTTTTCTGTTTTTGAATATAGTGTCCGCTTAAAATCAATTTCTTTTTGACATGTAGTCATATTTCATTTATTCCCCGTGTTCTTTCAATGTATCATTAAAAGATATCAGGGGACAAAATAAAACCAAGATCAAATATTTTTTTCGGTTTTTGAATAACCCTCTAATTTATAAACTGGCTCCGTAAAACCAGTTTCTGTTTGCCATGATGATAAATGGTATTTCCAACTCTCCATCTGGAAAATCATTTACTGAGTTATGTCACCTAATCCTTTGTACCAATTTTAGGTTGCAGTGCAGTGCGGCCTGTATTACGCTGAGGAGAGACTGTGCAATCGAGTGTATCACACCTCTGAGAAGATACTGGAGGAGGGCGGCTACTGCTCGTGGGACGAGACCATTTGCTTTGACCTGGAGGTGTGCAATCTGCCTCGCATGGCCAAGCTGTGCCTGGTGGTCTACGAGACCAGCACCACACAAAAGAACAGCAGGTTCAGAAAGTGCCAGGTACAGCCACTTGCTAATCAGTTGATATGATTACTGTTACAATTTTGTTAATTTATGACATGCAGCATCTGCTAATAAAGTCTGTTTTGCATTTGCAATAAAGGAATTTTAGGCTAATATCGGCATTCCACACTTGAAAACATATAAATTGTAAAATAATTGCTATTGTTGTTGCGTAGCCCCCTGATTTAGGACCCTAAAACAGGACCAAAAGACCATGCAACGTTAATAAATCAAAAGTAATCTCTTCTTCATTCAACAACTGCCTGATGACCAATTCACTAGTTCTTTGGCCTTTGGTACCACAAGCGTCAGGTTAAAATCCTGGCGGTGGCATGAATGTTTATTAGTGGTTCGTAATTCACTTTAAATTGTAGGCCCCGGTCTAATTAGCCCAAAGTGTGCTCAAAATTACTGTAGAGCGGAAAACCAAACCTCATTCAATAGTTACCAAAATGAGTCACCAATGCAATCAATGATATGAGATGAAGAAGAGTTGGCTTAGCAGTGGCAATAGCATAACTCTTCACATTGAGTAAGTGAAGTTTAAGTTTCAATGGAAGTCTTCACATAAGTCTTCCATTGAAAGTTAAACTTCTTATGGGGCCAATCATTAGCCTAGATAAGGGAGTCTGAGCAAATCTTGGGCAAGTTGCATTACAAGGACAATCCAGGTTACTTGGCGGCATGCCAGTCATGCTTGGGTGGAATTTCCCAATTTATATTTACTTTGGCCAGATTCAGGAAATGCAATTCAAAATCTCGTAGATATTATAGCAAGTGCAAAAAAGCAGTGCAAAGTTCTCTAACTTCCCCAGCAAGCAAATCAGCAATTTCGTCTCCATAAATACTTACATGGGATGGAATCCACTGCAAACGCACAGAGCCGCCCTGAGTTAAGGCAGCCAAATTGGCAATGATATCCTCCCCCAACTTATCCCCAGTTTTTGCTATCAGTTAAAATTCACATATCAGGTACATCAGATTCCAAAATGGAGGCTCGAAGTCTCTCTTACAGCGATGTGTTCTGAGCGAAAAACTGAAAGATAATCGTAATGTTCACTATACTCGTAGAAATAAAACAAAATTTTCGAAAAAGAAATATCATAGGTGATATTGTAGCGGAAATGGTATAGTATGGTTTTTTATGGTATTTTTAATCACAACATTTAGAATTATTTAAAAAATTAGTCGAAATATAACTTGCTGTATCTAGAAATGATAAATAAAAAAGATTGTTTTAAATGTTGTGTTCCGTTTGAACATTCTTTGAACACGATAGCCAATATAGCATCTTTTTTCAAAAATATCTTCAGTTTTACCTTAATTTTTTTAGCATTACTATATAAAAATAAAGTAAATAAAAGAAATTAGTACATTATTAAACTCTGTATTAAAGCATCTGTTGCCATGAAACTCGGAAATATGTAGTATACATAATTTCGTCTTCAACAGAATTTTTGAAAAAGTTTCAGTAAGCGTCATCTGAACTTTTTCAAAAGTTCATTTAATTGAAATGGATATTTCATTTCTGAGATGAAAAAGTTTTATAAATTAAAAAAGCTTTAATATAAAAGAATGTTAGTGAATAATAATATACCTCATTAATAACCTTAATATTGACATCATGATCAATATTAAGAATTCTCGGATTCAATTCTTGATGCTCTGTCTTTCACAGGACAAGTATGCGTGCCCCATTGCATGGGTGAATACGACGGTGTTCGACTACAAGGGGGTGCTGAAGTCCGACTCCCTCACCCTCTCTGCATGGCCGTACCAGCAGGAATCGGACGAGTACTCCAGCTGCATGCTGCGACCCCTCGGATGGCTCACCCCCAACCCTTGCAAGGACCCCAGTCTCGTGGTGTCCTTCGAGAAATACTATCCTTCAGTTCAGCTGGTTTACCCCGAATTGAATGAGGTGAGATTGTGCATGCTATCGCCAGAGTAATACCATTGAATTTAATGCTATAAAATTTAAAGTATTAAATTTAATGGTATAGGACAGGGGTCGGCAACCTGTGGCTCGCGAGCCACATGTGGCTCTTTGGATGTGAAGCTGCGGCTCTTTGGATCCATTAGCAAATATTATTTATTTTATAAAAAAAAAAGCATTTAAAAATCGTTCTGAATCGATTAATGAGGATTAGGCACCGATTCTATCTCTCAGCCACTTGTACTCGCTTTTCACCGCACTTAAAGAAACAAAGTTCTATGATTCTGTTTCTCATTCCAATAACCAGGTCCTCAAAGATCTTCAAAATTTTGATTATGATATTTCTCTTCCCAGCAGCCGCAAACTCCCACGATACGTACTTAATATTAATAAACAATGCGCTTGCTATTAGTTTCTTCCCAGACAACCGATGGTTGCTTTCCCCCTCGGCGCCGCTTTTCAAGATCAAAGGTTATTTTCGCCTTGGTTCTGGTGGACTGAAACGATGGTTTTGGTTTCGTACTCGATTCTCGCTCTCTCTCTCTCTCTCTCTCGCACCTAGCGTGATTTTTATTTTTGTGCTTTTATTTAGTTACTCCGACTGTGCTCGAATAATCGCAAAATTTGTAATCTGCTGTTTTGGATACCTAAATAATAATTTTAAAGATCCTTTATTACAGCTTTACCGCAAACATGGCATCTACAAAAAAAAAAAAAGAGAAGAACTGAAGATAGACATCGAGAATTCAATCGGGATTGGACGGAGTCGTTCGCTTTCATATGCAACTCAGATGGCCTTCCGACTTGTCTCATTTGCCACGAAAAACTCGCACACAATAAGATATCAAATTTAGAGAGACACTTCATTAAAAAACATATCATCTAGTAAATATCCAGCCGGCGAAGAACGAAAAAAAGCTGTCGACGAGCTCCAAAAACAAAAACAGCAATCAAGTTCCATGTTAAGTAACTGGGCGCAATTTACAAGTAATGTGTTGTTTGTTGTTGTTGTTTCTTATCCCACTTGGCTGGCCAAGCCCAGCCCATATGGACTCATGATTGAAGGGGAAGGAAGCAGCTTCTGTTGTGATGGAGCACCCGTAGGTAGAAGCCTGACTTTTGCTCCGTGACTCTTTACAGTCATAGAAGACCGGGACCTACGGCTTAAAGTGGATTCCGAACCACCAAACATCCATGGCACCGCCGGGATTCGAACCCGAAACCTGTGGCACCGAGCGCCAGAGCGCTAGACACTCGGCCATTCAGGTCCCAAATTTGCCAACGGCACGCAGTGTTCCCAGGTGGTCACCCACCCAAGTACTGACCGCGCCCAATGATGCTTAACTTCGGTGATCTAACGAGAACCGGACAAGTAATGTTAATCTAGCAAGCTTCGCGGTATCACTAGAAATTGCAAAAAAAGGCAAACCATTCACACATGGTGAGTATGTCAAAGATTGCTTCATACGTGCATCTGAAGAACTGTTTCGTGATTTCAAAAACCAACCAGAAATCTTGAAAAAAATCAAAGATTTGCCATTATCCGCTAAAACAGTACAAGATAGAATAGCTAAAATGTCTTCAAATGTAACATATTTGCAGGTGGAAGATATTCAACTTTCTTCTGTCATATCACTTGCTATAGATGAGTCTTGCGACATAAAAGACACGGCACAATTTGCCCTTTTTGTCAGGTATATGTCTTCCCAAGGTCCAAAAGAAGAACTTCTAGGATTTCTACCGCTCTCGGGACAAACTAGAGGGGAAGATATAGCGAATGCTGTGCAAAAATGCCTTGAAGACAATAAGATCGATTTAAATAAAATCGTTTCAATAGCAACTGATGGAGCCAGAAGTATGACAGGAAAAAATAAAGGGGCAATAACGATTCTTCAGAGCAAAATAAACCACGAAATTCTTACGTTTCACTGCATAATACACCAAGAAGCGCTTTGTGCCCAAACATTTCCTGCCGAAATAGTTGAGGTCATGAATTTGGTAATCAAGATTGTTAACAGCATCTTGTCAAAAGCACTCTACCATCGTCAGTTTAAAGAATTCTTAAACGAAATGGAGACTCAGTATTCCGACCTCCTACTTCACAATACACTGAAGTGACAAAAGTCATGGGATACCTCTTAATATCGTGTCGGCCCTCCTTTCGCCCGGCGAAGTGCAGCAACTCGACGTGCCATGGACTCAACAAGTCGTTGGAAGTCTTCTGCAGGAATATTGAGCCATGCTGTCTCGATAGACGTCCATAATTGTGAAAGCGTTGATGGTGCAGGATTTTGGACACGAACAGACCTCTCGATGATGTCCCATAAATGCTCGATGGGATTCATGTCGGGCGATCTCGGTGGCCAGATCATTCGTTGGAATTGTCCAGAATGTTCTTCAAACCAATCGCGAACAGTTGTGGCCCGGTGACATGGCGCATTGTCATCCATAAAAATCCCATCGTTGTTTGGATACATGAAGTCCATGAATGGCTGCAAGTGATCTCCAAGTAGCTGAACATAAGCATTTCTAGTCAATGTTCGGTCCAGTCGCACCAGAGGACCAAGTCCATGCCATGAAAAAACAGCCCACACCATTACGGAGCCACCACCAGCTTGAACTGTGCCTTGCTGACAGTTTGGGTCCATGGCTTCGTGGGGTCTGCGCCACACTCGAACCCTACCATCAGCTCTTACCAACTGAAATCGTGACTCATCGGACCAGCCCACGGTTTTCCATTCATCTAGGGACCAACCGATATGCTCACGTGCCCACGAGAGTCGCTGCAAGCGATGTCGTTCTGTCAGTAAAGGCACTCGAGTCGGTCTTCTGCTGGAATAGCCCAAGAAAGCCAAATTTCTCCGCACAGTTCTAACAGACAAGTCCCTTGTACGTCCCACATTGATTTCTGCGGTTATTTGACGCAGTGTTGCTTGTCTGTTAGAATTTACGACTCTTTGCAGACGTCGCCGGTCTCGGTCGTTAAGTGCAGGCGGTCGACCACTGCGCTGTCCATGGTGGGATGTTATGCCTGAAATTTCATACTCTCGGCACACTCTTGACACAGTGGATCTGGGAATGTTGAATTCCCTAATGATTTCCGAAATGGCATGACCCATGCGTCTAGCTCCAACTAACATTCAGCGTTCAAAGTCTGTTAATTCCCGTCGTGCGGTCATCATCACGTCAAAACCTCTTCACATGAATAACTTGAACAGAAATTAAAGCTCTGCGAAAGCACTGCGCATTTATACCTGTTCTACGCGATGCTACTGCCATCTGAAAATTTGCATATTGCTATCCCATGACTTTTGTCACTTCAGTGTAAAGTGCGATGGCTTTCCAAAGGTAAGGTGTTGAAACGTTTTGCTTTGTGCTTGAATGAAATAAATACATTCCTAAATGAAAAAGGCATTAATCACCCTGAATTAGAGAACGACAAATGGTTGCAAAAATTTTACTTTATGGTGGATATCACAGCGAAATTAAATGAGCTGAATCTAAAACTGCAAGGAAAGGGAAACCCAGCCTACGTTTTGGTAGAAGAATTGGTTTGTTTTGAAGAAAAATTAATTCTTTTTGCAGAAGATATTCAGAGCGGTAAATTACTTCATTTTCAATTTCTGAAGCAATATCGTGATAAAACTAGTGTAACTGTTGACAGGAGGTACTTCAGGTCAGTTATAAAAAAAATTAAAGATGAATTTGCTGACAGATTTGAGCAATTCAAAACCAACAAAACCACTCTAGCATTCATAGTAAATCCTCTCAACACAAATAGTAACGAAATCCACATTGAGCCATTTGGAATTGATACTGGATCTCTAGAAATGCAAATGATCGATTTAAAAAGTAAAGCTTTGTGGAGTGGAAAATTTACGGAGTTGAAAAGCAAGTTGGAAGAGTTGGAGGTCCAGAAATGTATGTACGTAACGCAACAAAAGTGGACAACTTTAAAAGAAATGCCGCGAGTTGAGGCACTTATATTCGACGCATGAAATAGTCTTCCAGATTGCTACAGTGAGGTGAAGAAGTTGGCATTTGGAGTACTGACTATCTTTGGATCGACATATTCGTGCGAACAAGCGTTCTCTTGCATGAATATAATTAAAAGTAAAGTAAGAAGCCAACTAACAAATGAAAATTTAGAGTCGTGTTTAAAACTTAAAGCAACAAGTTATGAGCCAAATTTATCCAAACTTTCTAAAACCATGCAAAGCCAATGCTCCCATTGAATATGTTTGCTCAAATGTATGTTATTGTTTTTTTATTTTAAGTACAAATTACATTGTTTAATAAAGTTTAAATTTTCTACTTGAATAACCATGCAAAGCCATCGCTCCCATTGAATTTGTTTGTTCCATTGTTTGTTAAATTACAAGTTACAGTTAGTGTTGTAAGTAAATGTTTGTTTTAATTTTTTACTTAAATAATAAGTTTTTTACTTAAATAATAAATAATAAGTTATCTAATAATGAATAAATAGAATGATATAATGAATAAATAGATATTTTTTTCTTATGAATAAATAGATTAGTTTTTTATAAAAAAACTTTATTTATGCGAGTATTAACAGGTGGGCTAGTATTATTAAATCGGCGCTACTGGTATTAAATCCATAAGATTTTTAGTTAGCTCTAACCTTCAAAAGACACGTGTATAAATTTGACAGCTGGTGCAATATTAGTATGGGAGTTATATCATTTTTAGTGAAGCAACTTTTGTTAGTTTGAAAAAATGGATAAAAAGGAATTTCGTGGGTTAAAAAAGCATTTCTGCTTGGCCAAAAAATATAAATACTATTGAAGCCAAGGCTTGGCTCGATAAACATTATTCGGACCCTAAAGATATCAACGGAACGTGTTGGACATAACGTGAATGAATATTTGGATATGCGAAAGCTCTGTTCAAAGTGGGTGCCGCGCAGGCTCACAATCGACCCAAAACAACAACGAATTGATGATTCTAAGCAGTGTTTTGAGCTATTCAATCGTAATAAACCCGAATTTTTTCGTCGATATGGGACAATGGATGAAACATGGCTCCATCATTTCACACCGGAATCCAATCGACAGTCAGCTTAGTGGACTGCACGTGATGAACACTAAAAATGCTATAACTCACATATTAATAGTGAACAGATATCAAATTTATATACGTGCCTTTTGAAGGTTTGGGCGAACTAAAAATCGTATGGATTTAATACTAGTAGCGCCATCTATGTGTCAGCCTATGAACTTTTCAGCCCACCAGTTATTTATTGTTGGCAAGAAAAAATTTTGTGGCTCTTTAAAACTTTGAAATTTTGTAAATTGTCATTTTTGGCTCTTCCGACTCAAAAGGTTGCCGACCCCTGGTATAGGATTTACAATTTATTTTAAATTGCGTTGAATAAAGTAACTGATTATTGTTTAAATATGCTTTTAAATTCATAAATCTGTTTGAATAAACACATAATTATTAAAAAATATTTTTGGACATCAATTATACGAAACAAAAATGTATAAATCAAATTCATTCGACTAATCGTTTTCGTTTGGTTACTACAGAAATCAAATTAGGTACTAAAACACTAATTAATTAATGTAAACTATTCATTGGTGTTAATTAATGTAAACTACTTATTACTTTATCATACTCGATTTGCTTTATTTTACTTTTTATCATATATAAATTTTAAATAAATATAAATAATTTTGTTTAATTGGGGGGGGGGGGGACCAAATAATAAGTGCATGAGGATCACAGCCATCACAAATCTGGGTATTCCTGAAGTAAACGAAAGTAATGAGTCTTTGGTTTTACTATAAAATATTATTATTAAACCAGTGAAGTAAGTGTAACTGTGCTTCCTCCTACACAAGTATGCGTAAGCTGGCGTTCTCGAGAAATGGTCAGTTGGCCTCTAGACTTTCATCCGGTGAGGAAATATCGGGCGACTATCGGGTTTTTGGCTTAGAAATGGAATCCTTCAAGAATCTATAATTATAAATCTTTAAATATGTTAAATACTTATGTTTCCCAATTGTACGTGTGTGTTATTTGCCAGTGTGTAAATAAAGCTGTAAGTTTTTCAACTCGTGCCTTCAGTATCTCAACCTAATCACCTCCAATTAAAATCTTTTTGCCAACCTGCACACTACAATCTACAGCCCGCCCAGCATGTACTTTTGTGATTGATTACTTAACAATATAAAGCAAAATAAATCAAGTGTTAATTTTTTTAACCATTTTTTGTCTTCAACAGATTTTAGAATTCGCCAACAGAGACATGCCTGACAGAAATGGATCGTTTTCAAGTACTGGAGAGGTAAAATGAAAACCTATATGTTTTTATTATACCACGAGTACATTAAACTATGCTCATTTTTGTCATGATTTTTTTTTTAACTGAAACTCGTCTCTTAGTATGAAATTCTAATATATATATATATATATGTTGTCGCTATCCCACTTCTGAAATGCGTTGTTGTCTGCTAGCGACTAATTGTATCAGGTGGTTTAGTGTTGTAGGCATCTGGCGGATGGAAACACTCCTATCTCTTTATGTTTATATTAATTTATTTACAATATTAACAATACTTTAAGCAGAATAATACACATGGCACCCCGTGCCTCTGTTACAATACCAAATTTATTTAATAAAAACCATGAATACATCACATACTGTCCCTGACCGTGTATCTCCCTCTGACGCTCCTAGCGTTCTCCTCGTCGTCTCAAAATCTAACCGCTTGTACTTACCAGTTCAACTAGTTTACACGGTACTGGTCACAGTGGCCACCTCTCGCATCTATCTAATTATAGTTAAACTTTACATATATATATATCCAGCAGTCTTAAACACTACACACACTATATACAATATATATATATATATATATATTATATATACAGTCAAGAGCCAAAACATTATGACCACCGGTCAATAACGAGTTGGCCCACCTTTGGAGCGCAACACAGCTTCAACCCGCCTTGGCATGGATTAATACCACCACTTAATACCAGTTAAATACCACTTCCACCTGATCACGTGCCTTCCACGTCATCCAGGCGAGTTCATTGCAAAATGTAGGGGTGGTCATAATGTTTTGGCTCTTGAGTGTATATATATATATATATATATACACACACACTCATATATATATATATATATATATATATATATATATATATATATATATATATACACACTTTTTATTTTCTCCGTGAGCAGCCCCAGGCCAGCAAGAGCCACCTGCAGCAACTGCAGCAGATCTGCGCCAAGGACACCCTGTACCAGCTGCACGAGCAGGAGAAGGAGCTGATGTGGTTCCTGAGGAAGCACTGCTGCAAGCAGCTGCCCAACTCCCTGCCCAAGCTGCTCAGGTGCGTCAAGTGGGGAGACAGGGCGGAGGTGGCTCAGGTAGGTGTCTTTCCACTCTGTTAACCAAAACCATAGTAGTTTCTTACTGTGCCCAAAAAGTAAGACCAATTTTTTTTTTTTTTTTTCAAAAACTCTTCATTTATTCTTCCAAATTTATTTCATCGCCTTCAAAGTAATCCCCTCCGGACACAATGCGCTTATGCCAACTTTTTTTCCAATCCTCAATGCAAGCTAAAAAGTCATCGGCAGGGATGGCCTTCAAAGCGCGCGCCGATTCACGTCGAATCTTTTCGATCGATTCAAAACGATGTCCCAGGAAAGGTCTTTTGAGTTTAGGGAACAGCCAGAAGTCGCACGGTGTGAATACGGTAGTTGTGGAACGATATGGGTTTCATTTTTGGCCAAAACGTCACGAAGAATCAATGCGGTGTGAGCTGGCGCATTCAGTGTTTTTGGTACCAATCGAGATTTGACAGGTTTAAGGCCCAAAATGGAATTGACCGATCTTTTTGAAATTCCAACAACATCCGCGAGGTCTCTAATTGTAAATCGACGGTTTGCAAGCACCAAATCTTTAATTTTTTTTTTTGGACGTGAGCTTCGTTGGTTGAGATTGAGGGTCGACCGGAGAACTCTTCGTCTGCAACGCGTTTTCTGCCTTCTTTGAACTGTTTATACCATTTCTAAACATTTATTTCCGACATAGGAATGCTCCCCGAATGCCTTCTGCAATATTCTATACGTTTCCGCAAACAAAATTTAATGCAAGTTCTTTGCTCAATGAATTCAAACATTTCAAAAATCGCTGGAATCAGTTTTAGCGTCTCACAAAGCCAAGCATATCCCAAACGCTAATGAATATTTTGACGCCAAATTTCTCACAGATGTCAAGGAGAATGCCAGCAGCCTAAAAAAGAAAAAAAATTGAAATTCCACAAGCCCCGGGAATTTTAAATTTAAAATTGGTCTTACTTTTTTGGACGCAGTACTACATATATAACACAACTTTATGACTCAGATGATGAAGCTGCTGCAGCTGTGGCCTCCAATGACCCCCTACAAGACGCTGGAGCTGTTAGACTATACACACCCCGACCCTTTGGTGCGAAGCTTTGCTGTGCGTTGCCTGCGCAACATCAGCAACGATGAACTCTCCCTCTACCTTCTGCAACTGGTGCAAGCCCTGAAGCACGAGGCCTACCTGCAGAACTCTCTGGCCAAGCTGCTGCTGGAGAGGGGCCTTCAGAACAGGCACACTGGCCACAGGCTGTTCTGGCTACTCAGGTAATCTGCCTTCTGACGCTCTACAATTTTTTTTTTTTTTTTTTTAATTATCTGTCATGATATTTTGTCACAAAATTCTACCGAAAGATTTTGTGTCTCTGGGGTAGCAGGTGCTGCCTTTCAACTATCTCAAAAGCTAAGTTCTGTAGCCAAGCAGGTAAGTCTCATTATCATATTTGCTTTTTGTCCTGAATGACGACTCCATCAACTTCTCACAAGCATTCCGTGTATATAAAATAAAAGAATGTAACGATGTCTTCGTTAAGAAAACACTCTTGAACTTTCCTGTGGTTGGAAGTACAGATTAAGTACTTCGTTAAGAAAACACTCTTGAACTTTCCTGTGGTTGGAAGTACAGATTAAGTACTTCGTTAAGAAAACACTCTTGAACTTTCCTGTGGTTGGAAGTACAGATTAAGTACTTCGTTAAGAAAACACTCTTGAACTTTCCTGTGGTTGGAAGTACAGATTAAGTACTTCGTTAAGAAAACACTCTTGAACTTTCCTGTGGTTGGAAGTACAGATTAAGTACTTCGTTAAGAAAACACTCTTGAACTTTCCTGTGGTTGGAAGTACAGATTAAGTACTTCGTTAAGAAAACACTCTTGAACTTTCCTGTGGTTGGAAGTACAGATTAAGTACTTCGTTAAGAAAACACTCTTGAACTTTCCTGTGGTTGGAAGTACAGATTAAGTACTTCGTTAAGAAAACACTCTTGAACTTTCCTGTGGTTGGAAATACATATTTATTAAAGAATGCTATTTAACTTTTTTCCACCAAGGAAGAAGTATTTCACTTTTTTCATCCACGATTTTGAAAGAATTTTTTATTATATTTTATATGACGCATTACTTCTTTAATCGAATTTAAAATTGAATAATTCTTTCAATACTTCAGTTGTCAGTGTATCTCCTATAATAAACAGAATGATAAATGTATGGCAGATCACAATAGAAATTAGTTTTATTAAAAAAATGGTCACCATATTAAAACTATCATTCTAAGATACTTTCAACATCCAAGTCTTCTTCTCCATTGGCGCAACAGCCCATGGTGGGCCAAATCCATCTGCTTCTTGGTAGATTTCGAGACAGAAGATGGTTTCGTTTTACTGGGTAAGGTTGTCAGCCCTACACCCAATGCTCTACAGTCATGTTATATCTGAACTTACGGTTTAAAGTGGATTCCGAACCATTACAAACATTCATAGGGCCTGAATGGCTGAGGCTGTATCTCTCGGTGCCACAGGTTTCTGGTTCGAGTTCCGGAGGTAAGGGGTTCGGAATCCACTTTAAAACGTACGTTTGGGTCTCATATGACTTTAGAGCGGCACGGAACTAAATCAGACTTCTATCTACTGGGGGCCATCACAATAGAAGTTGCCCCCTTTCCCTTCAACCAAGGGTCCATATGGGTTTGAGGGCTTGGTCTAGATGTCTACCAAATGGGGTAAGAAACAACAACACAACAAACATCCATAGCACCACCGGGACTCGAACCCGAATCCCGTGGCCTCCAGCGCTGGTCATTCAGCCATCAGGCCCCAAAATCTAAATCTAGTTATTTCATATATATTTACCTATATGAAATATGACTAGTGGATTTGAGAATATGCTTTTTTGGCAGATCCGAGATCCACTTTCCTGAGGTGACCATCAAGTTCGGCCTACTCCTGGAGGCCTACTGTCGCAGCGAGCCCTCGCATCTTGAGGCTCTGGAGAAGCAGGTGCTAGCTCTCAGCCATCTTAAAAGCGCCAGCACAGAAGCCAGCAAAGTCAAGAAGGTAAGATTCTATTTCTCGTATAACAAAAGGAAAACGTTTAATCATTTTGATACATTTTTAACAAATAATTTAATTTCAATTATCATCATATAGTGTATAGGGCATTGCCCAGCTTATCCTAAATAAAATAATTTTTTAGTTATAAAAAATCTTATACAAAAAAGAATATATATATCAATGAAATTTTCAGATTATGGGAGAATAATAAGAATATTTAAATATTAAGAATTATTTTGAATAACTATTTATCAATAAAAAGTACAGTTTAGATAAGCCTATATAATAAAACATTTAAAATAAACAAGGAATATTTTTTTTAAAAAAAGGATAGAATCTTACTTAAACTATAAGTTTTTGAAGTTAATAAGAAAATTTCTTTATATAAAACCATAGAGGATGTATTCTTTCCCTCAGAAGGCACCAGGAACAATATAAGGGTTTTATTTTTATTATTTAGTTAAAATAAAGAAACTATGATCTTTTTATTCGATATTTTGGACTACACAAGTCCATCCATTTAGTATATACACAGGTGATTCTCAAAATAATGGAAACACCTGTGAATAATAGTGACATTTAAGCAGGGACATCGTAAGCATTAAAATTTAATTATAGCTATCAGTTTTTTTAATATAAAAATTATATATCATGGTAGTATGAGATAGCTTTAGTGAAATTGTATATTTCTTGGAATTTTTGTCAAAAGAGTAAAATGTCAGTCCTCACAGACTTTCAAAGAGGCCAAATTGTAGGACCCCGACGAGCTGGCTGTTTGTGAGCGAAACATCCTAGCTTTTAAGCCTTTCTAGAGGTACTGCATCTAAAATCATGACAGCGTACACACAGCATGTCAAGACCGGCTCGGAAAAGAAAAATAGTTGACGGAAGAAGAGGCTGAGTGAAAAAGACCGACGGATATTGTAGCGAATTGTAATGTCTAAAAAGAAAACAACTGCAGCAAAGTGACTACAAAACTCAATCAGCATCTGGGTTCTCCAGTGTATCATTACAGTTAGAAGGCTCCTTCATAAACAGGATATTTACGGCAGTGCGTCAATTCCTAAGCCACTTGTCTAATTAACTAAGCCGTCAATTCCTAAGCCACTTGTCAATTCCCAAGCCACTAGACTGTTAATGGCAAACGTCGTCTACAGTGGTGTCATAACCACAAAACCTGGTCAATTGATGGAAGCCAGATATAGGGTCAGACGAATCGTCTTTCATACTTTTAACCACAACAGGATGGGTGCACGATTGGAGGACACCTGCACAAACGAATGGTAGCGATTGTCTCCTTCCTGTTGTCAATGATGGAAGTGGATCTGTCATAGTATGGGCAACCATGTCGTGGTTTTCTGCTGGCCCTGAAAAGAAGGATCACTGGGGAGAAGTTTAGAGTAGCTTTGGCTAACTAGGTCCATCCCATGAGGCAATACCTTGTTTCATGTGGGAGATGGAATTTTCAAGATGATAATGCTCCTGCCATGCAGTGGAACCTGTCCAATCGTGGTTTAATGAACCCAAGAATGAAATGAAACATCTACCTTGACCTTGACCCACACATTCCCTAGACTTCAATATCGTCGAACCGTTATTGTCTATTTTAGAGCGATCAATACGGAATCGATATCTTCACCACCATCTCTCCCGGAACTTTCACAATAACCTCATGAAGAATGGTTTAATATTTCTCAACTATTCATCACTTGTATGATTCGATTATCATGCCAAAGGCGGCCCTATTGACATCCTATGTATACAAAGAGAGGAAAAGCTGTTTATAAGATATTAAGATTCTGGACATAAGGGATTTTCGTTTCATCTTGTTTTCCCTTTGAATAACTTAAAACGAAACAAAGTGATAATAATAAATGGACGGTATTAAGTAGTAATATTAGTGCTATTAATACTCCACTATGAATTAAAATGAGAATTATCTGATTTCATAGTTAATAAACCCTTGCGCGATTCTGATTGATGATACTAAGTCGCAATTTTCCCTATGATTTTATCCCTTTCATCAAAATGGATCAAATCATAGGGAAAATTTATACAATCGATTGCGAATTTTCAAGTAATAATTTTCATTAATTAAAAATTATAAATAAAAAAATTAATAAAGAAACAAAAATTTTAGAAAAATTTAATTCAGAATATACAGTTCAACATTTATTTTTTAAAATAAGTAATGAAAGTATTATGTATTCTTTTTTTTTATAGAATAAATATTAATAATATGCTTGATTAAATATTAATATATATTTTATATTTATAATTTGCGAACATTTTTTTCAGTGATTTTCTAAAAGGTTTTTGTTATAAAAAAAAATGCATCATATAACAAAAACTTTTAGAAATAAAAATTTCTCTTTAAAGGCAACTAATTAAAATGAATTTTTGCAGGAAAGCAAGGATAAACTGAAGAACTATATTAAAGATATCATAGGGAAGACACTCTTCCAATCGAATTTGTTTGGCTTGCAGAACCCTTTGGATCCTCGATTTAAATTTGGCAAAATCAAGTAAAAATGTTTTTATACTATTGTAACATCTCAGCTATATTAAACTCATAACGGCTTCAATAAGAGGGGCTCTTTCAGGTTCATGGAACACTTACAAGCATTATATACATATATACAGAAATCTATTTACAACAAATGAAAATTAAAGATAGTTTGAGTCACAAATGCAGTCCACTCCAAGGTCGGAGATTTTCAGAGTTCTCGAGTCTACGACGAATCTAATGCACCCTGTCTGTGGCAGACCTTAATTATCACGCGGCGGGATGCACGAAACCACAACAGGCTCACTTTGTAAACAGGCGGAAAATCCGGCCTGTATTGTCACTTTTGTCGACTCGTCACAGAACTCTCTCCTTTTTTCACCAAAAAAACCTCCTTTTAAGAAAATCCATCAAGAGGAGGGGTCAGCTTCCCTCACTTCTCATTGGAATAGATATTTCTCAACTCGTGATCTATCACCAATCACGATGGAACAACTCATAGTTTAGTTTATATTCAAACTGTAGTTGTTTCGACCTGTGAAGGTCGCACAGATATTCGCTTATTTCCTCATTATACATGATGCCGAATATCTGTTATAATATTTGAATGACAGATTGATTACATTGAATACCACGCGAATACACTTTAAGCTATTTTGCAAATGGTAACTACATTTTTTTCTAGTTTAAATAATTGCACTTTTACTACACACTTTTAGAAAAAAAAGCAAATTTCCTCAGAGCAAATTATCAAACATTTAATAAAGCTGGAAATATCTTTGCATCCAGGCTCCTGATGGCCGAGTGACTAGCCCTCTGGAGCTCGGTGTCATACTATAGGTTAGAGTTACGGCGGTGTCATGGATGTGTTATAGGGGTTTGGAATCCACATTAAGTCGTAGGTCCCGTTCTAATATGACTGATGGGCGTAGAGCTGACAACCCTACCCTGTAAAAAGTCAGCGTCACTGAGCTCAGGCAGACTCCTACCTATGGGTGCTCCACAGCAACAGAAATTCCCCCTTCCTTTCCCTCCTTGCACGGGACCACACGTGTTCTTGGACATAGTTTAGATGTTGCTGTCTACCAAGTGGGATAAGAAACAGCATATACAGTATTTGTATCCTCTTAACAGTTTTTATGTGATGCAAATTAAAACCAAAAAAAATTGTTAAATTCTATTTACATAAATTCAAACAAAAAAATCGCAGAAATTAATAGATTATTAATTTTTAAGATTCACTTTTTGAGGGGTAAAACGATTTACCCGTTTTACGTTTTTTTCTGTTTTCACTAAAAACGATTTTCCGTTAACTGGAGTAAATAAATTTATATGCAAAAAAGAACTGTGAATTATTTTCCTTTTATTTTTTTTCCCCCTGTTTAGGATAGATAAGTGCAAAATCTTGGATTCAAAGATGAAGCCATTGTGGCTTGCATTTGAAAACACAGACTCCAACGGAAAAGACGTCTTTCTGATCTTCAAAAGCGGAGACGGTAATTCGACTTTTGTTTTATCAATCTTTCCCTTATAGAAATCTACATATACTGATTTTTTGTCCTCATTTTAAGAAGTGTCACTATTGGACAGTTACAATTTCATTTTTAAGGATGGTGTAATGTCTCGACCTATACTATACTTATAACGGTTTCAAGAATTCATTAGCTCTTGAAAAGGATTTTCTTATGATAACGTTTCTTTTATAGATCTTCGACAGGACATGCTGACCTTGCAGATGATTCGCATCATGGACAGACTATGGAAAGATGAGGGCCTGGACCTCAGGTTGGTCAAACAATGATTTCTCTGCTTAATGATGATTATATGTTCTGTGATTTCTCAACACCAGGCTTACAAAATTCCAGTAGCGATAATGTACATCTAGACGGCTCCAAATCATATAGTAGTATACAGTATTACACAGTGAATATGTGATTTATTAATAAACAAAAATAACATGGGTCAACAGTAGCAAAAGTGAACTATAGATGCATGCCGTTTTTACTTAAATAATCCTGTAGCCCGCCAAATTAAGATGATGCTCTATAGCTCGTATAGTTTTTGTAAATTGAGTATTAGTAGTATGTTTTCATTAATGCATATATTTCATTATGCATTATAATTTCCCATTTACAATATTGCATAATGTGTATGGAAAAAGAATTAAACATTTTATTTCCGTTAATATAAAATAAAGAATTTATTTTTAATTTTTCACCCTGGTATATTAATTTTTTTGTTAGTTCTTAATCCTGAAAGAAAAATTAAGGCAACAAATAACAAAAATCCAATGAATGATAACAATGCTAGATGATGATTCCTTAATAGTTAAATAAATTTAAATATTCGTATCGTCCGAAACGACGCTGAAACTTATTCTTATACTTTACTAGCTTGTGCAAGTGAATGGCATTTCATAATTTTGTAATGATAATTTAGAATTCCTAAAGGATTAACTTTATATTTACTCGTGAAGGGCTCCAATGTTATTTTTCCATTATTAAAATTGATTGACCATTGCCATATATGTTCCCTGTCATACTTCCTTTATTAATCAAACAAGTAGTAGTTTCAGTATACATCGAGGACTGTAAGTGAGTCTACTTAAAATCCTTCACCGAATTTCAACAGCCACTTTGTTTAAGCAGAAGACTTATCTTGTTGCCCGAGTAGAATCTTCTAGTAGTCTAATCTTCTAGTCTTCGAGTAGTATCTTCTTGGCGATTTGGCATCTTTGCGATGGGTTTTGGCGTAATATCGTGTTACCACGGAAACTAACTGATGCATTCATTAAGTTTGCTTTGTGACTTGGCAGCCTGGCGATGCATTTGACACAAAGGATCCATCCTCTCCTGTAATTTTCATTGATGGTCTTCTCAATGTAAATACCAAGTAAATTTTTTCGGTATTTGTAAACAGATGAACTATTTTTATCGAGAATGTGGAAGCGAAGTGTTATTATTTTTATCTTTACTTTTCTGTTTTAATAAAACATTATGTTGAAAATTATGTTTTTATATGCTCTGTTCTTCGTGATTTTTTGGAATATCCTGCTTTCAAACGATAACTTACAAGAGGACTGATTTCAAATTTGAGTGATGGAATGTTTATGTGCAGGATGATCCCATACCGGTGCATGGCTACTGGAAACAGAGTGGGACTGATCGAGGTGGTGCCGGATGCTGACACAATCGCCAACATCCAGAAGGAGAAAGGGTCGACAGCGGCCTCCGCCTTCAAGAAAGGGTCCATCCTCTCCTGGCTCAAGGACCACAACCCTGATGACATCAGGTAAGATCCCTCCCCCCCCCTTCAAGCCTTTTTATGTGAAAATAGCAATTGCAAAAACAGCCACTAAACAAACTAAAAGTTACACCGATTTCGCACACAGCTATTCAATAGAAAATCTTTGACATAGCCCTCAATATTGTAAAGTAAGTTGTGAAATATTCCGATTTATAAATTCTTTTTTCTTTTTTCAATTTATTAATCAATTGTCATGAGTAACCAAGCTATTCTACATTGATTTTTAAGGTATAGTAAACGTGGAAATTCAGGAGAAAAACTACTTTGTTATCTTGATTTACTGAACAGACCAAGAGTATTAAATATTTCTGAATTATCGATGAGTAGTTTCAAACACATATCTTATGCTGTACCAAACGCTTTAATGTGCCTGTGTTTGGACAGTGCTATAAGCATGAATAGAGCAACTTCGAAAATTAAATGTCTTTGTACTTTTTGACAGTTTTATTTCAAACAATTCAAAACTTATCCTAGTGTGCTATGAGAATTTTTAAGCCTTCATGTGGTTTTCGCATTTATACGGTATACATTTGATTGATTCTTAATCAATAATTTTTATTTTGGTTCGGGGCAAGTTAAATATATTTCATATTATGATAACACACATAATTTAGCTTTCTGTTGTCCTTATTTATTTTAGCCTGAGTCGAGCAGAAGAGGAGTTTACTTTGTCATGCGCAGGATACTGTGTAGCCACTTACATTCTAGGTGTGGCAGATAGGCATAGCGACAACATCATGGTGAAGACCAACGGACAGGTAAATTTTAAATACATCATAATATATTAAAAAAATTCTACAAAGCATCTCAGTCGAAGATAAAAAAAGAGAAGGACTTCATTTCAACACTTTTTTGGAAAACTTTTAAGAATATATGATGTTACAATAATACATTTCAGAACTTTTTTAATTAGTGTCACCCAGCCAACATAATAAGAAAAGATAATGTTAAACAATGTTTTTTTTAGCTGTTCCACGTGGACTTTGGCCATATCCTGGGCAAGTTTAAGGAGAAATTCGGCTTCAAGCGTGAAAGGGTGCCTTTTGTCCTGACACACGATTTCGTCTACATCATCACTAAAGGTCAAAATCAGAGATCACAAGAATTTTCCAGGTAAACTTTTCTATTATTGATAAAGTATTTTTGTTTCTGACAATATGCACATCCTGTAATGTCTCGGCTTATACTAGACCTATAATAGCTCCAAGAATAAGGCCATTTTGAAGTTCATGGGAAAGCTTTAATTTTTATTTACAAGTATTATGTATGTATAGAACTCAGAATTAAATTTGATTCACTTAGAAATTAAATTGTGAATCAAATTTAATTCTTCAAATTTGAATCAAAGTGCAGTTCACTCCGAAGACGGAGATTTTAAGAGTTCTCGAGTCTACGACGAATCTATTTTACCAGGTCAGCAGCAGACTTTAATTGTCACACGGCGTGATACACAAAACCACAAGGAACTCACTTTGTAAGCAGGCGGAAACTCCGACCTGTTCTGTCACTTCAGAGAACAAGAGAAAAACAGAATTCTTTGTCGACTTCGCAGAACTGCCCTCTTCTCTAAAAACCTCCTTTTAATAAAATCCGTCAAGAGGAGGTGGAGTCTGTTTCCCTCAATTATTATTGGAGTGGACACTTTATGAGCCCATGGTCTATCCCCAATAATGATGGAGCAACTCATGGTGTAATTCATATTCTATCTATAATTGCTTCGACTTGTGAAGGGCGCACAGACAATCGCTAATTTCATGAGGTCTCATTATCCACGACACTGAATATCTACTTGAGTGACAGATTGTTCTCATTAATACAAAACACTAACTGTATGTAATATAACTATGCTGTCTGTCTTGCTGTCTGCTGTCAAATTTGAGTGATAGGTTTTTATGATGTACTTGTTAAAAATATACATTCCTCTCTCCTGGGAACGAAATGCTACAATTCTTTCCGTGGAAAAAATGCTACAATATTATGCTTTTATTGCAGGTTTCAGCAATACTGTGAGCAGGCCTTCATGATCCTCAGGCGGCGTGGCCCCCTGGTCATTTCCCTCTTTGCCATGATGCTGTCCACAGGAATTCCAGAACTGACCAGTGAAAAGGACTTGGATTATTTGAGAGAGACTTTGGTGCTCGACATGTCAGAGCAGGAAGCCCTCAAACATTTCAGAACCAAGTTTGATGAAGCTCTCAAAAACAGTTGGAAGACCAGCATCAACTGGCTGGCGCATAACTGGACCAGAAACAACACTATATCAGAAAACTAAACTTTTTTTTTTTCCTGCAAGCAAACATGCCTGTCATGAAACTTATATATATTTGAAATAACTTGGCCAGCAAATGTGCCAGAAAGAAAAAAGGAAAATCAGATTGTGTATAAATGAGGATGTTCTTATTTGGTTACCAGAGAAAATTGTTTGGATTGTTGAAAATTTCTCTGGCTGAATAATCAGACTAAGATTACAAATTTTTTTTTTGTGCCAATTTCCATGATTTATTTCCTATCATTTTACTTTCATTTTTTTTTCTTTGGGAAGAACTTCATTAGTCCCCGATTTATCATTGTTATTTTCTACATAATGGAAATGTGATTTCCTCCATTTATAATGAGAATGCTTTATATGGTAATTTATTATGTCCAAAATGTAAATAAGAATATATCATTTACTAACTGTTGTCTTTGTTTCTATCCAAATTTATATATAATAAACACATCTAACGATCATTTTATTTTTTTAACCTTATTACTTTTTTAATAATTTTTCTCCAATTAATTATAATATTAAATTATATTTAATATTATCTATTATGAAACCAGCCAGAAGAATATTTTTATAAAAATTAATTTCAATAATGAAAATTTAAAAAAAATAATAATAAATAACCTGCAAAAAGAAAGGGAGAGAAAGAGAATTATATGTGATATTGTAATATCTACATACTGTAACGAAGTGATTGTGCTATGCCCCTTTAACGGCTAATCTCGGGAGTTAGCAATTTTTCTCTTAAACTACGGCAGTTAACAAAAGTTTAGAGTGTCTTTTATTTAATATAAAATTACCGTTTGCATACATTGATAATTAGAAAATCTTACATGCAGATCCCGCGATATCCGAACATCATTCCTGGCTAGGTCACAAAATGAGTTAATCAGTCAAAAAGATTAGATCGTTTAAAGCATTTGACTTTAAAACTAATAAAATTGATATTTTGGTAAAAAAAAAAAAATTTGTTATAAATACTGACGAGAAAAGTTAAAGGAACAACCATAGAAAGGCGCTTTATGTTAATTCTATTATGCGAACTGCAATGAAAGATGATTGTTTAGTAACTCAATAGAGAGTTTTTGCATACCGTATTTTGGACGTCCGTTATTTTTTCTCCCTAGCACGCATGCTCATAGGAAACATTATTATAGATACGCATGCACAATTTCCTATGAGCATGCGCGCTAGGGAGAAAAAAAAATAACGGATGTCCAAAATACAGTATGCAAAAACTCTCTAATATCAACGTTCACCTCCGCTACAGGAAACGCCGGTTCTGAGAGGAATGGACGTAAATGATTTGAAGTCAAATTATAAGGAGTAGTTCGATAAAATTTTCACTTGTAATAGCTGGAATGTGTCCTCCAAAATACATTTGATGGATTGTGAAAAATGGCATGAGCGATAAGAAGAATGACAGCAAGGAAGACACTGATGTAGGTCTGTAAAAATAGCCAACAGCGTCATGACAATAAGCTGGAAACTATTTAAAGACATTGATAATGTGCACATATAACCAGGTCAAGGTCGGAAACGCCACAACAGGCTTTCAAAACCGTTATTTGGCAACGATTGCTAAAAGAAACAGGCAACTGTTGTCAGTTCAGATTGCAAGAGAGTTTACTGCAGCAGAAGGAATTCTATTATCCAGATTTATTGTGAATAACAGGTTGCATAAAAGAGAATTGTATGCAAGTAAACCTTAATTTGTATCCCACTAACTATAAGGAGCTAGTATCCCACTAACTAACTATCGGCAGCGGAATTCGCCAAGTAACAATGATGCAGAGATCATTGTGATTGGAATACCACGGACTGAAGCCGAGATCTCTTTTTACCGATGAATCCCGATTTTGTTTGGAAAGTGACTCCAGACATGTTACAATATGGATGAAGAATAAGTCTGTGAACATCAGTGAAAGGCATCGATACAAAGGTCGTAAAATCAAGGGACGGGCCGGCATCATTTTGAACCGCCGCATTTTTACCAGTGTAATTGTGAATTCTGAAACATACAGAGATAAGGTTCTGGAGAGATAGTTTCGTTGGAAGGGGTGCAATCTGTAATAATTTCTTACTAATGGATGACAATGATCGTCCTCATCGCACTGCGCTAGTGAATGATTATCTTGACGGCGGAGGAATACAGCGAATAGAGTGGCCCCCATATTCTCAGGATTTAAATCCGATAGAACATGTATAGGACGCACCACAACATCAATCCCCACCCAACATTCTCCAGGAGCTTCAAAGTGCTATTTATCTTGAATACACTTTGTTACCGCAAGCACTTCTGGATAATCAAATCCACGGTATGGAAAATCGCTGTAAAGCTTACAATTAGATCAGATGCTTCATTTCGACGAAGACAGCTTTCGGAAAAGACGAAACCATAAAAAGATTCAAACAGCCGTTAAGACGATTGTAGAATCCTAGCTCCACGATATTCTTCAAACAACCCAACGAGTCTGTTGTTGACAAAGTTCCTTTATTTTACTTAATACTCGCAGTAAAAGATTCTTTTGTTTATATATCTTTTCATAAAGGTTATTTTTTCACTTTTTTCATTTTTTTTTTTTTTATGCTGCTATCCCCCAAATGTTTTATTCGCAATAATTTTTGGGAGATAGATTCACCACAAATAATATAGTAAATATTTATAATAGTGGAGCTTGAATTGGTGTAAATAAGCTAAATGTCAGACATACAACGCATACTTCCAGCAGCAACTGACAGTCTTACTCCTAGATCTTGACTCAATGGAACCTTCGTATACTACTGTACCCAAAAAGCAAGACCAATTTTTTTCAAAAACTCTGCATTTATTCTCCCAAATTTATTTCATCGCCTTCAAAGTAATCCCCTCCGGACACAATGCACTTATGTCAACGTTTTTAATACGCTTTTATTAGCTTCACCTGTATGTTTGTATGTATGTATGTATGTTTGTATGTTTGTATGTAACTCACTTTTTGGGCTCGATGTTGGGACTGATGGTGCCATCTACTGGCGAGTCAGTCAACTGATCAAACCCTACTTATTTTGTATAATTATTTTGTTTAATCTTAATTCCTTTTGTTTTATTTTACTTTTATCTTAAAATTCTCATTTTTTTTAACTTTAACCTTTTTATTTTTGGGCATCGTCAACGAACTCTTAATTGTACCGATAGCTTTAGCTTTTTTGATCTCATGCTTTAATTGTTCTCAAGCAGATGTTTTTCCTAAATTTTAAATTCATTTATTTATTTTTAATTACTTCTATTCATTAATTTAAGAAACTACAATTTATGCTAATGTTTCAATTAATTTAAGATGTGGAGGTTTTGTGATTCTTAAAACCACCAAGGAACATCATAACCGGTACGCCCGTTGCCCAGCTTTCTTTCACCCCGGGTAGAAATTCAGTAATATCCGCGATCGAATTGCGCTCTTCCTATTGGCCGAAAATTTCCGTGGCTAAAAAGAGGCGGATCTCAAAGGCATAGGAGTGCGATCATGTCGAATTGCGCTCTTCCTATTGGCCGAAAATTTCGGTGGGCAAAAAGTATATAAACTTAGCGGATAATCGGCCAAGGTACCGTCTCTGCATAATTTGCACCAGACCTAGTCATCCTTTCTAGCAGCAATTACTCTACTTTGTAGTATATTCCAACTTTTTTATATTATTCTTTTTTTTGCTTATATTAATTGTATTGTACTTAGCTTTTTTAGTATTTTTTCATTAATTTTTATTTGCATTGTATTTATCTTTTTGTATTTCTCATAAACTTTTAAATTTTTTATTCCTTAATTTTACTTTTTCTTATTTTATTCTTGTAAATATATAATTTTCATGCCTATATAATTCATGCCTTATACATATATAATTTTCATAAAAAATAAATTATAGTTTAAAAAAACTAAAAAAAAAACACGCTTTTAGAGTTAATCAGACTAAAAAGTAAAAAATAAATTAATAGTTTAAAAAAACTAAAAAATACGCTTTTAGAACAGTGACATTCATTTTCTCGTCAGTCATTTTATTCTTATGTTAACAATTATTTTTTACTTTTTAGATAGATTAACTCTAAAAGCGTATTTTTTAGTTTTTTTAAACTATTATTTACAGTCATTGGCCGGGATGGCCTCCACAGCGCGCACGAATTCACGTTGAATATCTTCAATCGACTCAAAACGGGTGTCCCCGAAGTGGTCTTTTGAGTGTAGGGAATAGCCCAAAGTCGCACGGTGTGAATACGGTGGAACGATATGGGTTTAATTTTTGGCAAAAAAATCACGAAGAATCAATGAAGTGTGAGCTGGAGCGTTATCGTGATGCAAAAACCAAGTTATCGTTCCAGAAATGTGGCCTCTTTTTGCGAATAGCTTCATGCAAACGACGCATAACACTAAAATAATATTCATTGTTGATAGTTTGACCCGGCGGAAGGAATTCATAATGCACCCCACCATGGTAATCGAAGAAAACAGTTAACATGTCCTTGATTTTTGAGCGACTTTGACGTGCTCTTTTCGTTCTTGCTTCACCTTTGTCGCTCGATTGATCGGTGTTTTTGGGTCGTAAGCATAAATCGAGTCTCATTTCCAGTTATGATGCATTTCAACTTGTCCTGTTAGTCAGAAAGCATTGTTTCACACATTTCAACGCTACGATGTTTTTCCAAAAAATTCATTGTTTTCAGTACCAATCGTAATTTGACGCGTTTGAGGCCCAAAACATCTTTTAAAATCAATTAACCGATCCTTTTGAAATTCCAACATCATCAGCAAGGTCTGTAATTGTAAATCGACGGTTTGCAAGCACCAAATATTTAATTTTTTGGACGTGAGCTTCGTCGGTTGAGGTTAACTAGAGCGCTCTTCGTCTTCAACGCGTTCTCTGCCTTCTTTGAACTGTTTAACATTTCTTTCCGATATAATTTGCTCACCGAATGCCTTCTGCAACATTCTATACGTTTCCGCACACGAATATTCATTCTGCAAACAAAATTTAATGCAAGTTCTTTGCTTAATTGATTCAAATAGTTCAAAAATTACCGAAACCACTTTAATTCAACAAGATGACCTTCCAAAGAACATACTGCCCCATCTCCCTCTGTCAGATTGCCCCAGAGATGCATCAATCAGCAAATTTAAAGAATATTCCACCAATGATTGGGCAAGTATTTAATGACCTTTTAAGCATGGAGCTATCAAATGAGTATGTATTTTATATTTTACAATTGTTATCATTATATCTTATTTTTTTCACAAACGCCAAAGACAGGCACTAAACTCTGGTCAAGTCTTTGAGAAATGAAGCTAGATCGAAGACCATTACGCCGAAGAATCAACGATTGATAAAAGCAGTTCTGAAATGTCTTCTTTTCTCTATGTCGAGGATATCTTTGAATTTTTCCAAGAGTCGGACTTTGCCACTAAAAAAATTAGTAGCAAATTCCATTCCCAAAGAGTGACAAGAACTTGAAAATCTTTGAGCTCACAAAGCATTTCTATTTTTCTATAGATTGAATTGCTCTTAACCGTAGGCCATCGCGAAGAATTACTTCCAACCTTGGAGTAAAAACTGAAGAGCTCAACTAAGATACTTGAGATGTCGAGGACCAAACTTTATAACATTTACCACAAGGAAGAACTCATTGAAAATCTAGCTCATCGAAATGCATCTCTTGGAGAGAATGTTTTTCAAGTTCCCTAATTCACCCTCAAAGCTTTTACCTCAAGATCAGTTATTCCATGACTATACTTTTCCGGCATCCTTCATCGGCAAATATCTACGTACCGCTGTCTCCTAAGAGAAAAGAAGACTTGCAGTTCTCTTAGTATTTCGATTTCAATCTACTACACAAAGCTCTGTTCGTCTTGGAAAAGTTTATAACCATTTACAGTTCTATTGGAGGGATAGAAAATATACACAACTAGTCATTGAATTGCAACTCGGTAGATAAGCTGAAAGCGTTTCTTAACCGTCTTCGAAAACTCTCGCTCAGAGAACTCAAATCGGCCTGGTGGCTAGCGCCCTGGCCTTTGGTACCACAAGGATTCAGGTTCAAATCATGGTGGTGGTTGTTATCGTGTCCATGGATTTAAAATATAATTATCAAAAAATCATGGTGGTGGCATGGATGTTTGCGAGTTGTTCGGAATCCACTGTAGGTCCCAGTCTGTTTAGCCCTCGTGTGCACAAGATGACAGTAGAGCAATAAACCAAACCACACCAGAGAGCTAAAAATAGTTTGCCCCCCACACAGTTCATCTGCACTACAGTGGGAGGAGTCATTCCTGACTCCTCAATCAACATTCATTTTCATATCTGTTATGTCAAGAACATTATAATTTCAGTACCTTTTAATTTAATGCATCTGCAACTGGTTCCTATTTGAGCAATTTTATTTTCAATTTAAATTTTTTCCCCTTTTGACTCACTTGATCAATCCTTTTCTCTCTTAATTCAGAAACCATATTAATTAAAAAATTTTACTTTTTTTGTTCATGAAATGATTTTGAAGTTTATAGTCTCATTGGTACTCCGTAATCAATATGTCAGTTATCATTATCTGCAGAAAGTTGAAATGGCTTGAACAATTCACATATGATTACAAGGAGTTATAGAGCCTTGTTTGGAATACAGCACAAAAGTATTAAAGGAAATTTTACTTTGAGTTTATAAACCACTCGAATAGAGATTATTATGGAGAGCATTTTCTATAAATTTCCTTTAAATCTTATTACCTCTACATGGACAGGCAACTTTTATTATATATTCCTCAAACTTATATTGTTCTAGTCAGTAATATTTCATTCCTTGGTAAAAATTTTAAACAATAATTAAAGTAAACTTTTCAAAACCTCCACAAAAAACAAAGAAAACTGTTATTAATTGGTGAGATTTCTTTTAAAAGGTTTGTACTTTACATCTGTTTGTAAGCATTTTTCAGTTAAGAAAAGAGAAAAAAAAATACATACATTTCCATGTTATCAAAAAAGAATGTAAATCATAAAATTTTAATAGTTGTTGTCTTCATTAACATTAATCCATAAAACATGTAAGAATTATATGTTTCTTCACGTGATAAAAAAACATGCATGCCAAAAATATAAATTTTTATTCATTATTTTTAGCAACTATTCTTATGAATAAGTATGAGACCATACAAAGTATTTTTTTAATTTCTTTACACACCATTTACTCGTTTCTACGAAATATTATCTAATATAAATACTTCTGGGAAATAGGCCTGACGTTCCAATACCAAATATTACAAAATACAAATTAAAATAAAAAAACAGGTAAGTATAAAGAGATTAATAAAATGTCACAGGAATGTAAATGGATATTCAACTATTTAAAAAAACTCTTTAATTTCAGTGAACAGTAACAGTTTGCTTCATATTTAAGGTAATTTAACATAAAAATATTTACAAACATTGATTTCAATATTTGTAAACTGAATTTATATTTACAATGATTAATACATAATCACATAGTTTTCAGAAAGAATGTATTCTCAGTTATTATTTACATATTTATCAAATGTATAGAAAATGTGTTAGTACTTCAAAAAAATTTTCCCTTTCTAATAAAAAAAATGTAAAACATTGTATCTAAATTAATTATTGCATTGAGCAATTCAGATAATACAAAAAGGTTTCAAGTAAGTGCAATAAATAATATAAAGAACAAAGAAATTTTCAGATCTACAGATAAACATTGCAGATTTTATTTACTATTTATTTTAAAAAGAAAATTAACTTTATATATTTTAATAAATTAATTACAATTTAAAATCTAAAGTTTAAATAAATAACAGATAAAAAAAATTACTTTAATTGATAATTAGTTACATTTTTATTAGACTAAAAATAATCAAAATATTAATTTAAATTATTAAGTCTTGTACCTGAAATATCTTTGTAGCATAATCATAGTGGAATAAACTTTTAAAAAACTGTCAGAGTTTAATCTATATTAGATTAGATTGGGGTTTTCCCCCTGTTTATAAAAGGGATTTTAACAGAGAACTAAAATTTTTGTAACAATATTTTTTGAAAGATATTTAATTTATTTATTCTGATTACAAGGCATATTAAAGGGACTACTTAAAAAATTTGAGTATTCAGTTATTTTAATTATACAATCAAAATTTTGTTTTAATACATATGATAATAATGAATGTAAAATTATATACTACTCAAAACAAATACATTATTATAATTTAATTAAACATAAAACAAAATTAAAATATTCAGTTATATTTTTGATATCAAAAAATTGATTAAGAACAATACATATAGACTAATTTTTCTGTACAAAAACAAGATTTCTTATATAAATTCAATAATATTTTTTCTGTGCACAGTAAAATCCTAATCTAAGTCATCCTAAGCATCGCTGGCGATTCTTTATGAACAACAGTTGATAAAAAGATTTTAAACATAAATATAATAAAATATCACTTTTCATAAACACGCTAATTGTTACAGAATTAGTTATCAGCTATTATCAAGAAAGTAATCGTTGTAAAGATGGAAGAGAGTCTCTGATAGAAATGGCCACTTTCTGTTCTCGACTGTTTTCAGGTAAAAATGCAAGAATTTGGTCAAGGAGGACTGAAGTGGTGGCCAATGGAACATTGCTGCACCGCAACGGCATGTCACTCTAAAAGAATTAAATGATAAATCAAATATTTCACAGTTGAAAGTTAATGTTAAAGCACAACAAGTTGAAGATTGTTTATACAAATAAAACAGTACTTATCAATATGATTAAATAAGATAAACTTGGAGTTTTTAAAAAACATTTCATATAGTTGATTTTTACATAAATAGCAAATGCAAATTGTGATAAATTTTTTTCACCATTAAATTAAAAAAAATTACCTTAAGGAATAATTTTTACATTGTTTAGAATACATTTTTGTAGCAGTCTATACATTAAAAAAAAATTTTAATTTTTGCGATTTTATAAGTAATCTAGATATTATCAATAATAGTATCATCTTACTGAACAATGTATAAAATACAGCACTAGCATCAAAGAATTAAATATTATTTTAAGAATCAGAAAAAAAATTATGGTAAGAAACAGAAAGTAAGAATTTATGATGTACTTTATTGTTTCATATTACTATGTATTTTACATCATCACAAGAGAAAAAAAACTCTAATGAGAAAAGTAATTGCAACAAAAGATTACTACAGAGTTTTCCAGTTCAAAATTAATTGAATGTCATAATAAGAGAATAAAATAAAGCTGTAAGCAGAATAATATAGCTGTTTTTTAATGATTGGTAACAAATCTTATCATATACTGATTCCTATCATTTCATTAAAATACTAACAAACTGGAAAAAAAATTTCTCCAGAGATTCTCTTCTTAATCTCTACAGCTAGTTTATGGCTAAAGCTGTCTAAGTCAGCTTCTTTCTGACTGTGATTTCTTACCATGAGAATTTTTTTTACAGGATAGGGTTGTTAAGCTCTATGGCCAACCCTCTGGTCTGTTGCTGTATATCAGGGCTAATTACATTGGAGCTTAATTAAAATGGATTCCACACCACTACAAACATCCATGGCCAGCTGGAATTCAAACCCACAACCTGTGGTACAATTAAATCTTCTGTTACCAAGAATTAAAAAGAGACAATTTGTGTTTATTGACTCATGAGCAACTAGCAAGTTAAAAGAAAGCCAATATATTTGGGGTAAATAATAATGAAAGCTACATATAAATATGTATGTTTAGTGTAGATAATTTTTTTTAAACTAGGGACAGAAAAGTACTACTAAGTTACATTTAGTAACCATCATTCTTACATTTATATTAGAATCGTTTTATTTTGGGACATGAAATAAATTAAAAATTCACAATAAAGGTAATAAAGCCTCTTATTTTAATATACAAATTACAATTAAGGTAGTAATACTTAAAATATTTTTTGTAAAATCTATACAACAAAAACAATGATATCAATTGTAATTTGGGTATGAAACAACTTGTTTCACATTAATTACTTAACAAATAAATATTTTAAAAATCCTATAGATTTTTCATAATATAAAAAAATATTGTCAATTTAACATTTGATGATATTGATGATTGTGTCATTATAATCCTTTATTATATTGTTAAATAAGGCTTTCGCATTTAAATGAATATAATCATCTAACAAATGGATTAAGAACAGTTAATTACAGCTTAACAACACCCGAGTAATTTAGCATGCATGCTGTAAAAAAATAGATGTTAGTATCATTATTTCTGATATTATAAACTTTTTTAAAATTTAAACGTGTTTGCAAGTCATTTCACAGCACTATATAAATAATGGGTTATTTCAATTATTTATTAATAGGTTAGTTCAACTTACCAATTTATTAAAAAAAGAAATAACATCTGGAGTAAAGCAGCCCATTCTTGCAGCAGGATTTTGACTATCAAAAACTATCTTGTACAGCCTTTGTCCAACAAGCAAAAGCAGCTGAGAGCAGAGCAAGGGTTTGTCAGAAACTGCAGCCTTCACCTATAAGGAAAATGACTTTTTTTATTAAAAAATCTCCTTTCAGACCCCCTGTTATGTTATGTTTCATTCAAATGTATAACAAAATATTAATCCAATTATTTATAGCTTAAGTTAAAAAAAATAATAAAACAATTTTTTAAATTATAGTTTAAATGTGCTTTACCATCTTGATTCACATCATTGTTCAATTCTAAATTTTTCCTGTGTGTAAAAGAAATATATTGGCAAGTATCCATATTTGCTATTACCATAACAATAATGGTAGAGCTTCAAAGTGAGAGAGAAATAAGAGTTTTGAAAATAAAATTAAAAATTTTTGAAAGCTGCATGACAATTATGGTAGTTGTCACATGCAATGTGTGGAGGATTGAAATGGTTCATAATGAGATAACAAATACTTAGTCAAGTCTGGCAAAATCAAATTAATAATGACTAATACTGATCAATATTTTCATTCCTCTAATAATTATAAAGTCTCAAATTGTCAAAAATTTTACTAAAATTTGTTTTATTTTGAATTGGATCATTTAAAATTTGTTTGAAAATTAAACTTTTTATTTCTTTTATATTAATGAAACTGATTATTGCAGTCATGGATGAAACTTTTGTTTAATTTATTTTGCTCGCTTTATTTTTCATGGTAAATGCAAAATTGTTCTTATCATGGTTCTCATGCACCCATATTTTATTTCTAGTTTTAAAAATCTTAATGTTCTACAGATTATAATAACATAGAAAATATTCTTAAAAAATTGAAAAATTTTAATGTTAATTTAACATAGTAAGTACATAAAACACACTTTACGGATATATAATTAAAAAAAGCGAACTAACACAAACTGTCTTCAAATGCCATTGTATACTATATCATATTATATTTAACTACTGGAAATTATGATTGCAGGTTATATGCTACTTCGATATAAGGACGAAACTGTGATACCTCATTAAGACAAATTAGGTCATTATGGTTATGAACAACTCACCTCTTGTGCCAACAAATCCTGACCACCAGAATATAATTCACATACATAATGTCTCCTTATCTCATCCGGATTTAGCTCCCAGCCACGTGCCAAATCTAGAATGTAGCTAAATTTCCTGCTAATAGCTGGATAATCAGCTTTATCTATAGATCCCTCGCTTTGAGGTTCCATCTCGGGAAAGCTCTGGGCTACTGCAGAGGTCACTCGTAAAAGGAATTGGGTGCGGGAGGCACTTAGCCCTTGTTCTTCTCGTTCTGCACCTTCTTGCATCTGATAAGTCAACTCGCGAAAGAATGCCTTCTTATACTGAAAATGAAAAATTGTCATCTAAAGATATGCCATTTTTGGAAACAATGCAATACAAAACATTACCATTATACATTAAAAGTTACTTTAAAATCACTGAATGATACATTTTTAATTCAAAATTAACATTTAATTTCAAAAATGCTACAATTCTACACATTTATAGAACTTATGTCGTAATTTCTCAACATCTATAGAGGATTTTTACAAAAAAAAATTCTAATAAACTTTATAATAATAGATGATAATATCGTGTAAAGATTACATTCAGTTCATCCCATTCATATGATGATGATCTCAATCAGTGTAGTGAAATCATTTTCATCCAGCTAATGACTTTAAAATAATTATCTTAAGTTCATTTAATTAAAATTTTATAATTTAAAATCCACATTTGTTTACTCTGGTCTGTATTTTTACAATATGACTTCAACTTTTCTTTTATTGAGAGTAAGGAAACAGTTGCAGTAAAATAATATCAGCAATTAATAGTTTAAATAAAGATTTACAGTGTCTATAAATAATAATCATTAATTATTTCAAAGTAAGTCCATTATACAAAGAATATTTTTAAAAATAACACAGTTTAGAGGGCATTAAAAAGGTCTTACAATTGTGCTAAATAATCCAAGTGGCTTGGTGTTCTTCATTTGAAAAGTTACTATCAAATGAAGTACATTGGACAGCATAAGGTGAGAATACACTTGGTGATTGCTGCAGGTCTTTTGATTCATAGCCATTGCAATAAGAGGTGGATGGCCCTTATTCTCGTGTCCTTGCCAAAAACTTTCTGGAGGGAAATAAGGTCGATCCTCCACTCCTGAGGGAATATTGGTCTGAAATTTTAGAATATTTTAATTGCAGACAAAAAGAAACAATCAAATAAATAATTTAATTACAAATGTTTACACTTACTTCTAATATAATATTTAAAAGTTGACAGCAGAATTCCAAGAAATTTTCTAAATGACCATCAGTCATTTCTAATTCCTGAAAAATAAGTTTGGATTTCAACGAACAAATTCCAAGTTAGGAAAAGACTTTTAATTCAATATTATTATAGAATAATTGTCAAGCAATATGAACATGAATTTTATGTTTGTAACATAGAGATTTTTTTTTTTTTTTTTTTTAGAACAAACTGCAACATTAAAGTTTAAATAAACAATAAGAAATATAAATTACCAAAAATACTATATCATACATTTAAAATCCCAATACCATAATTAAAATATATACCAACCACTAATTAAAACAGTGAAGGAAAACCCATACCCAAACAGGTCTTAAAGATTTTTGTTTTTTATTTACTGAAATTAATGTATAACAAATAATAATAATTTTATATTTATTGTGTTAATTAAAACTAAATCTTACTTTCAAAATGTCATTTTACAATTATAAATTACCGCTGAAAAGTTTAATTAAAGCATCTGCAATCTAAATAAAGTCATCAATTATATCATATTTTACATTCCTCAACATACAGAACATAATACATAACTGTTTTATTATATATTACATAATTTAAGAGCAATTTTAAACATGAAAAAAAATTACTTTAAATGTAGTATTTACATCTAGTTTTATGCCCCTTTTAAATCACTACCTTTATGCTTTAAATGTAATTATTATACAAAAATTATTACAGAAATTAAATATATATTACAAAAATAAAAGTTTAATTTTAATAAGAATCACATATAAAATTGTGAAAGTTGATTTATTATTCATTTACATGAAGCATCTATTAGAGGAAGGATAAGCAAAGTATTTATACAAAAATAAGTAATCAAATACCTTTCGGCAAAGACGTTCCTTGGGTGTTTTTCCAACCTAATAAATTAGAAAATATAAGCACACTTATAAAAAATATTTTTAAATTGTCCTTTTTTTTTAAATTTTTAAAAGAAAAAGAAATATCAAAATAAATTTAATTTCAATTGACTTACCTTTTCCATAAGATGTGCAGTAGCTTCAAATGTCTTCAAAATAAAAGTTTTCCACATCATAGCAGCAAACCCTATGTTTTTTTAAAGAGGGACAGAAATTATAAACAACACAATATAAAAATGTTTTTAATATAATGAGCATAATGTCAATCTAGCATTTTTAATATAATAAATAAAATTCTGAAATATCCAATGCAAATTTACCTTTATGCTTAAAATTTTGTATGGCACTTATAAGTACTACTACTACTTACTTCAAGATATTTTTTCCTTTGTAAATAATTATATTTTAACTATTCTGTGAAAGAAATATCTTTAAGCTTATAACGCTTAGTTTCTTTTTTACTTGAAATTAGCCACATTTAAAATATATATTGGTTTCCTTTTTTCCTTTAAACCTAACCATACCACAATTCATTTTAGCACGTAGTCTAAATAGCAAATTTGGCATTCCCCATACCCCCGCCCCCCCCCCAAAAAAGTTATTACTAGTTTCTGTTATTCAGGAAGTTTGTCCAGTTATCATTTAGGATTAGTTATATACATCTGATTTGCCTTGAAAATAAAAGCAATTCATAATTAAATGTCTTTAATTTCCTAAAAATTTTAATTTACTTTTTAATTTAATTAAGAAGAATTGAATACATTTTAAAACTAAGATGCATTGTAGGTAATTAAAATTTTATTGCAATCAAACTAGCTTCAACACATATAGAAGGGAAAATGTAATAATATATAGAATTTGTGAAAGATTTCTTTATGAGAATTTTGTTCCTTCTAGAAAATCAAAAGCACTTTACTACTTCTGTATTTTTATTCACAGAAACCATTACAAACCATTTCTAATTAAAGAACTATCAACAAGACTCAAGCAGCTTAGTGCATGTTCCAGATGTGTAACAGTGTCTTTATTTTTACTCCATTGCATAAGGTGCTCCCATCCTACATTAGCAAGCAAGGCATCATGATTGAGACTATAGGGAAATTTCCTACGCACATCACTCAGAAGTCCTAAAAAATTAATTTTAACATAAATGTTTCAAATTATATATTTCTATTTATACATCATATCTAACTGACATTAAAATAAGTTAAAATAATTATAAACATGAAACAAAACAAAAATTTTGGTTGATAGCAAACTATCAATTTAACTTGTATCTTGTTTCCCAATAACTCTGCCATATTGAATTCAAAAGCAGAACAGGGATACACCTAGTAAATTATCTCTTCCTGAAGATTACAGAGCATGCACAAAAGACCAATGCCTAAATTGATACAAATCAGACACCTGGATCGGTAGACATAAAGTAACTATCCCATTTTTCCAATGTAATAATGAAATCAAGACTTTTTATTTTTTCAGTTTACAATCCTCTCTGAAATTTATACAATATTTCTCTCAGATTTTACCAGAGAGAATCTTTCCAGAGCCTTCTTAATCTTTTAATAACATACAAAGAGGTATGATGTTTAGATAAATGTAGTAATCTAACACAATACAATTATCATTAATAAAAAATATTATTTATAAAAATGATTTTATAAATGATTATAACTTAATATTCTCTTATTGATTCTCATTTAATATCATCTTATTATCTCCTTTCCTTATTAATCTTTAATGATTATCTTTTTTATCATAATTATCATTCATAAAAATGTAATAAAAGTTTGGAAATTCTTTGAGTATAATTAGTAATAAGAATTGCATTTTTATTACATTAACATTACATTATTATAAATTAAAATACTATTATTACAATTTTATAAATTAAAATACTATTTATTCAACAATTTTTGAAATTTCTCAAGGGAAAAAATTGTTTTTAAAAGAAACTCTTGTTAAAAAAAAAATTGCAATATTCATTATTGAAAATTTAGATTGTTTGTATTTCTTTAATATACATTTGTATGTGGTTTCTATAGAAATATATCATTTATATAGATTGTTTTAAATTATCATTTAATAATTACAAAATAATTTGCATTATTTTCATATCAGGAAATATTTCAAAATATATGAGCAAAACATTTTCATTTCTAGATAACTAAATTACTTTTTAATTTAACAAAAAAATAATAAATAGCATACCTTTAACAATATTTAAGGCCCTGGAATCTGTTTTATCATCTAAAAATTTCTGAGGAACAGAAACATCATCCAAATTGGTTTCAGATAAGAACGAAGATAACACTTCAGGTTCTAAGCCAACTGAAACAGCCCACACTGCAATAAGGTCTGTTACAGAACCTATAAATGAATATTGTTTCAAAAAATAATTTTGGAAATAAAATAAATAAACAAATTGGTTGCTCTCACTTTGCTATTATATATTTATTTATTGAAAAATTGAATTATGTTTTCAATAAATTTTTTGGCAATTTTGAAGCTTTAATAAGCATTAGAAAAAATAAAATCAAAAATGATAGGATTCGTATGTGTACAGTATATTTTTTAATGAATATGAATCAAATTATTTTTAATATATACAAATTAGATAGCATATTTCATAACTTTTATAAAAATAATTATAATTTAAATAACTTCTTTTTTTAAATTAAACACTCATTATTAAAATAAATACAATATTAAGTTTGTTTTGTTTTCTTTTTACCTTGTCCTCCATTCAAAATAGTCTCAATAGATATGTTGACATCTTTCATGACAGCTTTTCCATATGGCTGGCTTTTCAAAAGTATGTTGAGCATTAAAACATCTTCTAATTGTTTCACTAAAACATTCCAGTGTTCTAAATCAAGGGATACAGCTTCCCAATCACTATCTCCACTTTCTTCATTCTCCTTTTCTTCTTTTTTCTCATTTGCCTTCTTGAGTTCCACACTGAAGGAAGCAGCCATGATCACAGAAACAGACCGAGCAACCACAGCTCCAATGTATGCAGCAACATTGCCGGTAGCCTTGTGCAAGGCTTCTCGCACAGCTGCCCACCAAGGTGATACATGCTCCGAGTCAGAACTCACCAATTTGGGATCTTTTTTAAATAAATACTTCTTTTAGGTTTTTCTGGCATTACATAAACAAATAAACAGAAAATACTTAATAGAGTTAAATATAAACCTTACAGTGAGCAGGCAAAACACATATAAAAATTAAGGAATTAAGCATTAAAGTAATATATAAAAATATTTGAAAACTTTACGAAAATAAATAACTTCTAAAACAATATTTTAAAAAAAATTAATTGCTGAAAGATATATCATTTATAAAAAATAAAAAAAACAGCTGAAAACAATTTCAAATTATAAACTTTTTTAATTTTCCAAGTCAAATAAAAACTTGTCAATATCTATTGTAGATTCTGCATCTAAAAATAAATATATCAAATTTCAGTGATTGCTTGATAATCACTGTAATTTCATGGTGATGACCTAATAGATTAATTTGAAAAAGGAGAAAGATTTCAATAGTATTCTAACAATGAGATTTTCAACACAGTGAAGTTATTAATCTTCATATAATCCTTTTTATTATTTATATTTCAGCAAATAATTAATGAAAATATTCAAATGTTTTATTATGTCATTATTACTATTTTCTAGTTGTTTAGAGAATAGATTATCTCAGAAATAATTTTTTATAATCTCCTTAATTCTAGAGAAGTAATAGGTAGTACTGCATGTAGTATTACTTGAACATTGTTATTGTTAAGATATTGGAATCTAAGGAAGCATTTGTAATTATCACGTTGTTAATTATTTTTGTTTACTTTTTAGTATGATTTTCTTTTTATACATCTGTATTAATGAGCTTCAGCCAATAAATACCACCTCACCTGATACCAACCATAAATGAAAATCTAAACTTTGAAAAGAATAAGAAAAATAATCATGTTGATTAAAATAGTGAAAAAAACTTTAATATTTCATATTTTTTACTGAGACAAAAAGCCTTAGTTTTTTAAAGGTCTGAATAATTTATTATTAAATTTAAATTTATAAAAAAATGTGCAGAATTTTTATTATTCTAACTAAAAAGTACAATACATTTGGTTGTATATTATTTTGCTATGTAACTATTTAATATTTATAAGAATCTTTCAAAGATTTTTTTTTTTCCTGGGATAGAAAATACAGATTACTGTAACATCATTTCATCAATAATAGAAATCTAGGGTGTACTCATAACAAAAGAGTAAGTAAAAAAAAAAAATCACAGTTGCAAAATTTTGTAACATAAAAAAAAATAATAATAATAATAATAATAGATCAGATTTTCAAATTTAGCAAGAGAAATAATATAAAAGTTTAACCAAAAATGTCATAAATTCAGCATCAAAAATTCTTTAAAAATGAAGTAAAAAAGGGTTCTTTTACTAAAACTATTATTTGGTATAAATGTTAATAATATAACATATTTACAAAACTACAATAAAAAATCCTTATAAAATAGAGAAACAGGGTTTTGATTTTCCAATTCAGCATTAAAAATATAGTGGTCAGCTAAAAGCACTTCTTTGTTCCTTGTAACAAAAAAATTTACATATTTTTATTATTTTTTTTAAACCTATTATTGCATTACTAATAATTAGAAAACGATTTAAAATTTTAATAAAACTTTATTCGAATTAGGAACAATGAAATTAAACCATTGTAACAAAACTGCAATATTACTATCATGACAATTTATAAAATTTCAAAGGATTTGATAGAAAGAATGTAAATTCCTACAAGAAAGCAGAAAAAAAAAAAAGGTAAAATTTGTGGTAAAAAATGAAAATAAAAAAATAATCAATTTGTAAGTATTTAAAACAATTCTATAATACAAACAAGATTAAACTGCACTATGAAAAAGTTACATAAATTAATTTAACAAAATTATTAAACTGTCATTAATAACAGAGTAAAAAGTAGAATTTAAAAAATGGAGGATTTGATTCTTTTCAATTAATAGCCGAAATAGCTTGAATAACAACTTGCACAAAAATAAAATACTTTTTTTTTTTTTTTGTGCAAAATTTACAATAGATAAAAAAAATAATTTTGCCAGGTATGACTTGTTATTTACTAAGAGAATTATTGCCAAATTCTTTCAGGAAACTTCTGTCTGGCTACATACCACTTAAGGAACTGATATGCTTCATCACTTGCTGCAAATTGATCCATTTATCAGGACTTGGGCAAAAGCCTGCATCAGATACCCAGTGTTTCAAAAGCAGCATCTTGTAAATAATTTAAAAAAATACATATTATAGTTTCCAATGAATTAATTATTATGATAAAAAAAATTATCTTCCTTTGGACTTACCAGCAACTTTTCAGGAAGAATGCCACTGTCTTTTAGAGCAGCTTGGAGTGTACTAAAATAAGACCCAGCATGTACTGATGAATGAAACAAGAATCCACCTGTATTAGGAACACAAAATAAATTTAAGTCCAGGTATGAAAAACATTAATTTGAATCATAAACAGAAAAAAATATCATATTATTTCAACTTTTGTGAGGGTTAATATAAAGTAGTAATGCGTTCAAGGACAAATTTTGGCCTATAGGGAAGGGTGTGTGAATAAATATTGATTTAAAAAATGATTATTCTGTGATGACTGTGAAACGGTAATTTTATACAATTGCACTGCCTGATCAGATAATTTAACTTTTTTTTTTCATACAATATGTAATCTGTAAGATCTTAAAATAACATTTGTACTAACATATTACAATACAAAAATAGCTATTTTTATAAGCCTAACTTCATTTTAAAAGTTACTTTATGATTTTTTGAAACCCAATACACTTTTAACAATACTATATAGAGGGCAGATGAGGTCAATACAACAGCAAGCCATTTAGAAGAAAACAAAAACATTTTACATTAATTTGTAAGGGAAATTTTTTTTTTTTAAAATGGAAAAAAAAAAAAAAAAAAAAAGGCAATACTTTTAAGGTTTTTTGTTACACACACATACATAATGGGTTTTTTTTGTTTGTTTGTTTTGTTTTTTTAAGGAAAAACTCTCATCCCCAATCAATGTATTTCAGTAATCAAATAGTTAAAACACTTTCTTTCTTTTTAAATAGCTCAAGTGACATGAATGTGGAAAAATTAGTTTAGTTCTCTGGCATATTAATTAACCAAAATATTGAAAGTGGCTTTAAATTGCTAACAATTTATTCTGAAGGGAAAGTTATAATGCAACCAAAGGAATTTATTCTGATGGAATTAAAGTAGTTCAATAGATATACATTTAAATTGTTCTATCTCTTTATCATCTAAATATTTAAAATTTTAAATTTTAATAAAATTGTCTTTCTAAGAAATAAAATGAATTTATCTTTTTTAATATTACAAAGTTATATAATATTATAAAGTTAGGATAATTTTGATAAAGTTAATAAGTTAATTTAGAATAAAATTCTAAAAACATCAAAATTTTTATGTATTTACAATTGAAATAATTAGAAAATTGTTTAGTTAAGATTAATTTTCTTAAGTTGTAATACAAAAGGCTTACCTAAAGATTCGATACTTTTATCTGAAATTCCAGGAACTAAATCAATGGGTAAGCTTTTAAGAATCAGATCATCCTCTGATTTCACAAGGGAACTTTCATTACCAACAAAGCAAGTGATAAAATCTGAAAAGGATAATTCTGTAGAGCTATCATCAGTGAAGCGGACTTGACGTTTGAGTACCGGAACAATTTCCTGGTGTAGCATGACAAGTGACAAGATACGACCAACTTCTGTTTCAGAAATGCACAAACTGGTTGAATAGGACTGGAAAATAAATTTCAATTAGAAAAAAAAAAATTTTTAATCTAATTAACAATTCTTGAGCCATACTCTCTGTTTATAAACCACTTTAAAAACGAACTCCCGATTATAAATAGGGAATTACAGTATATATTAAATTAAAACTTCAAAGAAGTGTAAAAATTGTAAAAGGAAAGAAAGTTTTTGAAAAAGTTATTAACATAAGATGTGGACTTACTTTAACTACATTTATAATATTTTACTTTTATTTAATTCAATTTCTAGCAGATTCAAATTCTCACAGAGAATTTAAACTTTAACAGAAAGGAGGAAATTTTAAATTCTAAAAATTTTTTTTAATTAAAAATAAATTTAATTTTTTCTAATAAATTTTTAGAGAAAATATAAAAATAAACAAAAATATTTTTAAAAAAACAGTGAGAGTGAATGCCAGATATAAAAAAAAATCATCTATCTATTTTAAACTTTTTAAATATCTCTTTCTTAATATATTTGTTAAGAAATTTTAACAATTAATTATCAAAAAAAAAAAAAGAGGGGGGAAATAAAAAATATTATTTTAAATGTGACTGAGCAGCACACTAAGAAATTTTTATTATTATTAAAACTCAAAAAATTAACACATTATATTCATACTATCATTTAATCTAATAAAAAAATTAATCATTTTCACCAAAATATTTAACTGTACATAATCCTTTTTTTTTTTTTTTTTTAACTATTTCATTATTTTTTTGAATACTGATATTCATTTTTTTTAAATGTAATATTTATAAAACTAATTAAAATTTTCTATTTAAAATTTAGTAATTAAAAGGATTTGAAATAAAATCCTTAAAGATGGGATTCATCATCAATATACTGCACATAAAACAAATTCTACAAAGTTACTTTTATATGGATAAAATGTGTTATGTTTTTATTCAAATTAAGAAATTATGTGTATACAAATCTAAATATTGTCATAATAAAGCACATATTAGCTTTTTATCATTACGTAATTAAATAGATACCATTACTTTTTTTGAAAGGTGAAGATTTTTGTTTGGAACAATGACTGACACAATTCAAAAACTTTTTTGAGTTTTCAAATGACTCTCATAAGAGGTCCTCTTCATTCTCCATTTGGGGTCTCTATCACAAAATCAGAATTTCTTGTAACATTTTTAACAACACATTTTACTTCTTATAAGTTAAAATAATTTTAATCTTTTTTTTATTATTATCACAGCTTTCACTGTGGAGCCAGTGCTAACAGTAATGATCATCCAATTCTTCATTCATCATTTCTCGATAAATTCATTAATTTCACCTTCTTCAATTTTAGAAAATCTTTTATCACTAATTGCTTTTGCAGTTTTTTACTACTTCTTAGGGCTTCAGTTTCAACCGATGAAAATCCTTTAAAATTGTTGATACCTTCTGGCCGGAGTTATAACAATGTTGCTGACACTGTAGCCTACAGCATATGAAAGAAATTTTAGTGTTGGGCAGCAAATTAAATAAAATAAAATAATCCTCATATGTCAAATCACATTCTGAAAGGGTTTACTGTATTTTAAAAAAAATCATCAATTATGAATAACATTCTTTCATTTTTCTAATTTTAACAACATAAGAAAATACCTGTATGTCCACAGATGCCTCTGATGCGGAAGATGCTATATCAGTTGATTTTGAATTGATGTTATTCAAAGTGTTATACAATTTAAGCAGTTGTAATGTCCTCACACAGTACTGCTGCAATAGCCTGGCTTCATGGTCAACTTGCTTCTGATCTAAAATTAAAATAAAAAGTTTCACAAAAAAATATAAACAAAAGAATTAAATTAAACATTTTTAAAAATATTAAGTGCTTTTAAAGGGTACCTTGCTTTTTGAGATGAGTTAAAAGAGCAGAAATTATTTCCTCGACTAGCTCTTCAGTGGAATGTCGACTACTTAAAATACTATCCAATGCCTAAAAAAAATAGAATAACTGTCACCACCAATTTTAAATTTTGAAGCACAGTATATAATTTTTTTGATATTTATTGTTCATAAAAAGCACTGTGTTTTTTACAACTACAACCGTTTCTAGAAGATAACTACAATTTTCAAATTTATATATTCTTATAAACACTTTCTCTGCCTCTGCTGTTCCTGAGAATCATCTCAAGACCTTTGATACAGCGTTTGAAAATAATAATATATATACTAATATCAACTAAAAACAGCTTATATAAATTATAATATATAAATTTTCTTTTGTAAATTAAAATTTCTAATGATGAAAAATATTAGTTATTTTGTTCTTTCAAACATAAACATCCAATTTTAAAATGTTGCAATTTAATTTTAAAAAGCAAGTTAGTAACTATAAATATATATATATATATATATATATTATAAACTTAATATATATATTAATGATAACTTTTTACAAGAAACAATTTGTACTTTTAAGAAAAAAAAATACTTATTTTTAACAGAGCAAGTTTTAACTATTTAGGAAGTAATACTGTTTCTTTTTTATCATCTTACAAATTGAAATAATTTATTTGTATGAATTGTCTGTTCATATGAAAGATTTTTTTTTAAATATATATAGACTAAACATTTACATGAGACTTGAGAGAATAAACATTTATACTTCATGCATTTAATTGTTTACATTATCCATGTTTCTCATTTACACTAGTTTTTTTATTTTTACAAATAAAAAATTGGATAATAAAATTAATATTACCTGTATGCGGGTGGAGGAAATTTTCATATCTCGTAAAATTTTGATTATTTCAAAAGATTTTCCTAAAAAAAATTAATAACATAATATATCCCAACTTTCTTTACATCAAATAAAACATTATACATATATGTTGGCTCAACAAAGTTTCTCTACTGGGACAAATCCAAATAGTATTTCTTAAAACAAACCATAACAAATATTTTAGGTCTTAAAAATTAATTATTACATAATTTTATAAATAAACAAATTTGTTAGTATATGAATACTGTAAGAATTGCTTCATCTCAACTGAATGCCAAGAAACCCACAACTAATCAAGTAACCCCATGTGGAGTGAGAAGCAGACAGGAAACCAGGAAAATATTTTTCAAAACCAGTTACACGGAGGATTGGTTTCCTGCCCAATGGGTTCAAGACAGAAATTAATTATTATTATCAAAATAATTAATAATTAATTAATCATAATTACAATCGAGGAAGATAATTATTAGAAAGTAATTTAGAAGAATGAATGTAATATATATATGGCAATATTTAATATTGCCTAAAATAATTTTTTTTTCAACTCAATACAGAAATTGCTGATCAGATAAACTTACAACTTGGTATAGTTGCATTCTTTTAAAATGTTTCTTTTTTAAATATTGATTTTTTAAAATAATAGTCACACAATAAAAGATTAAAATCATATTAATAAGTTCTTATAATAAAACCTTTTACAACAAAAAAACAAAACAAAAATTAGAACAGCATGAGAAAAAAATAATAATTTTTTTAAAATTTAAGCTAGAACCATTAATCACAAGTTAGTATTATAAATTTGTTTTATATGGAAGCATTAAAAAATGCACAAACCTTTTGCCGAATTTTTAAGAGTCATTTTCAGTTCTCGTAGTAAATGCATATCTCTAGCGCGTTTACTATTTTTTTCACTGAAAAGAAAATTCCAAGTTAATCTCATGTCCAAATATTTTATTACAAATCAGACAAGCAAATTTTTTGTAATTAAAATATATTTATTTGCATAATTAAACCTTAAAAAATATAATTTAATGCTTTAACATTATTTATCAGAATAAACTAAAATTAAATACAAGTATAGTCAAAACAAATGAATTATTTAAACATAAATGCTCCTTTTACATGATAAATAAATTACAAAAAATTTAATTTTTTATTGAGCATATTCTTTTATTTTTTAATTTAGTTTTAAACATTAGAAAAGTATGTGAGTAGAAAAAAAAAGCTTTTATTCATAATCAGTACATATATTCTGAAAATAATTATAATTAAATTAAAGCTAAAATATCTGTCTTATAGGATATATTATAAAAGCTGAAATATATCAAAATATAATTTTAAAAAACAGCCAAAGATTTCAAAAACTATTATAAAATAAATACCTCAGAATTAAATGAAAAGGCACAATTATTTTTTTCAGAATACCATCAACATCCAGGAAATAACAAGAACAAAGTCGATCTTTCAAAAGAGCTGTAGTAGACAAATTTCCACCGACAATTGTATAACCAGGGCAAAATAATCTAAAATAATTTTAAAAATATTAGGACTTACATTGACTAATAATTCTAACGAAAAAATTAAAAAAAATATTAATCACATTGTTCATCTTTTGTTATTTTCAAAGTACATAAAAAAACAGACATTAATATATTTTTTAGAATAATAAAAATATATTACATTATCAATATTATAATAGTATTTTCATAGTGACTATCAAGTCAAGAATTAAATCCCAATAAATGCTGTATTTAATAAATAAATAAACATTTTTCAAGCCTTTTCAGTTCTTATAGTAAATGAACACTTTGCTGTATCTTGTTTACTTAACTTATATGAATAAAATATATACAAAAATTTGTTAAAATTATACAGCAGACTTATAAGTGCAATATAACATAATAAAAACAAATAATAAACATAACAAATAATAAATAATACTCATAAATAAACAAATAATTCATAACAAAATTTATATTTTTTAAGTATAATGGCGGATGTTAGATTAAGAAGGTAAAATAAGTTTTACCGTCCTGTTTTTCCAACATTAAATGCTGCAACTCTAGGCCCTTGCTGTGAACACCAAACCTAAAATATTATAAAAATTACCTTTATGAAATGTAGGAAAGAAATGCATAATTATATATTAAAAATGTATTAACATTACAGCAGAATAATTTTTATGACAATTAAATTCAAATTACTACAAAATTAATAAAAAAATAAAACAGACCACTCTGTAAATTACATATACAAAATTACCTACATCAAAAATATGTGTTAATTACAATTTTCATAAATACTAGCACAACTAAGTACATAAACTGTATCTTGATGCAAGTTGCCTCCACAAACAAAAAAATTCTTTTTTTACCTTATAGAACAAACCTGTAAAAAAAAGACATATTAAATTTTACACTATTCCACATGTTAGTATTTATTTAACAGCCATAGAAAGCCATTATCTCTTGATTTTTATTTCACCTTTGAAAAAAGTGAATAATGTGTTGTGTTAAAACACTAAACACAAAAGATATTAAAGAAAAACTTAATAACATTATGGGGACATTAAACATTATATTACATTATTCATTAAATTTGATGGTTACATTTTGTATGCAGAAGCATTAATGATGTCCAGGTTGCCCAAATGAGGTAACACCACCAGAAACCATTTAATAAAACCATGGTATGGTTTTAAATGACTGAAGTGGAATATGTGCACAATAGTTCATACACTGTACTCTTAAAAGAATGCATGGGCAGTATTTTGCATGAACATTTTCATATGAAAAAGCTATGTGCATAATGGGTACCTCATCTGTTCCCAATTGATCAAAATCGCATTCATGCTTCTCAATGTTGTTTTGAGCAATTTGAGGGAAATTAAATTTGAATTTCTTCCTTGGTACATAACAGTTGATGAAATACTAATTTACTACTATATTTTTGAATTGAATCAGTAAACAAAGCAAAAGATTCCAGTTAGTGGACAAAGGACACAGCAATCGGGCAGGAAAGTCATAGCACCTGTTTTTTGGAATGCACGCGGTATAATAATTTATTGCCTTGAAAAAGGTAAAATAAAAACAAGATAATATTATACATTATTATTGGATTGTTCAGATGAAGAAATAAAAAACATACCTATTTAAAAACGAAAAATATGTTGTATCTTCAAGAAAATGCCCTGGCTCACATATTAATGAAAGCAATGACAAAATTGAATGAATTATGAATAAAAATTGTCCAACATATTCACTAGATTTGCCGCCTGTGACTACTATCTGTTGCCTGAATTTGAAAACATGGCTTGCGGCCAAACATTTTCATTCAAATGAAGAGGTTAAATGAGAAACAGATGGGTATTTTGGCCGTTTATAGAAAGAATATTATATAAATGCCATAAAAAAATAATACAAGATTGGAATTTTTGAATTGAGCTAAAAGGAGAATATGTTGAAAATAAAATATTTGCCTCAATAATTTTTTTTCAGGCCACAGACTAATTAAAAATATAAGACAGCCACAAGGCCATTAGAACATTAAGCCATATTATAGACATTATATTATAGAACATTAAGCTTATTTATAGTAAAAAATTGAAATTATAAATTAAACTTCTTACTTATTTATATTTAATCATAGGAAGTATCTATGCAATGAAAATGATATACATATATATTTTAACAGTAACACTGAAATTAATTTCATATATTTCTAATGATATTTGCTATTATATATTAAAATAAGGTAAATATTTTAATACTTTACATTTCAGATGCACTTTATAATGCATTTAAAACAAAAAGCAACATTGTATCATATTAAAAAATTTGCTTACTTCTAATATACCTCGCCTAGGAGCATAGATTGCTAAAAAGAAAACACGTCTGATCTTTTTAGCAGGATCGTTTTTGTCCTTCATCATATCATCCTCTACTTCCACCCAGCCACATTGTGCATCTCGATAACCTTTAAAAATAATTAAATAAATTATTCAAAACAAATAGTATACAGATAGATAAACATTGTTGGAAATGGAGAAAAGAATTATTTGCATTCACATACATTCCTTCAAAATTAAATTTTTAAAATTAAAAAACTAATTAAATAAATCAACTATAGTTTTAAATTAAAAATAACTTGAAACACACACACTTTGAATGCTTAAATTATGAAAAAGTGTTTTTTAAGTGATAGATTGAAACTTTTACCTAAGTCTAAACAGCTTCCTACCTTTCCACATGCGAACAGCAATTCCCTTGAAAATATCAAATAGAATAACTCTTCCAAAGACATCAGTGACAGCAGCCAAACACTTGTTAGGAGATAAAGAAATAGAAGCTCCTTGTCTTCTTTTATCATAAATACCAAACCTATTAAAAGTTTTCATGAGTTACGATGTTACAATATTCACTAATTAATTACTATATCACTCTCCTAACCTCAAATCATCTAGTGAAGTTAAAAGGATTAATGAATATTAGAAAAGCATTAGTTTGATCTTCTACACTAAACCTGCATGCATGGCTTTGCTAATTCCCTTGTCTCAAAGAATATTATGTTTTACTTGCAATATTCTTTATGTGTTTTCATGATTGGTATTCTATGTTTTGCCCTATTAAACAGCAAAATCACTCCAATGATTAATTAATTTTGAGTTCTTCAAATTCAACAAATTGAAATCCTAAGTTAATTTTCATTCAAATAACTTAATTAGTAAGTGATTTTAATATTTAATGGGGCAAAACATTGCATTCAAATCATAGAACAATATAGAGAAAACAACTACAAGAGAAAAAGCTTGCTTTCTCTGGAGGACAAAAAACAAAGGAACCATACATGATCATTATCGTACAGGATCAAACTAATGCTAATCTGATATATGCAAGTCTCCATAACTCAGAAATGTGGCATTAGAAGAAACATGTGGTTAGCAGAATTTATTACAATATTATTTCTTAGAAGTTCATGAAAATATAATACCTTAAAGGCAAAATAGTGGCAGCCTCTATTTTAGGAACAGGTTTTTGCTCTTTAGGCTGATTGAATCCCATCAATCCACCAATACCACTGAAAAACAATAATAGAAATTGTTTAGATAAATTAATTAACACTTAAATTAATTCAATTAAAATTGAAGCAAAATGGATGCATTTCATATTAAAAATAATCTTTAATACAACATTAGATTGACTATTGTTAGTTTTGTAAAATTTTGTATAATTTAGTATTTTTAAAATTTTGCTAAATTTACTATTTTTGCTAAATTTTTTATGCAAATAAAAAATATAGTAGAAATAAAAAATACTTCAATAATCAATATTAAGTAATTAATTATAGCAAATGCAATAAGACAGCAAAAATAAATTAGGCTTCAAAAAATAATTTTGCTTTTTCTACGATATATATATATACTTAAATGTAATAATTAGGTGATCAACAATCAATTAAAAATAACCACTTACCCAGTACTATAACTTGAAATAAAATTCATAAATTTGGAAGTAACTGCATGAACCACATCAGCTAAAAACTGCTGGGTGTTGCTCTAAAATATTTGCAAAATTAAACAAACTTTAGTTTTACAAAATAATCTGAATGTTAATAAAAGGTATATATATTAAATGCAATCTTTGTACTTTTAGGTATTACTCAAAGAAAAAAAATCACTGGATTCATATAAAATAAAAATTTGTTTATTATTTAAAAAAAATAAGAATCAGAAAAGAAAAGTAAAGTATTTTAATTAAAAAAGAAACTCTATAAAAACCATAAATGACAGTCAAATCATTTGCAGCTTGATATTTATTTATAGATTTAATTGTAACTGAATGATTTGGAAGGATAAATAACTTGCATTCAGACACAGCCTTAATTGAAAAAGGACATTAATAAAATTTAGTAAATCTAAAGTGATAGCTTCAGTACTGTGCACATATGATGACTTTCTTTCAACTAAAAAAAGTTTTTTTTGTATAATTTCATTCAAACTATTTACAACCCTACTTATAAAGTTACTATTAAGGGTTTATAAAGTTACTATTAAGTTTCCTTAAATTTTTTCTTTTAAATGATATGATGATTCAAGTTGTTTATCTATCCGAATTATTCAATTATAATTAAATATTTTAATTTACAAAATTATAAATAATATTTAACATAATAATTTATAAAATAATGTTCAGCATTTTTCCAAATTCCATTTAAAAAAAAATACTTATTTACAGCAAGAATTGAAAAAGGAACTCACTTCCGATGCATAGCAGAACCCTACATAAGGCTTATTGCCAGTAGTCATTAACAAGGAGTTAGACGGCCCTGCTGATTTCACAGCACCATAAAAGCCTTTGCGCACAGATTCAGTGACAAGATGATCAAACTGAGATATTGTCAGAACTCCTAAGCAAATGTTAGTGGAAAATCAGCATATTTAATGAAAATTACAATTACATATATAATTGGCTTATAATATTTCATATATCATTTATTTAAAAAGTTGGATGTAAAGAAAAGAATGAAAACTTTTATTTGATTAAATTATCAATTAATAAAGTTTCTATTATTATTCTTACTAAAATAAAATCTAGATGAAATGTACTTTTCCTAAAAAAAGCCCTTTACTTATATTTATACTATTTTTTTTCCCCCCCTGTAAATGTAGACAAATTTTATCTTTTTATGAGCTTATAAACCTTTAAACTCAATTATAAGTAATCTCAAATTTCAGAGGGATTTTTTTTTCTTCCATTTCGGGAAAAAGGTGAGGCATATTTAAAAGAAATTTTAAAACTTTCTTAAATTTAAGAAAAATTTTCACTGCAAGAAGGAAAAGGCTTTATTTTTAAAATGTACAATTTCCTGTCCATAGTATGCAGATTATATATTTAAAAAAAACAATTATTAGATATTGATAATAGATTGCTTCCCTGTTATTTGAGTATAATAACAATGAATATGGCATTGGTCTATTTATTTAGAAATATTAGTTAAGTTTAATTTTTAAAAACCACTTTCAAAAGAATGTTTTCTTTCTCCCTTGGGAATAATATGAAGTCAATTTCAAATGTTTCAAGACAGGTAGCTACTGTCTTATTTAGCTAACTTTGGAAACACAAACCTGTAGTTAAAAAAGTAAACAAATATTAAATACAGTTTGCCATCTCTCCCCAATGTAGCAGAAGGGTTTTACTAACATTCTTGATTAAACTGGATATGCAGCTATCTTAGGCATGGCATATCATTTGTGTTTTTGTTTCAAGAGCAATGTAACCAGCATTAGTGAAAAACAGCTGCAGAAAGAACAAAAATGGTACAGTAAATAATGTTGAGATCTAAGTATATGAATGCAAAAGGAATTTTAAAGAGGCCAAAAATCCATCATAGATAACACTTTTAGATTCATAGTGTATTTATTATTCACTCAAAATTCATTTCAAGGATAGATAAGTGAATATATAAATTTTATCACAAAATAAAGGGAAATTATGTAATATGTAAAAGGTTATATATACCTGCGCCTTCACAATCAATTAGCTTGTCATGTTCATGGAAACCCCACTTTTTATAAGACAGTGGAGGTGGTTGTATAAGTTCTTGCCGGCCTGCAGTGGCTGTTTAAAGCAAAGAAAACGTGCAAATAAAATTTTAATTTCAATTTAAATATACAAATGTGATCATCCTGTAACTAACATGATAAATTAAACTATAAATTAAAAGAATAATAATTTAAAGTAACTCACATTTCTTTTTTAATGTAGATATATATATCGTTTTTTCTTAACCATATAAACAAAAAAAAATATATGAAGCAAAAGATTCGTATGGTTTATGTTTGTGTGCCTGGTTGTATTTTTTAAAACTTAAAAGTTCATCTTTTTCACTGAGTTTATTTTATTTATTTATTTGTGTACAGCCCAAAACAACAAAAAAAAAAAATTTATTAATTACATTTAACTAAATAAAAACTCTCTCTCTTTCTCTTTTAATTTGTAATTTCAATTTATTCAGTTCAGGTATTGCTTGCAAATGAATAATGAATGGGATATGATATCATTATATGCAACATAATTCTTCACAAATTATTCAAAATTGTGATTTCTAATTTGTATTTAATACATATATTTATTTATCAATAAATAATTGATGAATATATGATCACAGATTATTTTTATTCATTTTTGAAAATTGTCTTAAAATTTGAAGTATAAAATATCTAACTATAAATTGAACATATAATATTTAAATGTTAATATTTGAAGATTTTTGTGATTGTGTTCATTTTCAATGCTTTCAATTTTTTTTTATTCCAAATCCTTTTTATTTGCACATACATTTTATTTTGTTTTGCTATAAAAGCAGTTTGATTGTTTCAATTAACAATTTTTAAAGGTATTTGATCAACTGGAAATTGATACACACAAAAAAAAATGTTTTTTTTTTTTCTACATTAAAAAAAATTCCAATGTGATGATTTATTTTAAAGTAAAATTTATTTCATATATTTAATATTTAGAAATAATTTTAATTTTTTTGTGTCACTGATTAATATAAATTATGAAAATGAAATGTAAACCAAATGATCCCATATGAAGATTTTTACATTTTAGTTGTATTGAACAAAAAAATATTACAATGGCATTTAAGCTTAATAAATCATTCATAAACACTTCGTAAATAAGATTACAAATTGTTTTTATTACACAATTTTTTACTTATCATACATTTTCTTTTAATACCATGTTTTAATGTAATCTATATTTATAATTTTGAAACTATACTAAATCTATTTGGTCCTATTTGGATATTAAAATGTCACAAAACTACCTTAGGCTTGTAAAGGATTATATCTTTACAAGCCAAAGTTTTATCTCTTTGAATGATGTAACTTTATTTTCTATCTTTTTGAATGAGAGAAATTTTGAAAATTCTTACACTCCTTTTTTTTTTATGCTACTGCTTTACAATTTTTTTTTTTATAACTTTCTTAGTCAAATTAACCATAGTAAAGCAGACCACTATTTCATTGAAGTTTGGTGATATTACTCCATATCTGTAAATAATTTACATATTGATTTTAAAAGGATAAATAAAAATATTATTAAAAGCTCAGATTTATATTCAACATATACAGTTCATATCAAATAATATTTAAAAAATTATTTAAAAACAAAATATTTTTCTTATCTCCCAACTAAATTTTTGAAATTTAAAACAAATAATACCAAAGATAACTGTATTAGATTCAAAATTACATTATAAAGAAAATTTCTTCTTGCATGTAAGTATAGTATATTTAAAGAAGAAATTGATACCTCTTGCCAGTTGATTTCTACAGGCACGTAAAGTTTGGAAAAGACCAAAACCATCCACGGTTACAACAACAGTTGAAAAAACAATAACAAGCTCATCAGGCTGGAAAAAAAAGTTTTTATTTTTATTTTCAAAGTAAAAAACAATTAATAACATAAATGAGCAAATTACAATATTGTAATTAAACAATTTTACACATTCAATCACAAATTAAAAAACAATGCCTTTCATAATTATTTGCAGTAGAATATCCACAGCATTACTAAAAAGAATATTTAATGAAAAATTTTTATTACTCAATAATTTTCAAATAACATTGATTTGTTTACTAACATATATAAATAAGAATAATATACATAACAATTAACTAATATAAATAATTATTTACTACTATATATAAGCAATGTTGTTTGAATAAATTTAATTTCTCTAACATTTAAGTAGGAAAACTTTTTTCAAGTTTGTTTATCAAATCATTCTGATGCATTCAATGCCGGTTTTCAATGAACATAAATCATTACAATAGTACTTCAAAAAAAATTAATTCAAGATTTTTAAAAATATTTCTGCAAGTCAAGGAAAAAAAGCAAAACTTTCTGAAGTGAAAACAAATACTGGCAAATAATATCAATTAGCATCTAAATTCAAATATTTTAATGAAAAACTAAAATACTTCCAGTTGAATGTATTTTAGCAGCCTATTGTAAATTACACATGTAATTCAGGTGTGATTGTGGGTACCCTTAAAATTTCTGAAAATAAAAAAAACTACTTTTATTGATTAATTTTTATATTATTTTTAAAAACTGGATTACAAAAATAAAATCATTTTTCTCTATCATGTAGGCATTTTTTTATGACAATATTACCTAATTACACCTATATCTCTTTGCAAGATAATTAAAATTAAAAAAAAAATTGAATACATTTCTTATTCACTCCAATGAGGTTAACACAACATCCAAGAAAAAATCTGTACTTAAAATTATGAGATTTTAATTTCAGCCTTGTGTAGCTTAATGTAATTCAAATAAAAACATGCTAAAAAATACATTGCAAAATTTTTAGGTACAATTTTTTGGAACTTATCTATAATGTAAAAAGAGCTCTGGTTGTATTTCTAAAAAAATAAGTCTACATAAATAAATTAAATGTTAAGAAAAATCAGAAAACACATAAATGGAGAACAATCATTACAAAATAATTTTATTTAAAACTAGATACATTTTTCATTTGAATAAAATAAAACTGTAAAGTTTTTCTATAAGCATCTTATCACAGTGAAATAAAAGAACTATGAGTTTTACATATTTTTTGCAAAATAATTAAATTAAAACATGAAGATACAAGACTTTTTCAAAGTACCTGATCAGAATAATTTGAAAAATGATTAGGCACATGTGTTTTGCATTTCAAATGTTCTACAGGTTCTTCGTGGAAACGTTGAGACAACAATTGCTCAGCATTCTAAAAGGAGGGAAAAAATAATTAAAAGATTGTTATGTAAAATACAAAAAAATTAATCAAGAAAAGTAAATGCAATATTGACATGCAATTAAAACAGTTTCTTATGAATCAAAACAAGTATTACTGAATAAACTTTGGTTCCAATGTGTCTTAACTTCCCTTTAATAGCTTTAAAAGAAATATAAAAAATAAAATTATAATTATTATTACTAATATTTTAATAATCATATTTTATAAACACAGTAGTTGTTCACTATTTGTTTGATTGAATTAGGTAAAATGTTATTTTTTAATTAAAAAAATTACCATAAATTCTACTACATACCTCTGTGTAAATCCTTATGTACCCAGAAGAAAAGCCAACAATGATACAAGTCCAATCAGGTCCTCCTTGAAGACTTCTGTATAAAGTACAATAGAATAATTATTCAATAAAGAAAGATAAAAAATTTCCTGCTCATTCTTAAAATGCCTAAATACATAAATATTTATTTTGAAATTTTTAAAAGACTGTTATTTAGTCAGAAATATGTAATTATTATTTTTAAAATTTTCAGAAATTAAGCAAACTGATAGTAATGAATAAAATTTTCAGTTAAATAATAAAATAATTTACCTTTTCTGAGATGCCAGAGGTAAACAAAGTAAGCTAGTTATATTTTCATCTCTGCAAAATAAATAAATAAATAATTAATTAATAACAATTTAGTGTATTTAAAATTGTAAGATAATTAAATATAACATAGATTTAACTCACTTTTCCAATGATAATTTACCTTCAAACGAAGGTACAAATTTTGACTTAACTTCACTTCCTTCAGTTGTATCCCATTTTGCTATTTCATAAACAAGAAAAAACAAAACAAAAATTTAAAATAAAGATAAAAATCTATAGCAATTAATTATTTTAAGATCAACAAACAAAAATGATATTTGAATTACTTATGAAGACAAATTATTTATTAATTGACCATTATAATTAACAAATAAGACTATAAATAGATTATAAAATAATGTCACATGTAATAATCTTGCATGTTTTTCATGAGAAAAATATTTTAATTAAAACTAGATCCAGGGAGATATAAATAACATTTAACAAATTAATATTAATAACAATTTAATTTTGAATACATACATATAATGATACAAATTTATTTGTAAATTTCCAGCAATCAAAAGAAAAAAAAAAAAAAAAAACTTTTTCTTCCCTTCTTTATAAATAAATTAAGATCCCTACTCAAGTTGTATATTGAAGTTCTTGTGCTTTAGCAAGTATTTAAAAAAAATTATCAGTTTTAAATTTAAATATAAGTCTTAAAAGAATAGAAATTTCTCTCTCTCTCCCACACCCACACACACACATCACCTAATCACAAAAATAATGATTATAAAACCAACAAAAGATGAAAACATATAGATCAGTGGTAGAACTTTTCAACTATTAGAGTAGAACTTTTCAAATATTAGAGTAGAACTTTTCAAATATCAGAGATAAAACTTTTCATAAAATTTTTGCTACTTTTAAATATGAAGGGAGGAAAGAAGAAAAACAATTCAATAATTTATTTTGATAAATGAGTGATTTATTAAAAAGAATAAGTGATACAAAGCAGTAATTATAAGAAATTTAACTTTAAAAAAAATGTATTACATATTTTTAAAATTATGAAATCAATTCCTGTGCATCATAATATCATTCATAAATAATTAAATCCTTTTACTTTTTAATAAGATTTTGATATCAATAAGTCTTGAAAAATAAAAAAAGTCTGACTGAGCCTTACTAAATAAAAAACACTGAGTCTTCAACCAAAACTGATATTGATCAATAGAAAACTTAATTAAAAAATGAACTAAATTAAAACTGAAAGATTTTTTTTAATATTCTTTTATATAAAGTACATAAAATTTCATGACAATGTATAGTAAAAAGATATTCAAATATTATTAAGTTTTTGAATAGCAATAATGAAATAGAAGCAGAGTATTAAAAGACAAAAATTTATTTGCATCTGGTATCAATATTGATAACATAGATAAAAAATTTATGTATTATTATAAAAAGGAAAAAAAACCTCATTATTTCAAAATACATAAATAGAATTTTTTTTAAGAAATCAGAAGAATCCGTAACTGCTACATACAGGTAAAGAAAACAGCTTGCTGCATATAACCCACAGCCAAAACATCTACCATAGGTGATAAAGATATTATACTGTCTTGTAACCATGATTGCTCTCCACCTTTTAGCTTAATGCCTTCAAGACCCTTGCTTTCATATGTCTCTTCAAAGTCCCAATCATTATTCCACGCTTCTGCAGAGTAGTCATCTACAATCATAAAAATAAAGGACAGTTTTTTTTAAAAAGTGAAATTTTTTTAAGCAATTTATTTTGACGTTTTCGTGTATTTTGAAAAAATGTAGTTTTTCATGTGATTACTCAGAGTGATAAAAAAAAAAATAATCATTGGAACCATTTCAAAAAATACAACAGATCCTGGGCAAAGCAATACAAATCTACCCACAGTAAATTTTTTGATTATTTATTTATACTATCATTACACAGCATTACATCAAAGCAATTAGTATTGAAACAAAAATTTAAAATTAAATTTCTCTTTGTATGGCAATTTTTAAGAATTAAAAAAAAAATCAAGAAATTTGATAAAAACTTTTAACAACAAATACTTTTTAATTATGTACTTTTTATTTGAATTTATCTGTTATGTTAGATCTAAGCATAGAGTTATGGAATTTAATAAAAAACCTAAATTTATTTTTCTTAGAATTTTAAATAAATTTAAAGATTTCATTATTTTCATTTTTGCTGCATATATACATAAATTACATTTTTATTTGTATTATCGTTGTGTACCTTAAAATAAAGTAGTTGTTTCTAAGAATGTGTGTATATATCTCAAAATAAAGTTGTTGTTTTTTTAATATACAACTTAAAACACATATTAGCCTAAAATCTATGAAAAAAGTGCTTAGATTTAGATGAACAATTGAAATAAAATTTCCTAAAGAAAGACCCTTCTTTGTCAGATGCACAGTAATTAAAAGAGAGCCTCATAAGTGCTTATGTGCAATCACAATTATAAAGATTTTTATATGAAAAGCAGCAAATCAAAAGAAATAAAATTTCTAAAAAAAATAGAGATAGAACTTAATTGTTGCAAAGATAGCTATTTTGTTAAAAAGGGTAGGTCCTCTTTTTAATGATAATAAAAGATAACTAAAACAAGGTATAATATTAATATATAATATTTTTGAACAATTATTGCTTTAAAAGCATATTTCTCAAGTTATAAAATAAAAATAGTATTCTTTTTAAAACATTGAAAAATAACTACTTTTGTACAATATTTATTTTATACAGTATAATATATTCTAAGAAACTATTTGTGTAAAAGTTGACTACATTTTTTTTTTTTTTCCAAACATTGTTAATTATGAAAGAAACAAAATATAAAATTAAAACATTAAGATAATTAAAATTTCTCAAATGTATAAAATTTTACGAGTCTCCCAATTAACAAAATTAATTTCCAAAAGAATAAAATAATGAAACTTCAGTAATGAAAATAAAATATGAGAAGATTAAATTCAAGGAATCAGAAAAATTACCAGGAGTTGCAGACTCGTCAGCGAATTTTAGGATAGATTTAAGAGACCGAATGTTGGATATAGCAGCACATTTGTTTAAATGACAAGACATAACGTAAATATAAATATAGAAATTCAGTATTTCAAAGAATATTACTAAGGATGCCAAATAGACATCAAGATTTAATAACTACGATTCAATACGAAACATTATTTTCATAACACACGGATTCAGAAAGAAAACAAAACAAGTGCGATTACGGATACAGTTTCATTATTGTATTTCAAAAATATAGAATGTGTACAAAGGCAAAAGAAAAAGTAGTTTCAGTTATGGAGTACCTTGGGAGAAAACTGTTATTACCTGCAGTTACAAAATTAATTATAAAAAAGACTTAATAATTATAAAAGAATTTAAACACAACTGTGAAAAAAAAAAAAAAAAAAAAGAATTTTAAAAGGGGAATAATCTTCAAAAATAAAAGAATAATTTAAGAAAGTTTTAAAGAAATTTTTTTTAAAAAATGAACTTTTAATCCTTTGCACTTTGCAACAAATATTTAAAGAATCGAAAAAGAAGGGAATGGGAAACAAAGCCAGATTTTCACCATATACGTATATCACTTGTCGTATAACTTCAATCAGCCAGAAGACAAAGTATGCAGAAAATCAAGCTTCTGATTGACTGACTTTTCGCAAACGAGCTTTCTTAATATTTGTGGGAATCTAGCCTCCCAATTCATATACATAAACTCATCCAACTCCGATTTTACGACTGAGGGGTTGATCTGTCTCCCTCTCAATAGTAAACCGCTCTGCGGAGAGTGTTTACCTTATATCTTTCTTTTATGTCTCCCCTTATACCCCAGAAAGTAGAAAGTTTATGATACGGTAGTAGTGCTACTCTGTCATTCCCATTAGCAGCACCTTAAATTAGATTAATGTCTGGCTTTTCACTATTCATAAAATCTCCTTATCATGGCTTAAAACACACAGTAAGAATAAAATAGAGTATGCATCGAAGTTGACAGCCATATGAGCTCAAACTCATCACGTGACGGGTATCAACTGGTCATTGCGCCTCGTTGATGCGAGAAATTTCTTTGAAGTTGTGCTCGCGCATCAACGCTTCATTTCCGCCCTTATATTCCTGTATAAAAAGTTCCTATGTGTTTAAGCGGTAATACCTCTCAAAGTTTATTCCCTGACAATTGAATCCCCTTTATATAGTTTTCAGTTTTGTATAAATAAATATTACCATATTAAAATCGTTAATAATTAATTTTTATTTTATCAACTGGAATTAAAAGGTAAAATTAATTAAGAATGGAACTATTTTCATTTATATTATTTTTGCATTTATAATTATATTTTTAAGCATTTATGTATATATTTTTCTTTCTTTCTTTTTTTGTTTTATTATTCATGATGCTTTAAAAGCAAAAAGAAGAAAATATGTTTCATATTTTATGTTTTATTAAATTTCTATGAATAAAAATATTTGTTTCCTTACCTGATTGGATCCGTGAATTAGTCATTTGACAATCCCCTCGAAGTAACTGCAGTCATTTAAAACTGTATACGAATAAATTGATTTTGAACATAAAATTCATTTTTGTTTAATTAATAATAAAATTTGTCATGTAACTTATAAAATGGGGTCTTCCAGCTTTTAGGAAAATAACCCTTGTCAATTAAAAAGTTAAAAGGTGTTTAATAATAAAAATGTAAATGAAAGAAAGGGATTACTGCAAATAAAATTTTTCATGTAACTCATATTTCATTACATTTTTGCAAATGTGGAATTTATTTTTCATTTCTTAATCTTTTTTAAGCAATTATTTGTAAAATTATACAGAATAAAATGAAATTATGTTTTGAAAAAGGAAAAAAAATTAAGATTTGTAATTTTTTTTTCTCTTAGATGAAAATAAAACTAAAAATCTTTTAAAGAACAAAAATAAAAACAAATAAGTAAAATGAAATAAAAATGAAAAAAAAAAAAAAGATTGCCTGAAAAAAGAAGGTTAGTGATCAAATACAAGCTTCAGCTCTACAGGTTTGTTCTTCTATCAAATACAGTTGACTGTTTGGGGTTCTGCCTAGATCAAAATTTTACAGAAAGTGTAAGGTTTTTTTAAATAAACAGATAGCTTGACAAGTGAAAGCAATTGGGTTTGTTCATAGGAAAGAAATCAACGGAGATTTAGATGTTAGTCCTATAATGGATTAGCTATTCAAAATTTCTAAAAAATTTCGTGAAAATGCTCTCATATCTGCGACGTAGCAATTAGACAAATACCATTCCGGTGAGGCGAGCTCCAAAAAATTGCCTCGTGCTGTCCGTGAATCTTTACCAGTACTCAATAGAGCATGACAAGTTTACTCTTAGTCAATCGGCGTAAAGATT